>CM062818.1:4171534-4633284 GCA_031772625.1 Pinus tabuliformis
AATACATCTTTGAATGTTTAATTCAAGTCCTATCTTGTACAATTCTTCATTTATCCATGAATAGGTTGCGCTAGTTTGAATAACCTTATTTTTCTCTCAAGGATGGTAACTTCCCTATAGCCAAATAATTAGAAATATCTATAAATCAAGGATATTTAGTAGATATTGCAAAAACGATATTCATAAGGAAAACTATCCTCTACAGGAACATCATTATTATCATTTTGGATTCTAGATATAAAGTCAGAAACTATGTTTTGATTTCCAAGTCTATCCAAAATAGTAATATTTAATTCTTGTAATAACAATAGCCATCTTGTAATTCTTCCATTAGTAATTGGTTTATTCATTAGATATCTAATTACAGAATGATCTGTGTGTATGAACGTTTCATAACTAGTGATGTAATGTCTGAATTTATTAATAGCATTTGCAACAACTAAAAACTCCTTTTCTGTTACAGTGTAATTTAACTCTGTAGGAGTCAAATTTTTATTGGTGAAGTAAATGGAATAAGGAGTTAAATCCTTCTCTCCTAATACAACTCCTAAATATGTATCTGAGGCATCAGTTGAAATTTGAAAAGGTAGTTTCCAATTTGGTCCTCTTAAAATGGGTGCTTCAGAGACCTTTTCTTTCAATGTTTCAAAAGATTTTTGGCCATCAAAATTCCAAATGAATTCAAAATCTTTTGTGAGAAATTTGAAAAGTGGAGAGGCTATTGTTTTAAATTTTTCTATGAATCTTCTATAATAACCGGTAAAACCAAGAAAACTTCTAACATATTTTTGACAGGTTGGAACTGATAATTTAGAAATAACTTCCACTTTAGATGTATCCACTCTAATTCTATTTCCTAAAATCTGGTGTCCTAAAACAATTCCCTCAGTAAACATCATAAAACATTTTTTATGACTTAATGAGATATTTGATTCTTTACATCTAATGATAACTTTTTCCAAAATTTTAAGAGCTTCTTCAAAATAATTTCCATAGACAGTAAAAGCATCCATGTAAACGTCTACACAATCATGAATTAGATCAGATAAAATGCCTAAAACTACCCTTTGGAATGTTTCAGGTGCATTACATAACCCAAAATGAAGTAATCAGTAAGCATAGGTTACCCATGGAAAGGTAAAAGTGGTTGGATTTTGATCTTCTAGAGCTACTTCGATCTAGTTATGTCCACTAAAACCATCCAAGAATGAAAAATATTTTTTCCTGCTAATGTATCTAAAAATTGATCTATAAAAGGAAGTGGAAAATGATCTTTTAAAGTAGCTTTATTAAATTCCCTATAATCAATGCATACTCTCCATTTTCCATTATTTTCAGAACAATTACCAATGGTGAAACACACTGACTATCTGATATTGGATAAATTCAATTCACATTGAAAATTTTTTGTAATTCCTCTTTAACAATTTCCCTTAAATTTGGATTCATTCTTCTCTGGGGTTGTCGGATTGGTTTGGAATTTTCTTCAATATAGATATGATGTATACAAGTGTTAGGATCAATTCCTTTCATATCAGTGTATTCCCATGCATAAGTAGAGGAATGTTCTTGTAACATCTTTATCAATTCTTCCTTTTGAGATTCTTCCAAATTATCATTAATATTTAAAGTTTTCCCTGGAAAATTTTCTATTAAAGAATTGCCAAATTTTTCCATAGAATGTAAAGGAATTTGATGAGAAAAAATATATTCAATATTACATTGTTCTTGAAAACTTTGACTAGATTCACAATATGAAGAAGATTCATTACTTTCCATTAAATTTAAAATCTGATCTTCTTCATCTATTTGTGAAGTAGCAAAGATTTTTCATATATCAATATCATCATCTATCCATTCTTCACTTTCTACCTCTATTGTTGTTTTTGCAGGAGGATATAATGTGAATTTATTTGTTGAACTTCCATCAGAGATAAACATATCACCAGATCTACAACTTATAAAAGCATCAGTTGTAGCTAACCATGGTCTTCTTAGAATCAATGGGTGTCCTCCTAAATTATTCTTGGGTGTCAAAATCATAAATTCAACATGATATTCCCAAGAATCTAAGGATACAAATATATCTTCTAACACATCATCAAGTTTGATAATAGATCTATCTGCTAATTGTAATAATGTAGGTGTATATTGAATATTAGGAAGTTTCAATTGATTCATATTTTGTTTACTCATGATTTTTATGGCTGCTTCTAAATCAACCAATTTGTTTGGAATTTCAATACCATTGATGTGTGTTTTCACAATGTCACTTCTTGATAAAAATATTTATGAATTGTTGTTTTTCCCATCATGATATCTACAATTTTTCTGACTCGCTGAATTTTTTAAACTTTTTTTATTTTTCTTCAATGTTTTTTAATACTCTACTCCCTAATTGTCTTTGGAAATATTGGTATTTTGTTGATAGATTGTAACAAAGGAATTTGTATGCAAACATTATTTAGTTCATCTATCATATCACATTCAGGAAATACAATCTTTTTTTCTACCCCTTTATCAATTTTCAATCTTTCAGGAAAAGGTGGTGTTTGAATAGAAATTGAAGGTTGTTCTATGATGGGAGTTGTGTTTATTGGAACATCATCAAGATGTGCAGGAGTGGTTTGTTTTTAGGAATTTTCCTATTGATGAGGAGATGTCTCTTACTCAGAGGTTTTCTTTTTCAGATTCCTGAATAACAATAGATGGTGACTTCTTTTCCAATACTCTACCAGATCTAAGCTGAACATTGTTTAGATCTAATGGAGTTATCATGTAAGTTTCGAAATTCTTTCCTTCCATATTGTAAACAGGTTGTGAAATTTTATTATTATTTGGATTTGGAAGTGGCTAGGCAAGTAGTTGATTTGGTCTTTGTGGAAATGGTAATGAAAGTTTTGGATTTGAATTTTGAGGTTTAGATGGTTGAACAGGTTGAAGGAAACTATTGTGGTGGAAAAATAAGATATAGTTGTTGAAATTGAGGATATTGGGGATACTTTCCATAAGGATTTTTCCATCCTTATGCCCAATTTTGAGGCCAAGGTTTCCAAGGCATGGGTGCAATCCAATTACTTTGTGATGGTTGTGCATATGTTTGAGTGTTGAAACCCTGAGTCATATTTGATTTTGGATTTTTCCATGGTCTCTTAGCAATAAAACATAGGGGTTCTACATGATTTGGTATTAATTTCTCTTGATAGAAAACTTTAAGACCTGGTATTGAAGGACATTCCCTTGTATCATGATTTTTTTCACATATAACACAGGCTTTTACACTATTTAAGTCAAGTGGGAATTCTCTCAAGGCATGCTTCTTTCTACATTTTGGATAAAAGATAGATAATTAAAAAATTTCAGCCTTTTTCTTGTTTTGTACTTTAAGGGTATCTATTTTCTCTATAAGACTCCCCAAAATATTTTTTTAGAGTTTTCAAGAAAATGGCCTATTTTAGCCCTACTTACTATCCCAACAGAAAATTTATTAATCCTAGAAATAACAGGATCTCCTGGATTTTTCCCAATTCTTTCTTTAACTTTTGAAATGTGTATGCATAATTCACAAATATATCCAAATGATAACTGAGAAATATATCCTTTACCCATCAAATTGAGAATATTCGTCCACTCATCCCTGATAGATTTTAGTAAGAGATCTTTCAAAGTTTTTTCATCTAGATTATGCATTTTAGCCCTTTTAACATTATAAGCAAATATTTCAATGAAATATTCAATATTTTCATCTTCTTTTTGCGTCATTTTAAAGACTTCATCTTTAAGATTACGGGGCATACAATAATCCTTGTATTTCTCTAAGAATGTAGTTTTCATTTGTTCCCATGTTCTTATAGAATGTCCTCCAAAGCCCATAAACCAGTTTAATGCCGCATCCTTAAGAGTGGTTGAAAACAATTTCAACTTCTGAGTATCAAGCAAGTAGTCATAGGATCTACAAAAGACTTCAAATTCAAAGAGAAATGTTTCAGGATCCTCATTCCTTAATCCATGAAAATTAGGAAGGATGGAGGGTGAGATATTTTTCATTGTAGTTGTGGTATCTTCATCGAGGATGGGAAATCCAAATGGTTCTGGATCTCCTCTACCTCCTCCTCTTCCTCTACCTCCACCTCTTCCACCTCCTCTATTTCCTCCTCTTCCACCTCCAATCCTAGGTTGTTCACCATTCACATTATGTACTTCTCCTTCCCCTTCTCCTACCATTGTAGATTCCTCATAACTAATGTAAGGTTCCAAAATTGAATTTTCTAGTTCCTCTTCTAGCTCCTCTGGTTCTTCTATCAATGGAATATTAAAATAGGTTTCTTCTTCTTCCTCTTCACTAGGGATTTCTAGTTCTTGTCCTAAAAGTTGTTCTCTAGTTGAAGATAGAAAAATTACTCCTTCTGTTGGGATGTAGGATCCTCTTCTTCTATTATGGATTCAGTTGATGAAGTTGGTGAATCTCTAGGTTGGATTTCGATCTAAACTGTACCTCAGGAAGTTTGTGCCTACCCACAAAGGATGGAATATGAGTTTAGTTGGATGGTGTGGCACTACGAGGTAGTTGTAGTATAGTGTTGAATATTCATGCCTATCACGTGGGTGACCCAGGTTTGATCCCCAACAACGACGCCTAAATGTTTGGTAATTTAATTAATGTAAAATTACTTGCATGAATGATCAACCAGGGCTAGTAAACTGATGAAATATATGTGCATAGAGTTATTGAAATGAACATGTTTTTCTATAGCTATGTAACTTATACAAAATGAAATCAATTCTACTTTACTTGCTTGAATAATGATCACACTCACACTTGCTTTAAAATAAAATCACTCTTACTCTTAAAATCACACTTACTTAAATGAAAAATTCACTCTTGAAAACCATACTTACTTAAATGTAAATCACTCTCAAAAACACACTTGCTTAAATGTAAATCATACTTTCTTGAATGAAAATCACTCTTGAAAACTGTTGGGTAGTGGATCCCTCGCGTAATGGTTTTGGGGCATAAATCCCACAGTTTTGGGTATTGGTATTGTAAAGGCTTCGTGAAGTGCGCAGGGAGTGAGTTTTAATGAGTCAAGTCAAAGGGTAGTCTGCCCTAAAATGTTGTAATTTAATCTAGAATGTGTCAACCTACCCATGGTCCACGGACCATGGGAATGTATAAATAGAGTGAGGCTCTAAGTGTAGAAAGTAGCTTTTCTTTAGATCGGAAGTTGTTATCGGGAAATCTAGTGTCTATGTAGAGCTGCTAGTCCCACTAAGGCTGGTAGCTACCTTAGAAACAAACAAACTAAAACCACTTTTGTTCTCCTTTATGAGAAATAGATAAGAGGGGAATAAAGGAGACCAACCTCTCTCTTGCGCTTGGTTCCTTGCTTGATTCCTCTACCTTCTGATAGATCTTTGCCACTCGCTTCCTCGTCTACCCAGGTTCAAAGAGCACCTGTAGAATCAAAGCAGCATAACACTATCCAAGAACATAGATCTATTATCATAAACAATATAGGACCAGATATACATTGACCACACAAATGCATATATCATCAATCATACAAGATTTTGGAGGAAAACTTGAATAGATTTATTAATAATCAAGAATAGCAAAGAGGATTACAACCAATTGTTCTGACCCAGCATCATCCTCTCAGCAAGATACCCCTTATTCACCTCATGAAAAGCTTAGATCACCCAACACTATGATGTTACACCAAGAAACCAACAGCACTTCCTTACAAGATGCAGAATTCCAGCCTCTGGATCTCTGGGATGAGGGATCCATATATAAATGTTTGCAAGGGGGGTGAGTCAGTTTTTGAGATTTGATTAGTGTCCTCTCTCTGATAGTTCTTGATTCCACATGGAGATTGATGATCTCTTACTCATCCCTGGGCGAATGCAGAGAGGAAAGTGTCACAAGAGAAGTTTCTGGAAGATTCCATGATCCTCCACCTTGCAAATTGACCCTGCCATTTGTCCAATCTCGCCCATTGCACCCCATAGAAGGGCTTTTCAAGATGCATCGCACCTCCCGTGTGTATTTAGGTGGAATGCAGCGCACTTTGACCATGGAGCAGGTGAGATGGTCCAGTTTTGACCAATTCTGAGTAGTTTTTCATGGAGAACTTCTGGGAGAAGATGTAATCAGTTGAACTTGTTCTTTTAGAGGTTGGAACAACACTTTTAGGGACTTAAGAGCCCTTAGTTTATGGACATTTATGATTGGGTTTGCAGTTCCCAAAAATGTCTATAACAGTTGCCCCCTAAAGCATGAGGTCGTTAATTTGTTGATGTCCGGTGAAATGCTTTATCATGAGGATCTGAAGTTTTTTCAAGTTGGAAGGCGACCTGTAATAAGATACAATACAATAAATTATCTTCATAATATTTTCATGATCTAGCTGAGGCGGGCATTCCCATGCTCATCTCTATAAATTCATTTTCATGTACATAAGACAGACAATCATCTGAGTGTAGACTGATGATTCTGGTAGAGCCATCATCCCTTAGGTTGGATGATTATCTGTGCAGTAATGATGTACATTTGATGTCCTTATTTTCCTGAATATATATCGCAGCTCGGATGGATGAAACTAGATCCGGGGTCTTCAATCTTGTTCGATCTTCACTCAAAGTACAAGTCGATCCATGTGAGAGATGTTCTGGAGTCAAGCATGGAAAGACATCACCTGATTACCAGCAAATGATGTAAGTTGTTAACAGGCGCGAGAGGAATCACCGATAATGATGATGACCCTCAAGGTACTACAGTACAATTCACGTGGTGTGAATAAAGGGACTTGGCGTCGAACACCACGCAAAATATTTCAGTCAAAGGCCATTTATGTAAACCTGTCGCTGGAAGTGAGAAACTTGCCATCGAGGCATGCAAGCTTCAAAGTACTGAAAGGGTTGTTCCTAGATCGAATTCTTGGATAATGAGCTGATGTCGACAAGAAGTGATCCGTCATAGGAGGGCCTTAGTGAATTCCACATCAATGACACGGAACGGAACAAATGCTTTTAATGGAGGTGAAAATGATCTGGTGATATAAGGTTCAGGGTGGCAGTTATGAAAGAATGGAGCGTAAATGTATTGCAGTGGGTGAGACACAGGTGAATTCTATGAGCGACTTCTCTTGAACATATCGGCGACACTAACATGATGGATTGGTAGCGTTAACCCCAAATATGGATGGTGTGATGGACCCATGGTGATATGACCAATGAACGGAACAACCCAACCCGACTCGGATGCGGAGTGAAAGTGTCATGTTCAAGAGCGACTTGCTACCAATAAAGTTTCTTCAAGTTTCCTCCCCAATTTTTCCCCAGTCATTTTTGACCAGTACCTCTTTATTTTTTTCAAGCTTGAGGAGGATAACATATGCTTCTTCTATAATTTTCCCTTCGGGCAAACCCATCGCTATGTTTTAACAAGCCTAGCGACAGTGAAACTCGTTCTTGTCTGTATGGACAAGTTTGTTGCTATTCGGTTTTAACGAGTTTAACGACAAGGATAACTCGGTCTTTTTCAATTTTAGAGAGTCTGAAAAAGGGACATAAAGAAAACTCCAACAATCCTTTTTCGTCATATAATCCCTTGAGTCCGAAAAAGTATAAAATAATACAAAAGGGATGAAATTTCGGTATTTTTAACTAGCCGAAAAAAACAAGCACTCGATCTTTTTGTGTAATAATCCCTCAGGTCCAAAAAGATTAAAATCTAAAGGAGGGATAGCACTTCCGGTCCTTTTAACGAGCTGGAGAGGCCAATCGCTCGGAAATATTTTCATATTTTACGAGTCAGTTGAAAAGAGCTTAAAGGAGACTCGTTTTTTGAGGAACGAGTGATAAATTCGGGTAGCAGCTAATTCTAGGTAAGGTTTGGAATTTTCCAATCATGGCAGTGTCACAAGGATCGCTAACAGGATCACTCTTCGCAGCTGTTCCTCAAAAGGGTAAACAATCAAATGGAGGCGAATGATCAGCCAATACAGAGTGGAGGTGATGATGAGAACACGACCAAGGCTTCAAAGGGCTGATGATAATACATTCACTATGGTTATTTAGCAAAAATTGGTTCATTTTTTAATGAGCTTAAACTCTGGGGGAACATTTGCTCATTGCTTATGTTTATTTTTTTAACGAGCTTGAATTCCACGTTAAAACTGCTTGATCTAGTCATATAATAAGGATGTCTCATTTAAAAATGGCATTTTTTCAAAGCTTTGCCTCGCATCCTTTCTTTATGCAAGTTAGGAAACGACCAATCCTACGAGTTTAAAGGGTTAGAGGACCTACAAATTTAAAAAATATAAATGGTCGCTCTTTTCTTGCATGTCGAAAGGTTTGCATGCCCCTAGGTATAGCGAAGTAGAGTTTCCAGGTTACCCCTCAATTTGCAGACAAAACATTTGTTTTATCAGGAAAGGCCTACCTTTTAACAGAGGTATTCTATTCCGGTTTAACCCCATTTTCCTAAATGGACGGGTGTGTCAACCAGTCATGTATCCTTTGTGGAAACCTACCATATACCCAAGGTTTTCCTGTCGAAACAGGTCAGGGTGCATGCCACCTGGGTTTCAGTCATATCCTCCGAATCACTCGCACTCATCAGGAGGACGGACTGGGATTGATGAGACATTCCTTGCGTGAAAAGATCATTCAGGGATGGTATATGACTATTTGCTATGTGTGAACTGAAGAATGAAAGATGGTCTATGAGCTTGACCACTCTTCCTTCATGCGGAAAACACATTACTCCAAAGAGTGAGTAGACAATGACTCCCATGCAATAAATATAGTCACGTCCAAGGAGTAGATTATAATCCAAGGGTCCTTGGACTACCATTACATTCATGTGAATGGTTTTCCTTCTCAATGTTATTGGCACATCAGGAAGGATCCCTAAAGGTCGACTGGTTCCTTTTTCAAAACCTGTTAGATTTCTCATTTCAGGCAAAAGCGGTGGCGAACCAAGCGCTTTCCAAGAAGTTGAGGAAAGGATGCTCACAGAAGCCCCTTCATCTACGATGGTACCGACCATGACCATTCAGTATATTTGAGAAATGATTTGAAATGGTACACTAGCCGGTAAACAGGGTCTGCCTAGTAGATTCCAATCGAAGGAAACAACTAGGTTGCTTGGAGGTGCGACTGAATAGACGACCGGATATGACTCCGACAAACTTCCTTCCTACGGTAAAGGAACGGGTAGACTGCCCCCATGTTCATCAGAGTCTGTGCTTACGAAGAGAATTTGGATGGTGTCGTTCTTGTTCTCTCCGGTGACTGTATCATCCGAAGATGGATCCTCTGAAGGCAAGACCGGGTAAACTGCCGCCTCGACCTTTTTACTTTCATCTGGTGTGGATTTAGATGGTTTATCTTCAATGATAGACGCTTCGACCGACCACAATGGTGTGTCAGCCAGATTTTCAAATAGTGACGGACTCGGCAAGAGCTTCTTATATCTAGGAGGAAGTCGTAACGGTGAAATCGGACGGTCGTCCAAAACTCTTTTAGCCTCGTCTAAGAAGGGACAATGGTGGATGGTGTGTTCGCCTTCACACAGTTTACAAGGAAATTTACATCTTCCTTTTTGTCCAGAGGCTTCACTTTCACTAGTTGATGGTGTACTTTCGACATGATCTTCAGAGGTTGATGACACCGAATTGTGCAAACGAGGAGACCAGTCCCTTAAGATCTGAGGGATGCAAGGACAATCTTGATGATAGTGATCTCCTTTGCAAATGACACATGGCGATTTAGGCCTGGATGGTGCAGTGTGTGGATTTTCGCTAGATGATTTTTGGTTGCCCCTTTTTTCCTTTGGCTCCTTCTTCTTCTTCTCTTTCTTCTTCTTCTCCTTCTTCTTCTCGGTTACTTGATTTTTGGCTTTACCAACTTCATCAAGCGAAGAGGAAGGAGGAGAGGAAGAATTGGACAAAGTAGAAGGTTGGGGGTAACTCTGGTATCGTTTAGTTGCTGACTTGATTGTTAAGGAATCACAGTGTTCTGAACAACAGAGGTTGAGAAGAGCCATATGGGAAAGCCGATTGTCAATCCTGGAAGCGACAATGTGGCCATATGGGGTGCGCCAACACCTCCCCAAGAGGAGAAAGGACTAGGATTTCCCCCAAGGGGAACTCCTTGGTTGGTGGACTCCATTTTTCTCAACCTAAGACCAACGTAGGAAAGGTGATATTTATTCCGATTAAAATAAATTTTAGACGCTTTGACACAACTTGCTTTTTCAATATTTAAGAGTTGAGAAAAAACAAAAGATGACTCTAGTCGCCTTCGATTTTTAATGAGCCTGAAGTGACAAGTGCTCAGATGGACCTTTTCCTTTAAGGAGTCTGAAAAGGAACGAAAGAGACTGCTCTAGAAATATAGACAGAGGGATTACCAAACCAATCGCAAAACTGCAGAATACTTTTTGCGGTACGACAGTCAATCTTCCCGAATGTTGTGTTCAGTGCATTGCGATCGATAGGGCGGTAGACACAGCTTCCTATGGATAAAGGATAAAGCCTATTGTGGTCTCCCAATATATACTCGACGGTACATGGGATCACAAGTCCATACTGGCACTTATCATCTCAAAGTGGAGGAATCACCCAACCATCAATGAAAACAACAGTTACCAGGCTTTACGACGCCGGAATACGTCTCTAGCCTAGACTTCTAAATGTTGTGTGTTAGGTTCCAAAGCGTTTTTAGATTCATTAAATTTATTTTACAGTTGATCTTGCTTAAGAAATTTTCCTTTCAGGTTCACCGCATGATGTAGATGTACAATTCCTAAAATGCAACCTAAGATGATAAACAATCATTTAATCTTCTTTTTGCAATGAAAATCCTAGCTACTGAGGAAAGAGAGATGATATTCTTTCAACATAGAGCAGAGAGCACACACTATATGCACTATCCTAAATCAAACCAACAAACAGTCTAAATGCAAATGCACATGCATGTATTTGTTTTTAGCCTTCTTAATGTGTGAATGATTAAAAGAATGCAAAGGGCAAATCTGAATTATTTTTCAAAGTGACATCACTAACAAGTTTCTTTTCAAGACAAAATGAAGGCAATGACGACACTTTACGATTTGGAATTGAAAACTTGCTTTCGACACTTGAAAAACTACTAATTCAGATCAAATACAAGAGTAACAGTGTAATCGACTATCAAGAACAATTGGATTCTCTTTTATGACTGAAAATGACACTTGCGACACTTTCAAATCAAGAAACGACAGTTCAATTACGCTACTTCTTTGTAAAAGAGAACTGAAAATGGCTCAAAATACATAAAAAAATTTACAATTCTTTGCACAATGGAGGCAGAATAATGGCAAGGAAGGGGGTTTCAACAGAGGTGTACTGACTACAGACAACAAAACTCCTGAATATAGCTGAAGGGAGTGAACACAGAAACCAAAATCTAAGAGCAGAAGAGGCCTGGTCTGGTCAGCGCACCTGTAACACAGGGAAAAAGAGATGCAGCGCACCTACTACACTCGGGAAGTGTGATGCATCCAGAATCCAAAGAAGAGACAGTGCGATGGTCCAGGGACGAGACTTCAATTGGGTTCTGGGTCACAAGGGCAATTAGAGAGCTTATAAATCGATTGCTCAGTTTATAAACAAAACCCGGAGATAGACTGAAGCAGCATTGATCTACTTTGCACTTGCATAGAAAATGCAGTTCGAAGGCTAGCTGGCTTGACTTCAGGCTCCATCTGTAATTTTATAAAGTGAACAAACATAGACAAACAAACAATCTATTCGCTCCCCAGTGGAGTCGCCATTTTTTTATCAGGAAATCTAGTGTCTATGCAGATCTTCTAGTCCCACTAAGGCTGAGCTACCTTAGAAACAAACAAACTAAAACCACTTTCATTTTCCTTTATGAGAAATAGATAAGAGGGGAATAAAGGAGACCAACCTCTGTCTTGCGCTTGGTTCCTTACTTGATTCCTTTCCCTTCTGATAGATCTTTTCCACTTGCTTCCTCGTCTACTCAGCTTCAAAGAGCACCTGTAGAATCAAAGCAGCATAACACTATCCAAGAACGTAGATCTATTATCATAAACAATATAGGACCAGATATACATTGACCACACAAATGCATATATCATTAATCATACAAGAATGTGGAGGAAAACTTGAATAGATTTATTAATAATCAAGAATAGCAAAGAGGATTACAACCAATTGTTCTGACCTAGCATCATCCTCTCAGCAAGAAATCCCTTCTTCACCTCATGAAAAGCTTAGATCACCCAACACTATGATGTTACACCAAGAAACCAGTAGCACTTCCTTACAAGATGCAGAATTCTAGCCTCTGGATCTCTGGTATGAGGGATCCATATATAGATGTTTGCAAGGGGGGTGAGTCATCTTTTGAGATTTGATTAGTGTCTCTGATAGTTCTTGATTCCACATGGAGATTGATGATCTCTTACTCATCCCTGGGCTAATGCAGAGAGGCAAGTGTCACAGGAGAAGTTTCTAGAAGATTCCATGATCCTCCACCTTGCAGATTGACCCTGCCATTTGTCCACTCTTTCCCATCGCACCCCATAGAAGGGATTTTCAAGATGCATCACACCTCCCGTGTGTATTTAGGTGGGATGCAGCGCACTTTAACCATGGAGCAAGTGAGATGGTCTAGTTTTGACCAGTTCTGAGTAGTTTTTCATGGAGAACTTTTGGGAGAAGATGTAATCAGTTGACCTTGTTCTTTTAGAGGTTGGAACAACACTTTTATGGACTTAAGAGCCCTTGGTTTATGGACATTTATGATTTGGGTTGCAGTTCCCAAAAATGTCTATAACATAAGTGTATGGGTTTCTGAAAGTAATATTCGAGCTAAGACTGCAAGTCTAAAGTCGTGGGTCGTAGTAGTAGAAGAGGCTCTGCAGCTATGTGTGCAGAGGCCTGGCAGAGTCCGTAGCTATGTGCGTGGACCCCTGCAGTTGAGTGCGCAGGGTAGGAAGTGGATTGTAACTAGAAAAACATTAATAAAGATAATTTGGTTTTGGAATATTGCGTATCTATTTCTTTATTCTAGTATATGCATCTATTTATGGTTTATGATTGCGCGCGTCTGTTTATGTTAAACGATAACTGGAAGTATTGGGCTTACTTAATTTAATTCAAGATCTATAATAATACTAAGCATAGAAAGGGTAAAGAACATTTGCTCTCACCGTGTGAAGGTCGTTGCACTGAATAGACAGTTGTGCGGAAGTAGTGCATCGCGTAGGATCGGTTCGCGAACTTTCCATACCTCATCAAGACATCCCTACGGTGCAGAAACCTGGTTCCAACACCCTCCCATACTACCTCGGGTGAGACCTCAGTCCGCGTTCCGCGGATTGTTGCCAAAAGGGCCGGTAGTTTCGTGATTTGTTTGGCTAAAACACTCTGAACTTGGGTCAGGCCCCATCAAGCCAACAAATGGTTCCATTGCTGGGACCAGGATCTACCTAAGGGATGTATGATGTCGGAACACTGGAACCCTACGAAGAAGGAAATTGAAGATTGATTGGAGCAGAAGCTTCATGAGTTTGTGATACAGGAAAACAAAATCCCGCAAATATGTGAGAAGAGGTGGCTGGATCGCTACGTATATACGGAAATCCACGAGATCTTCTTTGTGTCTTTCTCTTTAGAATTGTATGATTGGATCGTGAGGTTAGCCAACAACTACGAAAGGTGCAAGCTCGATCAACTGATAGTGTGGAATCCAAAGTTGGTGCATAGGCTAGAAGCATCTGAAGATAATATCACATGGGCCGTAGACCATTGGCTGGATCAAATAATAGGAGGGTTTATCATTAAATTGTGATAGACATGACTGTCAGCTATAATGAAGTAGAAATATGTTTTCTCAAGGGACCGAGAGGTAAGTACATCAAATCTTTGAATACCTGGATTAAGATGGTGTTATGTGAAAAACAGGTGATGCGAATACATCTATGAGTGGAACGACGCGGAGCGGAAAGGTCTAAAATGGTATCAGAGGGTTAGGAAATAGTCCTTTAATTTCACCTCCATGAGCGAGCGAGGAAGGGTGCGTGTGGGTTTCTCCAAGGAGCGCGGTCAGTTTGATAAGGCAATGCATTTCGCAGTTACCATCCCCGTGTACGCCGCCACCTACGTCACCTCATTTGCCTCCATCTTCGCTCACACCACCTCCCCCAAACCAGTAGTTCAGCATGGCAAGCGCGATCAAGCTTCCTGTATTCAGAGGAGTAGGGAACGAAGATCCAGATCAGTTTTGGTTCGTAGTAAGAGCAGTATGGGAAGCACACAGGGTTATGGATGATAACATTAAGAAGGCCACACTGGTAAGTGTGCTACCGGACCGCATGTTGACTTGGTATATCAAGAACTCGAATGATCACCCAAATTCAGGATAGCAGAGATCTAGATCACATTGAATAAAGAATTTAGCCGGTCGAAATATGAAACGCATTCGATCATCAGATTTAAGGAAATCATGATGCTTCCAGGTGAAACCCCCTGGGATCTTGATCATAGGCTGAAGAGTAAAATCTGTGAGGCTAATATGACACTGACAGATGTGCAACACCGTGCGTGGTTTGTGGCATCTTTGACACCGCACCTGAGGATGGCGCTATCACAACAGAAGCTTTCAACCCAGGCAGAAGCATTAAAATTGGCAATGAGGTTGCATGAAACATCGACACAAGATTTAGGTTTGGGAGTCCAACAAATCCACGTGCAGCTATAGAACCTATGCTTGGAGATGCAGAGTTTGAAGCAGGATAGGGCACCCCGATCAGAAGCGCGCGAAGAAGTGTGGTGCATAAAATGTAAAGGCCAGGGTCACGATAAGGATCCTTGTCCAGTATTTTCAAACTATTTGGTGGGAGGAGGACTAATGTCGTTGAGACCAGAGGCTCATATGGGGCAATGTGCGGCACCTGTGCTTTGGTGCGCAATCTATCAAGTGGGAGGAAAGCACACTACAGACAACTATCACCTGTTGCAGAAGTATACACAGACTCGCAACAGTTATTTTGTAATTTATGTTGATCAGTGGGCCACCATGAGCAGACATGTCGGAGCTATGATCTAATGATGGATAGGACTCTAGCCTATCGAATGCAAATAGAAACGCGAGGCCTCGATCCAGCCGTAGCAATAGCACACGGTGGATTCCAAGGACGCGGATAAGGAAAAGGAGGAATGGGACCCCGACGAGGGTGAAAACAGCTAATCTTTTATAATTACAGAGGCCCTGGGCACTACACGCGTGATTGTATGAATCTGACTAGAACATGTTGTCTGTATTGCTATCAGTTTGACCATGAAGTTGTAGATTTCCCAACATTGATCAGACAGATGCGCGAGAAAGGGGTACTATAGCCTCCCCTGACACAGAATATCCAAATGATGAGGTCTGAACCACGCAAAGGAGACCCTAATGTGAACATGGTACTCAGAAGTGGCGTGATCACAGGGGATGATAAGGGAAAGAAACCTGAGGGAGATACATGGGTTCACAAGGCTCCTACGAAGGAACCTGAGTTTGACACAGAGCGTGCAAAGGACACATTTATGGAAGCTAAGAAGAGCTTCATGGAGGCCTCTACTTCAAGTAGTAAGGATCAACCAGAGCCAGGAATGGATCCTTCTATGCTTACTACCTTTTTAGAGACATGCATGAAGCTTCTACGTGACAATAAGGCAGTTAAAGGACTACAAGAGTTGATCACTAGGTGTGCAGGGTCAGGGGAACCGCGCATAGTTCGAAAGTTGGGGAAGCATGCCTTGCGCACCGGAAGGGAAATGCGATTGACGGTGCAAATTGGTGAATATGAGATGGATCAGGTCATCCTATACCTAGGTTCAGACGCAAATGTGTTACCAAAGCAGACATGGGAATGCATGGGCAGGCTCGCATTACAGTGGTCTCCTATTCAATTACGGATGATGAACCAACAAAATATCGTGCCCATCTGAAGATTGCAAGGGGTAACCATGGATATTGAAGGTGTGAGCATGCAGACGGACTTTGAGGAAATAGAGATTATGGATGAAAGTAACCCTTACCCCACATTGCTAGGAATAGACTGGGCCACGGATATGAATGGAGTCATCAACCTGAAAAAATGGAAGATGATATTCGAGAAAAAGTCCCTACACGTAGTAGTTCCGCTGGATCCAATTGAAGGAGCACGGTACACTGAACCTGTGCGCCAAGATGACAACGACGATGAGCTAGATTGCATTTATTAGATAATGGCGAAAGACAAAGATCGGGTGAACCCGACCGAAGATGGGAGAATTTCATGGGAGCATGACAGTTCCTATACTTCAGATTTAGATGAAGAAATAGAATGTTGGCAGAACCGGTTGCACGAAGTCACAACGCTGAATTGTAACATGATGGTTCGATCACTACGGTGCGTAATGACCAAAGCAAGGGAAATGCCAATAGATGATGGGATACCCAGAATGGATGGACCCGTAGACAAGGTTGAAAGTACTGTATCTGAACGGCAATAGTGCGATTCGTTCGAATGGGTGTTGCACGCGACACCCGCACAATGGGGGCATATACGTCAAAAGAATATCGGAAATTGGCATGAATGTAGAAGACGGATGCACTTACAATTTGGCAGACCCCAACTAAGGCAGATTGGTGGGAAAAGACAGAATAGCTTGCAAGCACACTAGACATATACAGAATGGACTGTTCCAGCATGCAGAAACATTACAATAGCAAGCCCAACTAGGATGCATTGGAGGAAGAACAGGATCACACTACCAAGTGCAAGAAAGGGATCATTCACCAAGATACGTGAATTCAGGAATAAGGATCCGCGGATACAATGTAGAAAAGGGAACCTACGCACCCTAGTGGTCAGAAGGGCATATACAGAGATATGCAAGAACCTAGCCGCGAAGCTGAGTCTGAGGCTGTAGAATGGTATAGGAACTGAGGTCCTTGAAGAACCTCCACAGAAGGCTGTGAATATAGCAATGTCGGTGAAGAGAGAAGCGTGAAAAGTCCGGACTAAAGAACTCATAAGACCATGCGAAGAGGAGTATGAAGGGATTTAGGAAGCTATTTGGTTAGGGAGTGCAAAACTTCGCGAACTGGAAAGGAACAGGATACTCCCTCGAATGAAGAATATGATGTTGGACATGGAGATTAAATGGTTGGAAAAGGAACTAAAGGAGGGCTTTCTGAACAAAAAACCTGGAAAGTCGCAGCTAGATAAGCGCAAACCTAAGGATGAATTGGAGGAGTATAACTTCAAGGTAGTTGATCGAATGTCATGGTTAAGGCAACGCCTCACTCTCAGGGGAATCAAAAGAGTGCGCCACATCCAGCAATGCGCATAACGGTGACAATAGAGACCGTGTCACGGATTTCTCGCCAGGACGCGATAGCGGTGCACCAAAGAGGTCCGCCCACTTGAATAATCGAAGAGGAGACAATCTCAGTGCTCCAGACAGTTGAAATAGAGTGCGGGACAATAAAACAGTCTATTAAGGGGCTGTGCGACACTAGGGATGCGGGCAAGGTCAGTATGTCACAAGGGTCGTGGTCACGTAGAAGGGGCTATGCTACCACGTGGATAAACAAGGAAGTGACCATTGACATCACTGTTCATGATAAGACGTCTGAGTTAAGGCGAAAAGTATGGGGCAGTGGGCATTTACAACGTGAAGTCAGAACTAGATTTGAAATTATTTGCTGACCTTCTAGCATTAATGAGCCAGAATATGGGGGGACGGTTGAATTTGAATTTCAACAGGCCTATAAATTTCAGATGGCCCTCCACCAAACAACCCTTGGAATCTTCAAATAAAGATGTTGCGTTATCAAGGGGGCATAAGCATGATGAATAAGGAGGTTGTAAGAGCAAGTCTGTGGTTTAAAGCGTTGCTGAAAGATACACAAGAGTCCCTGATCAGAATCATGTCAACAACCAAGGGAGCTGTGCAAAGTCCTACGTCACCGGTACGGGATGCACCCAAAATCCCTAAATCGCCCCGGATGCCGAGGTCCAAGCAGGACCCATAGGTAGCAGGACCGGACCATATGTCACCGCGAAATCTGCGATTTGGCAAACTGTTGATGAAAGAAAAGGACAAAACAGTTAATATTGAGAGTGATGATGAGGAAGAAGATCATCCGACCATTGTCAAAGAGGTGGAACCAGAGGAAGAGATGGAAGAAGACATCCATCCAGTACGTGTTGCAGCAAAACTGCCCAAGTATGTCCCTTTGTGAAAATGGAGGGTAAAGGAACCAGAGGAAGAGATGGAAGAAGACATCCAGCCAGTACATGTTGCAACAAAACTGCCCAAGTATGTCCCTTTGTGAAAATGGAGGGTAAAGGTACCTAAAGATTTGGATGTTGTTAAAAGCACACTTAACACCCCATCCCTCCTCGAGGGGGTTCTGTTCGAAGGAACGGCTGTAGGCCGCATTCCCGATATGAAGTTTGAAGACTGGGACCTTGCGGATAGTGAGAAGTTTCCCCATTTTGAAACTGGCAAGCTGATGGAACAGAGCATGGAGGGGGCCATTACAACACTGTAGCCACAGACCTGGCTGCGTGGGGTGGAGGAGGTTGGGCTACTCCACCTCCTATCAATTCCACATTTTCATCAGGCCCCAATCACAATATTTGTCATCAGGCAACTGCTCTGTCTGGTGCACGATGGGTACTTATGGCTGGAAGAGCCCATCCCCATCACGACAGAGCTCATTCATAGGATCTCTCGGCTTCCCTGTGCAGGAAGGGACCCCATGGAAATAGTTGGCACAAGTGGAGACTTGACGATTACGGAAGCCATGAAAAAGAAATATAAGTTGGAGAAAAAGTAGAGAGGGTACGTTATTACTAGTATTCAAGACAAAGGGGTCCACGTTGCTACCTAGTTGTTGGCAGGAAAGGTGATGAGAAAATGTTGGGGAAATGAGGTACCAGTAACGGTCATCGCGTTGGCCAAGCAATGCGTAGAAGGGGTATGGTTCAATTGGGCACAGTTCCTCCGTGACGAATTCCTGACGAACTGCAGGGAGGCCCAAGAGCAGGGTAAGACCTTCCACTATGTGTGGTTGCTCTTATCCATCCTGTTGGTTACAGGTGAATTGCTTGAGGATAGTCAGTTCCCTCCCCTTAACCAGGATTGGCCAGAGGTAGAAAAATACGCGTCGCTATGGGCGACAAAGGATGCCACAAGAATCCAAGAAGACAAGATTTTCTGGATACTGATGGAAGCAAGCATATGACTGTGGATCAATAAGCAACCGTGCCTATATCCACCTCAGTATATGATAGTGTGAAGATTTTTGCAGACTTTAAAGTAGATATGCACCATGTGTATATCTAGGTGCGAAAGGATCCAAAGCAGAAGTGGACCACGCTCCCTTTCATTGCAATAGATGACGTTTTTTCGTTGTGCCTAAAACCTAGCCACCGGAATGGCGTGCACCAAATGCAGTGGTGCGTAATGAGACAAAGATTCAAAGACAGAAGGCTACCACCAAGTTTCTAGCACAATAGAAGCAGAATGACCAACTTGCTGAGGAAGTACGGGCATCCCGGGAGGTAGCGAAGGCTACCGCAGAAAAGAAAGCAGCAAGAGGGGCCGCTCTGATAGAAGAAGAAAGAGGTCCAAACATGACCACAGGGCCAGGAACAGATGATATGATGGAAGGTGCAGACCCGATCACCACCTCTACACCCTTAAAATAGTCGCGCGCGATAGAACGAACAGGGCTATGGAAGAAGACCAAGGTGTCCAAGTTGGATGGGAAGCCTATCAATCTGACCGAGGGTGACCTATGCGACAACGGTGATACAGTTCACGAAGTCACTAGGGAGGTGCTCTAGGAGGTAATGACGGAGCAACAGACAGTGTTGGGGGCACTGAGGATGTAACTGCAGGAACTTCAGGCACAACCTCCACAGCCAGGAATGGTAGCTACCTACGGGGCTACGGGTACATCAACAATTGAGCAGTTGCTGCAGGCCAAAATGGATAATACTGTCGCACTGCTGGCAAGAGCACTAACAATAGACAATGCGAAGGACAGAGTTGCAGTAGGCCGGCTGAATAGACTTGGATTAAACTTGGCTGCCCTCCCATGAGAAATCTTATACCAGCTACAGGATGGAGCAACGGCAGAGCTCCGCGCTAGGGAAGGACATGCAGTAAAGATGCTCAGTGAAAAATGAATCAACATCGAGCAGTTGAGCCTCCAACGCAATGAAGCAGTAGCATAGATGCGGCAATAGGAGAAAATCATTGAGGAAGCATGTCACCGTGCTCGCGAGCTCAAGATTGCAGCAGACTTACCAGTAGGCATACAGATCCACAAGTTGGCTAGTGGATTCTGTAAGGCGAAGGAGGAAGCAATGAGGATCCAGTTGGACCTTAGCTTGCAGATCGTAGAGCTGAGGCTCAAGGCACAGCCCACTACATTGCGGGAGGTTCGAGAGCAGTGGCACCATGCCATTCAAGCAGGGTTGGAAGCCATAGAGTGTGCCATACAGGATTGTACTAGCTTTCTAGATCAGTCGCTTGTCACCCTCACTTCAGTGTAGGAAGACCCAATGCTCCAACGATTAGAGACGGAAACATGGGAGTTGCAGCAGGCCTATGACAATGTTTGGGGGACCACGTAGATAGTTTCCCTTACTCAACAGCTGGCCAAGATGAGGGAGGCTTAGGATCTAAAGGCCTAGGTGGATGTCGCATGTCAAAAAGAAGCAATGCTTAAAGAACACATTCAGCCTTGGCTCGAGGAAGCCTTCACGGTCACCACCAAGATCAAGGGAAAACTAGCACACATGCAGGCCTATATGCACTCAGGCAAGGAGTTGCACCTGACAACGAAACATTGGAGATACACGCACAACAGGTACAACAGACAGTAGAAGAATGTGCTGTGGATGTAAGCGAAGCACAGAGATTGCTGGATGAACTTCCCGCAAAGATCACCGCACCGGCGAAGTGACTCGGGATGAGTCACGATGTTTGTGTTGGGGTCATGTTGGGTAGCGGATCCCCCGCGTTTTGGGGCTTAAAGCCCACAATTTTGGGTATTAGTATTGTAAAGGCTCCGCGAAGTGCGCGGAGCGTGATTTTTAATGAGTCAATTCAAAGGGTAGTCCACCCTAAAATATTGTAATTTAATCTAGAATGTGTCGGCCTACCCATGGTCTGCAGATCATGGGAATGTATAAATAGAGTGAGGCTCTAAGTGTATAAAGTAGCTTCTTGTTGAGATCGGAAGTGTATGGGTTTTTGAAAGTAATATTTGAGCTAAGCCTATAAGTCTGAAGTCATGGGTCGTAGTAGTAGAAGAGGCTCTGTAGTTGTGTGCACAGAGGCCTAGTAGAGTTCACAGTTGTGTGCACAGACCCCTGCAGCTGAGCGCGCATGGTAGGAAGTGGATTGTAACTGGAAAAGCATTAATAAAGATAAGTTGGTTTTGGAATATTGCATATTTGTTTCTATATTTTGATCTATGCATCTATTAATGGTTTATGATTGCACACATGTCTGTTTATTTTAAATGATAACTGGAAGTATTTGGCCTACTTAATTTAATTCAAGATCTATAATAATACTAAGCACAGAAAGGGTAAAGAACATTCGCTCTCACCGCGTGAAGGTCATTGCACTGAACAGACGGCTGTGCGGAAGTAGCGCAGCATGTAGGATCAGTTCGTGAACTTTCTAGACCTCATCAAGACATCCCTAGGGTGTGGAAACCTGGTTCCAACGCCCTCCCATACTACCTCGGGTGAGACCTCAGTCCACGTTCTGTGGACTATTGCTGAAAGGACCGGTAGTTTCAGGATTTCATTGGCTAAAACAATCTGAACCTGGGTCGGGCCCCATCAAGCCAACAAAAACCACACTTTCTTAAATGTAAATCACACTTGTACTTGAATCAAATCACTCTCTGCAATAAAAGCACACTTACAAATGAATCTGTTTTAATTTAAATAAGAATTAGTTTTGTAATTCAAAATCACTACAATGTAAAGCTTATACTTCTACTGATATGTTAGATTATACTTTATCCATGTGCATCTAAAATCTCTCTTCACCTAAACAATAAAGTGATTAGCAAAAACAATCTCAAACTTGTATCTAAGAATGAAAACTCAATTACTCAAATGAATTGACAAAAATCTATAGGAAATATGAACTGAAATACTAACTGTTAATTAACGAAGACCTTACTAACTTGAGGGGGCCCCTCCTACGAGAAGCAGGTAGCACTATCAAGCTTTCACAAGTTAATTACCCATTCATTGATATTGCTAGCAGGATGAAATCGAAAAAGAGTTTTTATATATCAAAACATAGTGCTTACAAATAAAACTCAAGTCCCTTTTAGCTATGTCGAGAGGCATATTTATAAAACCATTACACAATAAATGTTTTAAGAGCTTTACAACTATGCTAATTGATATTGGCTATAATTAACTTAAGAGATAAGATATCGTAATCTTGCTCATTATTTGATATCAACAACAAATCATGAGGCAGAAACTTTGCATCTTTCTCACTTGATTTACCTTCCACGATGGTTGACTTATCCTTTGAATGAACTGATAGAGTGCCTTCTTCAACGTTCTAACTTCTACAAATATGAACAAATCATTGTCCCATCTAATTATCAACTACCCATGTACCCTATTTCTCAGCCGAGGCTCCGCAACCTATCAAACCTTAGACTTAGCTGCATAAACACTCATCAACTGCATAATCATTGTAATTCAGTAGCTCAAGTAGATATTAAGTTAAATAATAAAGACAAATGACATTTATGAAATATAATATGATTATGTACTTCCTATGCTTTCAACCTTGTAAATTGATACCCAAATTGTAGTTATGAAGCTAAAAAAGGAAGGATTAGAGTGAAAAAGGATTGTAAAAAAGAAGCAATTTTGGGGTTCACACTCTGCTTCTGCTTAACTGAGTGCAACTGATCTCTACCTCCTGATGTACCACGAAATTGCTTCTGACCCAATATTGAAGACTCCCCCTGATGTTCTCTTCCTATTGGATGGACTCACTACCCAATTTGCATCATTGAAGCCATGAAGCTTCACTCCCTTTGTATGTCTGTACCAAAGACCAAACTGAGTGGTGCCTCTCAGGTATCTCAACACTTGTTTAGATGCCTTCCAATAGATTTTGGTTGGCTTAACCATTGCTTGACTAAGCTGGTTAACTGCAAAACACATGTTCGGTCGTGTGTTCACCAAATACATAAGTGAACCCACAAGTTGTCTATAAATAGTAGCCTCCACTACTTCACCTGAAGTAGCATATTCCTTCCTCCAATTACCTACTAGAGGAGTCTCCATGGGTTTGTTTCTCTCCATGTGGAACTTCTTCAGTATCTCGTTGGCATACTTTCCTTGAGAGACAAACAATTCCCCATCTCCTTGCCATACTTCCATACCAAGAAAGTAATGCATGAGCCCCAGGTCCTTCATCTCGAATTCTCTTGCAAGATCCTCTTTGCAAGATTTTATCAGCTTCTCATCACCTGTTAGAATCAAATGATCGACATATAATACTATAATCAATAATCTACCTTTCGCCACAATATGGTAAATGTTTGCATCTGTTTCAATCCTGGTGTACCAAGCACATGGTGTTTTTTTTATTCCATACAACGCTCACTTGAGTCCACACACATGCGACTCTCTGTTGAAGATCTCAAATTCTTCTGGATTCTCAATATACATCTCTTCCTCAATCATATCGTTGAGGAATTTTGTCTTAACATCCATCTCATGAATCTTCCATCCCATCTACATTGGCAATGCTAGAATATACCTAATTAAAGAATACCTTGATACTAGAGAAAAGGTTTCATTGTAATCAATTCCCTCCACCTGAGAGAATCCTCTGACCAAAAATATGGCCTTGTGTTTCTCCACACTTCCATCTTCTGATTGATTTACTTTGTAAAGCCATCTAGAGCTCACTATTGACTTGTCTGCTGGTCTTGGGATTGCTTCCCAAACACTATTTTTGATAATGGAGTCATAATCCTCAACCATGGCATCAACCCATATTTTTTTTGCACTACTTCCTCTAATGAGGATGGCTCAACCTCTACACTCTCGCTCATCATAACCATGTAGCTAGTGTACTTATCTAGTGACCTCCTATGCTTGCACTGTGATGTGGGTTCTCCCATATTCTCTCTATCATTATGCATCAATATGTCATTCTCTCTAGTGTGCTTCCTTCCATTTCTGGAAGTCTATGCATGAGTGGGTGCTTCCACTCGCTACTCCTCTGCATGTGGCTACTCCACATCATCCTGAGGTTTATCCTTTGGAGCTAAAAGCTCCTCATCTGCATGTAGCTGGAGCTCCCTCTCAAGGGAACACATCATGGCCTTCTCTTCATCAAAATTCAAATTTCTAAAAACCACTATCATCTTGTTGGATGGTAGGTACACTCGATAATTGTGAGGTGTATCAGTGTACCCAACAAATATACCCAACTCAGTTGTTGGCTCTAGATTTTTCCGTTCATCCTTGGTAACATGATTGTAGAATGATTAACCAAAGATCCTGAAGTGTGCCACATCTGGTTTCTTACCTAAAAAATCTTCTTCTGGTGTACTCATCCTGATAATTCGATGATGGATTCTATTATGAAAATAAATAACTGTGTTGCATGGTTCAACCCACAAGTGAAACAGTAGGTCCTGATCATGTAACATTGCCTGTGCAACTCCCATAATACTTTTGTTCTTCATTTCAGCCACCCCATTCTGCTATGGGTTATGATGTGCTATTAACTCTCATCGAATGCCTTATTATGCATAGAAGTTCTTGGATTCATTCGACATATATTCTCCACTATTATTGCTTTTGAGAGCTTTAACTTTCCTGCCAGTGTCTTTCTCGACCAGTGTTTTAAATTCCCAAAATTTAGCGAATGTATGCTATTTCTTCTGCATTAATAAAATCCATCACTTACAAGAAAAATCATCAACAAATATTACATAATACTTGTGCTTGACTGTGGATGTTGTCGAGAATGGTCCACACACATCTGAGTGAACTCGATCAAGGATCACTTGCACTCGACTATATTTATCATGAAAGGAAGCTTTGGTGTACTTCCCCAACGTACACCCTTTGCATGTGTCTCTCTTCTCTAGTGTACCCTTCGGAAGTCCTGTAGAAATTTGTTGCATGATCTTCAAAGCTCCGTAGTGTAAGTGACCAAATCTTCTATGCCACAATACACCGATGTATCGACTTTGCACCTTCTTTGCTTTTATGCTTTGAGAAGCGCAATCTTCTACATCAAATTCGTAGAGGTTCTTCACCCGAACCTCAATCTACTTCACCTTTCTTGAGGCTATGTGATGAAGGAAAGAATTTTCGTTGCTAAATATCACATCGTAGCCATGGTACTCCAAGATGGAAACTGAAACCAAATTCTTCTTCAAAACCAGAACATACATGACATCTTTTAATGTGAGAGGAGAACCAAACTCCCTCTAAAAGGTAACAGTATCGATGTCGGTCATGCTATACCTCCTATCATCTCCCATCTTGATGTGCATATAGAGGTCCTTCTCCTCCAAGTCACTAAATAACTCTTTGTTGTCAGTCATATGGAATGAGGATCCACTATCCAAGTACCACACACTAATTATCACCAATGTCACCATGAAAGTGATGAGGGTGAAATCCAACTCGAATTGTGAAGCAAGAGCTTCATATTCCACTCTTCCTGAGGACTTCTTATTGACCTTCTTGTGCAGACACTTTGCGGCATAGTGTCCCAACTCATGATAGTGAAAACATTTAATCTTCGACAAGTAATTCTTCTTGTTGCTCTTATTGGAATCTGATTTGGAATGGGATTTCCACTTCCCTTTCTTTGCCTTTCTAGCTTGAGGCTAAGAGGATGAGCTTAAGTCTTGTGATTGCACAGTGCACAATGAAATCTAGGCTGGGAGAAATGATTGCACAATTCTAGAGGCCAACGTCAGAGCTTAAGCATAGGAACTATGCAGTGCAGTAGTCCTAGGAGGCAGGAACCGCACATTGCACATTGTTAAGAAGCAAGGCCTCAGCTAGAGGGTTGTAACTATGCAGTTCAAGGAGACTAGGTGAAGTCAAGTTGCTCAGTTGGGAAGCCTTCTCATAAATGGCTAAGTGTAAGACCAGTTAGACTGATGTGAAGAGTGATAAGAATTCAACTGTGACCTCACACTTAAAATACTTGATGAATGAACAACATAGATCACCCAGGACACAAGAATAATGCATTTCCCTTCATTTGACCACTTTATGACCATTTACGATAAGTGTGGCACTTAAGATAGAATTTGAGACGACTATGACGACACTTGTTCAACACTGCTCAGAACTTTGTGAATGAGTGCGACAAATGTTTAAATAGTTAGAAAAAATCATATACACAAAGATAGATCCTTGAAACCATTAGAATATCCTTGTACATATTGTGTGAGAACCAATCATGCCAAAAGATGAAAATTTACCCAATATGAAAAAGGGAAAAAATACTTCAAGAAATATCATGAAATAAACTTCGATGTTTGTGACAACAATGTACAAGACCAAGGAAGGCCTTGAAATTGAGTATAAGACAAAATTTTGGCGGGTTTTGTAGCAGCTACAATAGAATCTAATTCTAAATGCAGCGTAGAAAAGTAAAAAACAACTAACCTAACTCGATACTTAGGAGATAACTCCCAAATATCAAGTGCAAGACTTTAAATAAATTGGGGAATAACACGCTTTTGATGATAATGTAAAGTTGTCAAATTAGTGAACTCACAACTGATATTATTACTAACATGCATGCTCTATTTTGGAGATAATAACTGTGAAATATAAACCATTAAAATTAGGAAATAGTTCACTTAATTTTAATGATAGTTGAATCGATTTTAGATAGAAAATTTCTGAGTAAATAGTTACTCAAATAATTTTTTTAATACAAGAGCAAATGGGAAATCAGTAACAGATGTACGAAACTAATAGATAAGATATTTGATCTAAAATACAATCATTCATATATCAACAAAAGTGTAGAACAAAGAATAATTAACACAAATATGCAATTGAATTAAAATGAATGGTATTAACAAATAGAAGTATTTGAAAATAAAATATTTGAACCTGAAATCCTTGCCCTATTTCTCAAAGAATCTCCTCAACAATCTTTCCCAAAATCCATGTGCTCAGTTGTTGAAGTAAAATACTGCAATAGTGCAAGCTATGCTCCAACAATAAAGATGGTATCTTGAAAAAATGAATACCCAACAACCTCAAATATGAGTATTTCCCCAACTCCTACAGTTAAAAACCCCTTAGAAAAGTTCCTAGAGTTTCTAAGTTGCATAGAAGATGAACCTCCTCCTCATTCTCATAGCTAATATTAGTAGTTTATAAAAAATCTACAAAAATGGAGAGTTGTTGGGAGTGGTTCAGATCCATCTAATTTGGAACTGTAATTCCTCTTTCCTCCTTTGCTAGTGCAATGAAATTTCTCCAAAACTCCTTAGCTTCATCACATCCAACATATTTCCTACAAAAACCATTCAAAATTGAAGTAAAATGAATTAATTTTGCACACAAAAATCAAAGTGTCAAAAATGGGAAAACAAACTCTCCAACTAAATTCTAATTAAATGAATAAAATAAAAGAAAATTGTGCCTCTCAATGATCCCTATAATGATCTCTTTGGCCAAAAAGGATAGACTCGAAAGAATTTTCTACAACTAATAGCTTCAACCAACCAAATTTTCCCAAACGGATTTAGGAATTGTTTTTTTGGTGCAAATCTAGAGTCGCATATTTTCTAAATTTTAGACATAGTTAATGACCAAATCTAGTATTGCAACCATTCCTAAAGTCTTCACCATAATTTTAGCTTTCTAATAAGTCGTCCTTGGCCTCATTTGGCCAAATAAAACTCAAGATACAACTCTCCAAAATTAAGGTGTCAAAATTGTTAATGTATTAGAAAATGCATGCCTAAATAAAAATTTGACTTTTTTTTATTAAAACAATTCTAATTTTACACTTTATTCCTAAATTTTATATAAATTTAAAAATTAAATAACTAAATTAATTTTTTTAATATTTTATACAAATTATTAATATATATACATATTAAAATAAAATTGTAAAAATTAAAATTTATTCAAAATTATAAACTAATTAAATTATAAATTAATTAAATTTAAAATATATTAACTAAATTAAAATAAATGAAACAAAATAAAAATTATATAAATAATATAATAAAAAAATCATTTTAAAATGATTAAAATATATAAACATATGTAAATGGTTTGACTCATAAAGGAGAGAATGGAGTTATAAGGAGGGAGGGAATGCCCACGGGGTAGGAGTTATAAGGAGAATCCTCAGAGGTATAAGGTCTCGGGGATCTGGGAAAATGAGGAGAGGAAGTGGTGAGACGGAGTGATAAGGAGGTAAGAGAGATGGAGGAGAAGGGTTTGGGAATGAAGCTCAGAAGGGGTGGGAGGAGCTATTAATTAAATAATATTGATTAAATAATCTAATAAAATTAAAAGTAAAATATAATTTGTATGATTTAAGTTTAAACAGTGAAAATCACTTAAACTTTGAATAAGCGTCATTTACAAAGTCCAAACTCAGAAAAATCAAATTCGTTGGAAAGCTAGTGAGAAACCACACATAGTGAAGCAATCAAAACATAAAAATGAGAAACAATTATCTCTAGTTAAAAAGATAATGATCTCAAGTTTACTAAAAGGTTGAAGAGATTAATCTTATCAAGCCTTCAAATATTAAAATGTTTCCCATGGGTCCCACATTAATTGATCAAGCAATATCAGTTTTAAGAGATAAGTACTTGAAACAAATTGAGTCTAAAACCATAAGCCCATGTCTTCAGAGAAATAATTAATTTTAAATTTACCTGAGAGAAGAGATATAGATAGGAAGTTTTAAAGAAGTATGCATCCATTAATATAAATAATTTCCCTTACCTGCCATTGCTTCACTGCCAGCAAGTGTCCAAAGCCCCTAGGTAGTTGTCCTAGTACCATACAAGCATAGCCCCACTGCCAACGATCATGTTCAGTACCCTCATAGGTTTGCTTGTGCTTCCTACACATAAGTGCTTTCAACCCTCTTTTACCGCTCTTTTGATAAACTAGATTTAGAGAATTGTTTTTTGCAATTGGATGAAGAGGGAAGGGTGGTACAAAATGTTAGCACCTAAATCTGCCTTAGGCTGGAGAAGGAAAAAATTAGGGTAACAACAAACCACGCTCAGTCTCGTAGCTAGCCCTACGAGAGCAGGAGAGGGCTCTCTTTGAGTCACACTTAGTGAATGGATAAGAAAAATGGTCTGAGATGACTTGTAATGCGATATTTACCTTAGGCTAGTAAGTGAAAAAGGATTTTGGAAAATATTTTGGAAGCAACTGAACTTCTGAGATGTATATGGGACTGGCGCTTAGCAAGGAATAGAGAATTGAAAATGAAGGTACAGATTATTCCGTGAGGCAAGGTAGGCAGGAAGCGCAGAAATTTTAACTTAAAGTGACGCGGAATGGAAAGATCGCCGAAGATAGTGAAAAGGGCATCGTCGCATGAATCCTTTTCAACAGAAGAATAACACTGCACATGAAATTTTCCCACAGGCAGAGCAATATAAATTGAATTCTACCTAATCTCACTTAGAAAACTTCACTAAAATGAAACATGAAATGAATTATGAAACATAACAAGATACATATGGAAAATAAGAACACATTTGCTACACTCACAACCACAAGAATCTCATGAAACAGAGCCGTTGCCTTTCATTAACTCTCTGTTAAAAATACACAATGCAGAAACAGAGTTTCTTTCCCACAGTCTCTCAGAAGTTACAAGACAGCCAACCCTTTGCAAATAAAATGTATACAATATATAGAATGTGTGGAGAAGAGATGGAATGCCTAGGGGTTGTGAAGTTACTCAAATCATTTCAAAATGGAGCTAGAGAGCCAACCATCAGCTATAGGGGCAACGCTCTCAAGTATGACATTTGGCTATTGTGACCCTTTGCATTCTTTGCCACTTGGATAGATGCCCACCTGAAGAGAAAACTCTTTAAAAGCCGCCTTTGGTGTCAAAAAACCGAAGAGTGGATGACCGGGCCCACTTGGAGAAGTCGCGACCCGAAATTTCACGAAACGGGAGCAAACTGGGCAAAATTTCCTCTGTGCACCGCGCGCTTTTCTCTGTGCGTCGTGCTACTTTGGGGCCTGTTTTGGGGCACTTGCAGGTGTCCAAAATGTGCCCAAGTGGGCTTGTTGGAAAGCTTGGCCTGTCTACTTTATAACCCCACTGGAATTTCTGAGTTGGGTGCTAATTCCCTCCCCCCCCCCCAAATCTTCATTCTCTGAAGACTGCTTTCTGTGTGTCCAAAAAGTGGCAAAGAGACCATTTTTGGGTGTTTTTTGACCTTTAGGAGACCCAAAACTTATCAAAATTTCTTGCCCGGACACCAGTAGACGTATTTTTTTATGCTGAATCTAAATATGCAAACCTTTTCTCGATTGGAGTGCTAGAATTTTAGCGCCGCGCGGGGTGCGCGACGGAGAGGGAGAAAAACCCTGTTTTTTGACCAAAAAATTTCCAAAAACACAAAATTGCCCCAAATTTTTTGAAATTTGGGCTGGGAGATCTCTATGGAGTGCCATGCTAAGCCAAGGAAGCCTCAGCCAAGATTCTAAGCCTATCTTGCTCTTTTTCCCATTTTTCCCTTCTTGTGGCCTTCCTCAATTTTGCTTTCAAACTCCTTATTCGGGCTCCCAAACTCAAGTTCCGTGCCCTGTAATGGCGAGCCATGTGTCTCAGTAGTGTTTTGTCTTCGTTGGCCTTGTTCAACATGTTGTCCAGGTGCATTTTAAATCTATCGATAACAGACTCACGATCATCAATAACATGTTGCTCCAATGAAGTGAATTCAATCCTCCTCTGCTAGGCAGTTAGGCGATCCTCACGGATGTTCTGCAACTCCATGATCACATGCTGGTCTTCCAGCTATTTGTTCCTCTACTCCAGATACCTAATGTTCCATTTGGCCATCTCCAACTTGAGTTTCAAGGATTGAATCTCTATCTCTTTCTCCTGGAAGATCTCTTTTAGCTATGCATTTTGTGGACGTGTATTTGCATCATCATCATCATGAAGGAGAATGAATCTGGTCTCTCGTTTACCTGGTGGCACACCTAAAGGCCCCTCCTCATGCTTGGGCTTCTTGCCCTTGTCCCGTACCTGTATTGTCGATGTAGGAAGTGAGGCCCCTTCCACCCCGGGTGGAGATAACACTCGCTTTGCTGCTGCAAACAAAGGCCTGGTGCCGTTTGGATAGCTTCTCTGATATATGATGGAAATGGCACCACCGTGGTCTCATGGCACTCATGCTGATGAGAAGGACCACCTATCTCATGCTTTGCCTCTGCTACTACCTGTGGAACATTGAAGAAGTCACGGGAGATGGAGTCCTCCCAAGCAATGCCCTGCAATCCCAACTGATGGTCCACCAAAATATGGATAAGAGAAAAGTGATAAACACTGTTAAGCTGCTGCCGAGGGGTCTTGTGCTGCATGAACTTTCTTATCCTCTCTATGTTCCTGCAAATGAAAAATTGGAGGTTCATCATACGCACCCTGGTAAAGTGCATGAGCAACCTGATGTGATAGGCATAAAGGCGAGAAAACCTCCCTTCACAACTGAAGTATTTCATGATCAATCTCATGAGTGGAGTATAATCATCTCTCAGAAATCTGAATGGGAAAAATCTCGTGAGCTGACTCAAACAACTGGCCTTTACGTAAGGCTCATAAAGTTCCCTCTCCACCTTCATTTTCTTGTGCCACTGTTCTCCAACATTTGGTATCCCTGTTGCCATTGATATGGTTTCAGGTGTCAATGTGAAAGTGACCCCAGCCAATATAGATTGTCCTCCATGTAGGTGAAGTGCAAAAAGACAGGCCAACTCATGATGAATCCTGACAATTGCCGCCCTCTGAAAAAATTCGAAACATGCTAAGTGCTGGAAACAAGACATAGCGAGAGGGCATGCTTGCAACTCAGTGAGGGTGTTTGGTTCATCCCTGAAATGTCTGCCACTCCTAGGTCTCCGGGGAGCCTGTTCTCCTGAAGCTGTGTCACTGTGAGTTTCCCCCTCATAATCTGATGAAACTTCTGATGCCATTACTGCTTTTTGTACCCTGAATTTTGTTGCTACCCTCTGAATCCAATAGAGCTGGTAGATGCTCTGCAAATCTCTTGTTTGCCCACCTACACCAAGATTTTGATGTAGTTTGCAACATTTTTTATCCCACTGGCTCTGTGCGTCGCGCGCCAAACCCAGTGCGCCGCGTGCCTTATATGCGTCATGCCTGTGGTGATTTTACACTGCGGGTTAGCTGCCAGTGCGTCGCGTGTTGTGTGTGCACCACGCGACCTGGTGTATGCGTTGCGCTCTCTGTAATCGCCTCCCAACTCACTCAATCGTTCACAATATCAACTACACACCTTTGCACATGTATTCTCCAAGTCATGCAAGAGCTCAATGCCATTTGATTTGGGAAAAACATGTATGTATAGGCTTGAGAGAAACTGGTTCGATTTTTTCTTCCTTGAAAACCCCCTTTCTAATGTTTTTTTTTGTTTTGCACTTTTCATTGACTTTTAAAACACTTTGTTTTTCCTTTTTCTTTGAAATTTTGAATCTCATGATGAAATTTTCGGTGTTTCTTTGTGGGGACTGTGTGACTGAGCCTCTGGCTTTCGAAATCCATGACTGCATCTGAAAATGTCAACTGTCGATTTTTTGGAAAATTTTGCCATAGTTGACCTTGTTTGACTTTTCTTCAAAACAGAGTTTTTGAAGAAGAGTCGATGTCTCTTACGGTGATGATGAAACGTTCTGCACTGTAGGTGTATAGGATCTCCTTCTGGCCTGCATGGCTTGTTTTCTGGACATGTTTTTCAAGGACCAAACTGATGAATTTCTAGACCCAAACAATAAAAAATGACTATGTCCTGAAAATAGGACCAGACCTTGACTATCATGAACTTCATTGATTTTTGGACCAAGACCTAAACCAGCAGAGGCCCTTCATGAGGGAAAATGACTAGCATGACTTTCTCTGTCAGATCATGACATGTCCCTAGCGAAATGCAGCTAAGTGGATGAAGCGGGACACCTGAAATTGAAATGCACAAAGAGCTTTGATCTCTGACGGAGGGCTGACCAGACCGACTCTAACATTGGCTCCAATGAGGGATGGTAGCTCTCATGGAGGTGCCAAGAGCAGTAGATCTCTGGAGGAGCTAGACAGTGCCTCTTGGTCCATTGGGCTATGGAGTCATCATTTTGATAAACAGCACAAGACTCTGACTTATTTACAAAACTGGAGTAACCAAGAAATTGACTCAAACTTGACAATTGGAATAACTCAAAAACTGGTTGTACATACTAAAACCAAATTGAAGTAAAAATGGTATTTACAATGACATTGGAAGCAGTGTTAATATATCAACAATGATACCGCTTGAGCAGCCGACCATTGATCGGCCCTCCAGGACAGTATTCCCCATTCATTTCTTTAAGGAGAAAGACATTTTGACCCCCGTATGCTGCGATATTGAAAGGACCTTTCCACAGATTTTCGAACTTTCCGTGCTTGCCTTTATCCTCATTTCTTGCATCCCATTTCAGCACCAGATCATCCAACTAAAATTTTTCCGCTTTTGCCTTTCTGTCATAGATTTTCTTTATCTCTCCTGCAACTTGGATGTGTTTTGGAAAACTTCTTCTCTCGTTTGATGCAAGTGGATCATTTGATTCAGCTTTCTCTGTATGGGATCTTCCTCACTGTCGGCCTCCTGGAGAAGTTTGACCACCAGGGCAGCAAGGGAAGCGGGAAATACTGTGTCCACTCCATAAACCAGCTCAAATGGTGACATACCAATAGACTTTTTCTGACTAATTCGATTTGCCCAAAGTGCATGAACCAGCCTCTTGTTCTAGCTCTTCTTATTAATTTCCAGCAGCTTCTTGATGATGTTGACCAAATATTTATTCGAGGATTCTGCCAACCCATTGCCTTGCGGATGATAGGCATTTGAATGACCCAAAATCATGCGATATTTGTGACAAAATTCTACCATCCTTTTCGATTTAAAGGTTGTTGCATTATCAGTGATTATTTTGTTTGGATAACCAAAGCGAGACAAGATGTTATTTTTGAGAAATGAGATGATTACTTTGTCCGTCGCTTGTCTAGTAGGGGCTGCCTCAATCCACTTTGTGAAGCAGTCCATCGCTGTAAGGATCCACCTATGCTGTCCGGAAGATGCGGGATGAATTCCGCCAATGAAATCCAACCCCCACTACTGGAATGGAGTTCTCACTTCGATAGGTTTGAGTGGCAATGGATTTAGTTTCTATTTTCCTTCGAAAATTTGACACTTATGACAACGCTTTACCATCTTATGCACATCAGCAAACAAAGTAGGCCAGTAGTACCCCGCTCTCAAGATTTTGTTCGCTGTTGACTTCCAAAAACGATGTCCACCACACTCTCGTCCGTGGAAGTCCTCCATGACTTTATTTGCCTCCTCTTCCACAGACAATTTAGCAAAATGCCACCGGGATCTTTCCAATACAGTGCAGAACTCAAGATACAAAACCTGGCAGCTTTCAATTTAAGTGTTCTCGCTTTGTTTCTAATCGTGCTAGGCGGTGGTGATAGATTTTTCAGCACATAGATTATATCATAATACCATGGGGACAAAGCAGACATTTCCGATACCTGAACTGAATTTCCTTCATCACTCTCCTCGGATAAGGCAGCGATCAGATTTATGTCCAATGCATGCAAGCTTGATTCTGCCATTAGTTTCGCCAATCCCTGTCCTTTGACCAGCTTTGTAGGCTTTATCTCCACATCGTACTCTAGCAAGGCTGCGATCCATTTGCCTCTCCTCCCTTCCGGATCGGTCTGCACTAAAACATCTTTCACAGCAGTATTAGGAACATAGGCCAGAATGTGAGAATGTAAGATATACACCCGGAAATCCTTCAATGCCTTCACCAAGGCCAGGGCTTTCTTCTCAATGATATTGTATTTCAAAGCTGCATTCCTTATAGCTCTGCTAAAGAATGCAATGGGCCTTTCATGATCATCCCTTTTCTGCAACAATACCGCTGCCATAGTGTGCTCAGAGGCAAATGAAAACAATATGAAATCTTGAGTGTAATCTGGGCTAACTAGAACTGGAGTTGAAGAGAGGGCCAATTTGACCAAGTTGAAAGATTTTATAGCCTCATCTGTCCATTTCACCTGGCTGTCCTTCTTAAGCATGTTGGTCATTTCTTTCAAGTGTTCCTCAAGGTTAGGCACAAAGTGACGCAGAAAATTCATCTTACCATTGAATGACTGTATCTCCTTTTTGTTCCTAGGCAGATTGATTTGCTGAATTGCTTGGACATGTGCTGGGTCTATGCGGATGCCATCTTTTGAAATGATATGGCCAAGTATTTTTCCTTCCTCCATGGCGAACAATCTCTTCTTAGGATTCAGAGATAGGCCATATTTCCTGCATTTTTGAAAAACAATTTTTAGGTGATGCATATGCTCTTCATCAGATTTTGAAAACACCATCAAGTCATCCAAGTACACCACCAAAAACACATCCTTCTCATTTTCAAATGCCAAGTCCATTGCACGCTAAAATGTGGCACCTCCATTCTTCAAACCGAATGGCATTTTGGCATAATGAAATGTTCCGCATGGAGTTGTGAATGTTGTCTTATCCCTATCATCTTCATGGACTGAAATTTGGTTATATCTGGAATAACCATCGAGCAGTGACATACGAGATGCCCCCACTACTCTCTAAAGTATATGGTCCATCTTGTGCAGCAGATAGTTTTCCTTCAATGAGACCTTGTTTAGATTTATGAAATCAATGCATAGGCGAATCTCACCGGTCTTCTTTCGTATAGGCACTAAGTTAGATATCCAATCTGAAAATATGATAGGCACAATGATACCTGACTTGTACAACCTATTTACCTCTTTTTCGATGGATGGCAGCAACTTTGGATTGATCCTTCTCAGCTTTTGTCTAAATGGTTTCTGATTGGGCTTGATAGGTATGGTGTGTTGAATGATGTTCGTATCATAGGTCTTTAAATCTAAATAATCCCAAGCAAATACATCTGCAAAAGCCATCAAACTGATATATTTGTCCTTAATCTTTGGCGGTAATTCTTTGGACAATTTCACCAATTTCGGATTTGCAGTTGTACCGATGTTGACTTCTTCCACACCTTTTTCCGTTGGCTGCAATGTTGGCTTGCAGGCTACATCATCCTAATCAAAAAGTTCCTCTAGGGGTATCAAGCCTCTAGGAATGATGTTATTCTTCAGCTGTAATACGTCCATTTGATTGATCTACACTTCTTCTATACCATTCCCTTTGTTCTCATCGTTTTCCACATCAATTAAGGTTTTTCTGAACTTACCTTGGTTGAGCCGAAAATCCTTAATCTCCTCATCGTCTTGGAACACTTGCCAATGTCGCTGATTGTCTGGAATGGTTGGACGGTGCTTGACATGGATTTCAAATTTGTTGCTGGAGTTCATGGGGATCTTCAAGTTGCTCGTTGCATTGGCAAGAGCATCAGCAATACTGTTTTGTATTCGTGGCACACATATCAAGGTGTGTTCGGAAAATAGTTTCAGGATGTCCAAAACTGCATTTTGATAGGCCCGCATCCTAGGATTTTTTCTTGAAATTCACCTCTGACCTGTTTTATTACCAACTTGGATTCGCCATATATTGAAATCCTCTTTGCATTCAGCTTTCTAAGAATCTTCAGGCCAGCAATCAGTGCTTCATATTCAGTCTCATTATTGGAACATTCGAAGGCTAGCTTGTAGGAGCAAACTCTCACGTTGCTAGGTACTTTGTTTGGGGCGGAGAAAGGATTGCCTACCCAAATACCAATACCAGCTCCATCATTCCCTACTGCTCCATCAAAATCCATGGTCCATAATCCTTCTTCTTCTTCTTGCAAGTGCTGAAAATCTTTTTGCTGTCCATTGTTTTCAACTGATTGCCCAATCTTTTGTTGCTTTTCTTGTCTTTCTTTCTTCAAAATCTCTCTAAAATTTTCTATTATCTCTGGAATGTCGTCTACTTCTACTATCTGACTATCTATTTCATTTAAACTATCTAAAAACAAAACAAAAGACTCTAAATCTGTATGTACATAGTTTACAGGATGATTGATCGGTTTCTCCTTGCTTGTGATCATGTACTTCATCTTTTGTTCCCGATATAATTTCCTCATTTGTCCAAACACCAGGATTGTTGCATAGGAGAAATCCAGCTGTAGTGTCCCCTTCAATTTCGCTACCCAACACCTGGAAAAAAGCATTCCAAACCTTGGAGGAATGTCTGCTACCACTACATCCATCAGAACATTTTTCTTAGGAAGCTGATCTAGACTCATGACTAAGTCTTTGATGAGCCCTATACACCTTACTCTGCTAGAATCGAATGAATAAAGATCATGATATTTCTGGGTGATGTCCAGACCAAGCTTATCCATGATAGACTTGGGCATGAGATTGTGAGAGGCTCCGGAATCGAACATGGCATTGTGTAGCACAAAGTCATGCAAGCGTAAACTGATATAGAAGGGTGGAACTTCGCTCTCGAGAGACTCACCATTTTTCGCTGGCCCAAAAATCATTTCAGGTTGATCATCTTCCACGTTTACCATGTCGGACATTGGGTCTAAATTCAACATTTTAGAAATCTGTTCTCTATAACTGTTGTTTTTCATGATTTCAGTCAAAGGGATTGATACCTTTAGCTTAGAAATATCATTCTCTAGGCTGAAAGAGGGAGTTCTTTCTACCTCTTTGACTGGGATCTCTTTCCTTTCCTTCTCTTTTGAGGTGGCTGCTTGTTGTGATTGCTCTGCTGATTTCGATTTGCTGCTCTCCGGAACAGCTGTCTCCTTTCCCTTTCTTTGTGTAGCAGATGGATCTTTCTTTGTTGTTTCATCCTCCTTCTTTTTCTAAATTTTTTTAGCTGGTACATCTCTGTTTCGAAGGGAATATCGTTGTTTTTGTGTGGACAAAGCATTCATATACCCCCTTTGATATTCTTCTGACTCTTCTTCCAACACAATTTCGTTAGCTAGGATATAATCGGTGTCTTGGTGTGTAGCTGAATTCACTGCACATTCTTCTTCTTCGGTGATGTAAGTAGGCTGCTCATCTGGAGTAAAGAGATGGTTTTCTTCACCTATTACATTCCCTTCCTCATCTGATTCTGGTCCATGTACAAAATTTTGCTCCAAAGGTGTTTGTATTGGCCGTTGTGCTGTCTGCTCTTGAGTCCGCTGATCTCTTTGTCTAATTCTATATTGTGGCTGTTGTTGGCCACGAAAGTTAGGATTCCTAACTTTTGGCTCTGGCTTGTCAAGTTTTACCCTTTTGAGCATCTGTTATACCTTCTTTAGTAGCTAATCCATTGAAGAGGACTCTTCTTTCACCATGGTTTTCTTCTCCACTTTCATTCTTTCTCTTTTGGACAGCAGGTTAGCCTCAACGTTGACTGCAATTTTCTGCATATCTTCCATTGTAGCCGGTTCTCTCTCTCTCAATTGGTATGCCATGTCAGCATCGAAACCATCCGGAAACTTCATCATTGCTAGTCCCACCAGTGGCTTTAGATGGTCTGGGATATCATTATACACTGCATTAAATCTAACACAATAATCTTGGACCGACTCACCGGCATTCCGCTTAATTTGTTCATACTCGGCCATGATTTGAAGCGGATTCTTTTTTACTTCCCACCTGTTCAAAAATTGTCTTTGCAGCTCAACCAAGGTAGTGATGCTTGCAGCTATCAAACCTTTGAACCATTTCCTCACATCACCTACAAATGTTTGTACAAAGAGCCTCATTGCCACATTCTCCACATCAATCTCATGAATTTCATAGAAATTTGCCATTTTATCGACATGTTGTTGAGCCGTAATGTTGTTAGGAGCGCCATCAAAAAACGGAATTTTACTTTGATAATCATTTGGCATGTCATCTGGGACTTGGGGGAGAACTAGAGGAGCAAAACGGGTATCCATCATTCTAGGTGGATTTGGCCTTATATGTGTTGGAGGAGTATGCACAGTTTGCAAGGGGCGTGCAATTGGAGTTTGGGGCTGTGTGGCAATGTAATTATCAATTAATCTATTATCTCTTTCTGTCTCAAGGTCTACAAGAAATTGCGGATCGGGGACGGTGTAATCAACAGCCTTTTCGGATTTAGATTCAAACAGTGATATCTCAAATCGTTCGTCAAACTCAAGGTCTTCGAGATACTCAAAAATATCGGGACATGAAGGGGATTTGAACACGGGAGTTATGGTGCTTTCTTGACGAAGGAGTCTTGGGATCAAATTCGGATTTTCGTAAATGTGAGGAGAATCCAGGTCTGGATTCGCTCTAGTATATCATCTTGAAGATAGCGTGCTATTGAGAGGAATTACGGGACACAACCAACTCACTCAGCCTTTCCAATCCTAAGCCCATCATCCGGGAGCCTAGAATTCTTATGAAACAAGGGTATTTGATTTTCAACTTGTTCCCCAGTGGAGTCACCACTATGTTAGCACCTAAATCTACCTTAGGTTGGAGAAGGAAAAAATTAGGGTAACCACAAACCACACTCAATCTCGTAGCTAGCCCTACGAGAGCAGGAGAGGGATCTCTCCGAGTCACACTCAATGAATGGATAAGCAAAATGGTCTGAGATGACTTGCAATGCGATATTTACCTTATGCTAGTAATTGAAAAAGGATTTTGGAAAAGATTTTCGAAGTGACTGAACTTCTAAGATGTATATGGGACTGGCGCTTAGCAAGGAACAAAGAATTGAGAATGAAAGTACAGATTATTCCGTGAGGCAAGGTAGGCAGGAAGCGCAGCAATTTTAACTTAAGGTGACACGGAATGGAAAGATCGTTGAAGATAGTGAAAAGGGCATGGTCGCATGAATCCTTTTCAACAGAAGAATAACACTGCACATGAAATTTTCCCACAGGAAGAGCAATATAAATTGAATTCTACCTAATCTCACTTAGAAAATTTCACTAAAATGAAACATGAAATGAATTATGAAACATAACAAGATACATATGGAACATAAGAACACATTTGCTACACTCACAACCACAAGAATCTCATGAAGCAAAGCTGTTGCCTTTCATTAACTCTCTGTCAAAAATACACAGTGCAGAAACAGAGTTTCTTTCCCACAGTCTCTCAAAAGTTACAAGCCAGCCAACCCTTTGCAAATAAAATGTATACAATATATAGAATGTGTGGAGAAGAGATGGAACACCCAGGGGTTGGGAAGTTACTCAAATTATTTTTGAAATGGAGCTAGAGAGCCAACCATCAGCTACAGGTGCAGCGCTCTCAAGCATGACATTTGGCTGTTGTGACCCTTTGCATTCTTTTCCACTTGGATAGATGCCCACCTAGAGAGAAAAATCTTTAAAAGCCACCTTTGGTGTCAAAAAACCGAAGAGTGGATGACCGGGCCCACTTGGAGAAGTCGCGACCCGAAATTTCGCGAAACGGGAGCAAACTGGGCAAAATTTCCTCTATGCGCCGCACGCTTTTCTCTGTGCGTCGCGCTACTTTGGGGCCTGTTTTGTGGCACTTGCAGGTGTCCAAAATGTACCCAAGTGGGCTTGTTGGAAATTTTGGCATGTCTACTTTCTAACCCCCACTATAATTTCTGAATTTGGTGCTCATTGGCCCCCCCAAATCTTCATTCTCCCAAGACTGCTTTCTATGTGTCCAAAAAGTGGCAGAGAGGCCATTTTTGGGTGTTTTTTGACCTTTAGGAGACCCAAAACTTATCAAAATTTCTTGCCCGGACACCAGTAGATGTATTTTTTGATGCTGAATCCAAATATGTAAACCTTTTCTCGATTGGAGTGCTATAATTTTAGCACAGCGCGGGGTGCGCGATGCACAGGGAGAAAAACCTTGTTTTTTGACCAAAAAATTTCCAAAAACACAAAATTGCCCCAAATTTTTTGAAATTTGGGCTAGGGTCTCTCTATGGAGTGCCATGCTGAGCCAAGGAAGCCTCAGCCAAGATTCTAAGCCTGTCTTGCTCTTTTTCCCGTTTTTCCCTTCTTGTGGCCTTCCTCAATTTTTCTTTCAAACTCCTTATTCAGGCTTTCAAACTCAAGTTTCGTGCCCTGTAATGGCAAGCCATGTGTCTCAGTAGTGTTTTTTCTTCATTGGCCTTGTTCAACATGTTGTCCAAGTGCATTTTAAATCTGTCGATAATAGACTCACGATCATCAATAACATGTTGCTCCAATGAAGTGAATTCAATCCTCCTCTGCTGGGTAGTTAGGCGATCTTCACGGATGTTCTGCAACTCCACGATCACATGCTGGTCTTCCAGTTGTTTATTCCTTTGCTCCAGATACCTGATGTTCCATTTGGCCATCTCCAACTTGAGTGTCAAGGATTGAATCTCCGTCTCTTGCTCCTGGAAGATCTCTTTCAGCTGTGCATTTTGTGGACGTGTATTTGCATCATCATCATCATGAAGGAGAATGAATCCAGTCTCTCATTTACCTGGTGGCACACCTAAAGGCCCATCCTCATGCTTGGGCTTCTTGCCCTTGTCCCGTACCTATATTTCCGATGTAGGAAGTGAGGCCCCTTCCACCCCGGGTGGAGATAACACTCGCTTTGCTGCTGCAAACAAAGGCCTGGTGCCCTTTGGATAGCCTCTCTGATATGTGATGGAAAATGGCACCATCGTGGTCTCATGGCGCTCATGCTGATGAGAAGGACCACCTATCTCATGCTTTGCCTCTTCTACTACCTGTGGAGAGCTGAAGAAGTCACGAGAGATGAAGTCCTCCCAATCAATGCCCTGCAATCCCAACTAATGGTCCACCAAAATCTGGATAAGAGCAAAGTGATAAACACTGTTGAGTTGTTGCTGAGGGGTCTTGTGCTGCATGAACTTTCTCATCCTCTCTATGTTCTTGAAAATGAAAAATGGGAGGTTCATCATACGCACCCTGGTAAAGTGCATGAGAAACCTGATGTGATAGGCATAAAGGCGAGAAAACCTCCCTTCACAGTTGAAGTATTTCATGATCAATCTCATGAGCGGAGCATAATCATCTCTCAGAAATTTGAATGGGAAAACTCTCGTGAGTTTACTCAAACAACTAGCCTTTATGTAAGGCTCATAAAGTTCCCTCTCCACCTTCATTTTCTTGTGCCATTGTTCTCCAACATTTGGTATGCCTGTTGCCACTGATATGGTTTCGGGTGTCAATGTGAAAGTGGCCCTAGCCAAGATAGACTGTCCTCCATGTAGGTGAAGTGCAAAAAGACGGGCCAACTCATGATGAATCCTAACATTTGCCACCCTCTGACAAAATTCGAAACATGCTAAGTGCTGGAAACAAGACATAGCGAGAGGGCATGCCTGTAACTCAGTGAGGGTGTTTGGTTCATGCCTGACATGTCTGCCACTCCTAGGTCTCCGAGGAGCCTGTTCTCCTGAAGCTGTGTCACTGTGAGTTTCCCCCTCATAATCTTATGAAACTTCTAATGCCATTACTGCTATTTGTACCCTAAATTTTGTTGCTGCCCTCTGAATCCAATAGACCTGGTAGATGCTCTGCAAATCTCTTGCTTGCTCGCCTACACCGAGATTTTGAAGTAGTTTGCAAGGTTTTTTTTCCTCCTGGCTCTGTGCATCGCGCGCCAAACCCAGTGCACCACGTGCCTTATATGCGTCGCGCCTGTGGTGATTTTACACTGTGGGTTAGCTGCCAGTGCGTCGCACTGTGTGTGCACCGCGCGACTTGGTGTATCCGCCACGCTCTCTGTAATCGCCTCCCAACTCACTCAACCGTTCACAATATCAACTACACACCTTTGAACATGTATTCTCCAAGTCATGCAAGAGCTCAATGCCATTTGATTTGGGCAAAACATGTATATATAGGCTTGAGAGAAACTGGTTTGATTTTTTCTTCCTTGAAAACCCCCTTTCTAATGTTTTTTGTTTTTCACTTTTCATTGACTTTTAAAACACTCTGTTTTTCCTTTTTCTTTGAAATTTTGGCTCTCATGATGAAATTTTCGGCATTTCTTTGCGGGGACTGTGTGACTGAGCCTCTGGCTTTCGAAATCCATGACTGCATCTGAAAATGTCAACTGTCGATTTTTTGGAAAATTTTGCCATAGTTGACCTTGTTTGACTTTTCTTCAAAACAGAGTTTTTGAAGAAGAGTCAATGTCTCTTGCGGTGATGATGAAGCTTTCTGCACTGTAGGTGTATAAGATCTCCTTCTGGCCTGCATGGCTTGTTTTCTGGACATGTTTTTCAAGGACCAAACTGATGAATTTCTAGACCCAAACAATAAAAAATGACTCTGTCCTGAAATAGGACCAGACCTTGACTATCATGAACTTCATTGATTTTTGGACCAAGACCTGAACCAGCAGAGGCCCGTCATGAGGGAAAATGAGTAGCATGACTTTCTCCGTCAGATCATGACATGTCCCTAGTGAAATGTAGCTGAGTGGATGAAGCGGGACACCTAAAATTGAAATGCACAAAGAGCTTTGATCTCTGACGGAGGGCTGACTAGACCAACTCTAACACAAAATATTTTAAAGCTAATGGATATAATACTCATAAAATTTTGACTCCCTCATCTTTCCCTGCAACTATCAATTTAAAGGCTCTTTATGTGAAGTGGGGGAAATGGGAGACCTTCATTGAGATAGACTCGAGTCAATTATTTCCTTGAAAATATGAACTCTATCACCTGGAAAAGATATATATTCCTCTAGGAAAAGAAATAAGCAAAGAGGACTTCAAAATTCAATAAAGATGACCCTTTAAAGTAAATGAAAACTCATGAATTAGACATAGTAAAATTTTCCCATGCATGTCGACCAATGTTGGCTAAGGGAAATTTCTTCCATATAAATTTTGGTAATATCATGAAAACCAATCCGAAGGAAAGGTGAAATCAACACCAAAAATTTCAAACAGAAGAAAAGATATGCAAACTAAAATAAAAATTTGAATAAAAAGGTTAAATCAAAAGAAAATTTCAACAAGACGATTTACAAAAAATATCTCAACAAAAGATAAAAAAAATGAAGGATAAAATGTAAGTTTTTCTTGAGTTGAGATCTTGTTAAGCTGTCTTGCAAAGTTGCAATTGATTATACTTGTATTCAAACAAAACGTTAACTTTAAATAGTAGTTATGACAGAAAGTAAATCCATATAAGAAGTTTCTTCCTTTGAAAACCGTTTTGTTTCAAAACTAAGCTTGCATGAAAGCATCTTAACAAATTTCTAATAAAAATAAGGCTTGTGAAACAAACTAAAGGTTTAGAAACTCCCCGATTAAGATAATTTTCCATTTGATCGACATCATAATTGTTTTTCCAAAGCCCAAAGAAAGAAAAACAAAGAGAGTAGAATTCCAATTTTGAGTAAGTAGGGGTGAAAAGTTTTCAAAGCAATTCTTGAAGACCTACAAAAACATAGTTTGAGATCAGCAATCATTAAAAACAAATTTGAAACAAAATGTATGATAAAAGATGAAAATGAGTGTCTGAGACTTACCTTAAAGAATTTTGTTTAACTTTACTTGAAAGATATCGATTTCCTCAAAAGAGATGACTCCTTCTCTTGGTTGGGATTAAAAATATGAAGAAGTTCCATTCTATGAAGGTTTCATTTTCTCAAGATGATCAACTTATTGAATCTAAACAAGACCGAGCATTAAGCTTGAAAAAATAATGACTCATGTTTAAGGAATTAGAAATCTTTAGAAATGAAAATGTGTTTTTCTTTGAATTGTAGTTGCATTTATTCCTCTTGTTGCTTTTGATTTTATACTAGCGCCAAGAATATCCATAAAATCGCATGTAATCAAATCCAAAGTCCCAACCAATGTAGAGGTTCATATAAGCATAGAAAGGGGACTTGATTCTTATGTTATCGTTGAATTGGAGTGCTACATCAAGAACAAGAAAACCACAAGAGAGTTAGAAATCAAACATAAACTAACCATGATCTATTACCTTTGCATATTTTGTGCTTGTATGCCAATGTGTTGCATTATCATGAAAAGGAATGCACACTAAAAGATGACCAGGATGAGAAAAAGAAGAAGGTCGGGCATCTAGTAGTAAAGAGAAATCAACATTGCAAATGAGCCACAAGCGACAAGATTTTTCATTAGCCGAGAAGGTTGGAGCTCGGGAGGTAGAGCAAGCTTATTAAAGATATTTAATTGTGGTAGCCCAGAGAAAGTTATGCGAGCTTCTTAACAAAGGTGAATTAGAAATATCATCAGGCTTGAAAGAATCGGACATGTCACTAGAGCAAGGGGGGCCCATCATAGCTTATGAAATTGAAGTGCCCATAAGAGAGTTAAAATGTGATTTTATTGATTAGTCGAGCTTCCGCACTTCCAGGTGGTAAAAGAGATAGTGAATGTAGTATTTTGGAAGGGAGATCCGAGATACAATTAGAAAACGATTTTAGGCATGAGAGATGCGGGCTCATTAGAGGAGATAGAGAAGTACCTGTATGCTCGAAGGATATTATAAATTGGAATTTGGAAAAGGCTACAGGATTTTGGGTTCACGGGCTATTAAAAGGGGGTGGTGCCACTACTTATAAGATAGTGCAATAATAGAGAGGAGTGGGGGATAAACCTTTTATACGCGAAAATCAAATTTTTTGATGATATGGAGCCTGCATGCCTAAAATATTTTTGAATTAGATTATAAAACGTTACAGGCTTCGGGCACCAAGGTAGCATGAAGTAAATGGAAGGATGGAGTGAAGATAGAAGGAAGAAATAAATGTTATGCTCTAAGGAACAACCATGGCTCTGAGTTCGCATAAAAAGAAAGGAATGAAAGTTCAACAACAATGGGACCCAAGTGAACTTCGTATGTGAACTGAATAAACTAATAGGTGCTTAATCATCTTAGGGTTTGTAAAAGGGGTACAATTAAAAGAGAAGACATGGGATGCATAGTATGGAAAAAAGGATTGATTTAGCTCAGTCAAAGAAATTGCAAAATGCCAAAAAGAGCAAAGGTAAAGCCACAAACGAAAGTATTTTTACAATTGCTGCTAGATTCTTTGTGATTTTCCTTTACTTTTAGGACCTCCATAAATTTGTCATTTAAAATGTGAGGAGAAAAAGGCCCACGACAAATTTGAACTAGAAGGAGTCAATAATTTGATTTCAACTACATCGATAAGAAGAAAAATATGATCATGATCCATCTTGAAAATTTTCAAAGAAAAATGAAATACAAAGCAAGGCACCTATACAAAGCACAAAAATAGAAATTTTTATGAGAAAACAAATACTTCCATAAACTTGTTATGACCTAGAAAGGGATAACTGCTTGCTTTATCGTTCTACCTACATTATTAAAAGAGAAATAAACAGAAAATCAAACTAACTGAACTAATTCTACTCCTATCCTAAATGCATGAGGGAATATATGACTAAGTATAGTCATGCTTCCATTGTAACCATTTGAGAATTTTATTTTCTACACATATGTATAGATGAAACATAAACAACAAAAGTAAAAATATAATTAAGCTAGCAAAAATAAATTGGAAAACACTATGTACATCTATTACTAACATATTTACAAAAAGAAGTTTATTTACAATCACCCTCTCTTGAAATTTTTCTTCCAACCAAATATATAATGGATCATAAAAATATGGGCGAATATTCATTAGAGATTGGAGGAGGGGAAATGGAACAATGTATGAATAAACATTATGAACATTAGCAAGATTGTTAGCAATCTTCTGTGGAATAGAATATTCTGAATGAATTTCAAATGGATCAATGAAGTGTGGATGGAAATTTAATGAATCCATCAGAAGATATTTAATTGGATTAAATGGCTGGTCAAATTGTATTAATGCACTCATATGTGATGATTCCTATGGAAAATGCATTCTAGAAGAAAGGGAGAGGTGATAAGACATGAACATCAAATGAAATTGGAAAAATAATAGCTCTTGATGTTCAAGATTAAGGATTTTAATTTCATCTTCACACTCTTATCGTAACAAACTTTGCAAGTGATTAATAGTTGATTGTTCAATATGCCAACATAGAATATCCAAGAATTGAAAAATGAAAGAAGCAAACAAATCTGAAATGACCTTAAGAAATGAATCATAAATAACAAAATCAAATCGTTATCTACAATAGTGTTACAATGTTAGGTCCCTATATTACTAGTGATTCCCCCAAGACTATTTTCATTGTAGCCCTTATTGTTATTGTTGTGCCCCTATTGTCCCCATATTGTTATTATTGTGCCCCATAGAAACCCACTATTGTTATTGTTGTGCACTTGTATTATTATTGTTATGTCATCTTTGATTATATTATGAACCCTTAGACTCCTATATATAGAAAGGAGGTTTTTTCATTTGTATCATCCAAGAATTTTTCATTTATGTAATGTAAAGGAGGTTGGCCCCTCAAAGAGGTTTATTTTGAAGGTGTTGATCTATATTTTCTTCTATTTTGTGAGCTTGTTGCATAACATTTGGTATCAGAGCTTTGGATTCTAGGGTTTCGCTGCTCCAAACAAGTCATCGTGACAATTTCGCTATAACTTTTTATCTTTCTTGTTTCAGAAGCTAAAAAAAAAACCCCATTTGAGATGACATCTCACTGCACCTTGGATCCAAATTTGAGATTTTTTCTCTTTATATTTTTCAGAGGTATGATCCAAGGAAGTTAAGGTTTTTGTAGGCTCCTGAATTATATCTCAAACAAGTGACTTGGGGAAAATTGTCATAAATATATTTCTAATCATTAGATTTAAATTTCATAAAACATTACAGAAAGAGTACAACATTTAGTTTTTTGTGTATCGGTTTCAGGTCCTAAGGTCGAAAACGTGACACGTGGCACTTCGTAAAAGTTTTCTCTACTGAATCAGTCTATAATCAGGCCATCGAGGGTGATCTGGCATAATGGTTCCTTGGAGAATCCAATATTGATCATACTTGTGGGGTTGGAAAGAGGACTCAGAGGGCTACCGAAAAATGCAATTTCAGACCTTGAAGATTTGAAATTACAGAGATACAACAGATTCAATATCGAGCTCCTACAAAGTGAAAAAAAGGTGTGTAGGTTTTTTAAAATTTTGCATAAGTTTGGTTTGAAAAATTAGTTTGAAGGAATTCAAAGGGTATAGTGAAGAATTATTATCATTAATTGATTCCCCGAAGAAAGAAAATGGAAACACCTAGTAAGAAACCTAAAAGCTCTAACATGACTCAGCAAAAAGAGGAAGAAATGCAACATGATGTATCAAAATTATGAGACCAAGTGCAACAAAATTCACTCACAAAAAGTAATGTAACCTAAGATGGATGGTTTAAATAAAGGCATGGAAGCTAAGATGGATGGTATATAAGAAAAACTTAAGGGAAACATGGAAGATTTGAAGACAAGAATGGAAGCTAAGATGGAAAGTATAGAAGAAAAACTTAAAGGCAACATGGAAGATTTGAAGACAGATTTGTAAACTTTGCTACAAGAAATTCTTAATAATGGAAAAAGGGTAGTAAAGGAAACTCATGAGGAGAACAAAAGGAATTTTAATCATTATTTCATAGACTCTAATGGTGGATTAAATACCCACCATGTTCCAAAGATCGATATGAGGAAGTTTTATGGCAAGGATCTCGTAACATGGATACTACAGATGGAGAAATATTTCGATATCCATAATGTGCAAAATACACAAAAGGTATGCATTGCAACTTTATATTTGGAACCAAATCAATTTGTATGGTATCGATGGCTTATCTCTCGAAAACAAATTGTCACTTGGGAAATTTTTACAGAAGAAATGATAGTACATTATGGGGATACAAAAAGAAACACTTTTTTAAGCTAATTGATAAATCTCAAACAAAAGCGTTCAATGATGGATCACATTGAGGAATTCCAAAAATTGAATATAAGGGTAAAATATTTTCCAAAGGAGCATAGTATTGATGTGTTCATAGAGAATTTAAAGGATAACATCCAACATGAGGTTCACCTTTGGGAACCTGATTCATTGGAGAAAGCATTCAGGTTGCCAAGAAAAATGGAAAACAAAATTATGGCCACAAGGATGCCTACTCACAACTATAAAGATGCAAGTGTTGTTTCCCTTAGCCTTCCACAACCTATAAGGTTGACACCACAACAATAGGAATAAAAAAGAGTAAAAGGGCTTTGTTACAGTTGTGATAACAAATACATTAAAGGTCATAAGTGTGCTGAGAAGAAATTATTCTACATAGATTGTTAAGAGGAGGAAGAAAAGGAACAAGAAACATCAAAAGAAGAGGATATACACAGGAAAAAACCTTAGAGAAAGAAGAAATGAATATGACCATATCTTGTAATGCAATGGCCAGAATTACCACTCCTCAAACTATCAAGATATAAGGACATATCAAGAAGAAAAAGGTAATATTGTTGATTGATTTGGGAGGTATCGATAATTTTATTCATTGTAAGATAGCCAAGGAATTGAATTGCTTCCTATATCTAGCACCAAAGTGTCAAGTGACGGTTGCAAGTGGAGAAACCATAAATTGCTCTAGAAAGTGCCATAATATCAAGCTATCCATGGGAGAATATGCATTAATTAGCCCAATGCTTTCCATTCTAATGGGTAGTTCTGATGTTGTACTAAGAGTCCAATGGCTACAATCCTTAGGTACAATAGCTTTTAATTTTAAAGAACTTTTCATGAAATTTTGTTCGAAAGGAAAGGAAGTTGAATTAAGGGGTATCACAGGGAAACTGGGAAATATAATTAGCTCTAATAGAATGAAAAAGCTTCTAAAGAAAGAACAACGAGGCGTAATTGCACAATTATGTTTGCTAGAGGTTCCCACATCAAAATAATCTATTTCCCCAGATCTCCAAAAAGTATTGGACAATTACTCCAAGGTATTTGAGACTCCCAAAGGCCTCCCACCTATTCGTGATCATGATCATGCTATTCATTTGATTCCAGGAAATGTTCCTCCAAACATTAGGCCTTACATATATCCCTATGCCCAAAAGAGTATTGATAATTTTATTCATTGTAAGATATCCAAGGAATTGAATTGCTTCCTATATCTAGCACTAGAGTGACAAGTGATGGTTGCAAGTGGAGGAACCATAAATTTCTTTGGAAAGTGCCATAATATCAAGCTATCCATGGGAGAATATGTATTAAATAGCCCAATGCTTTCCATTCTAATGGGTGGTTCTGATGTTGTACTAAGAGTCCAATGGCTACAATCCTTGGGTACAATAGCTTTTAATTTTCAAGAAATTTTCATGAAATTTTGTTCGGAAGGAAAGGAAGTTGAGTTAAGGGGCATCACAGGGAAACAAGGAAATATAATTAGCTCTAAAATAATGACAAAGCTTCTAAAGAAATAACAATGAGGTGTAATTGCACAATTATGTTCGCTAGAGGTTCCCACATCAAAATCATCAATTTCTCAAGATTTCCAAAAAGTATTGGACAATTATTCCAAGGTATTTGAGACTCCCAAAGGCATTCCACCTATTCGTGATCATGATCATGCTATTCATTTGATTCCAAGAAGTGTTCCTCCAAAATTATGGCCTTACAGATATCCCTATGTCCAAAAGAGTGAAATTGAACATATGGTTGCAGAAATGCTAGAGGCTGGTATAATTCAACCTAGTCAAAATTCTTTCTCTGCTCCAGTAGTATTGGTGCACAAGAAGGATGGGTCATGGCGCATGTGTTTGGATTATAGGGAGCTCAAAAATCTCAGTATTAAAGATAAATTTCCCATTCCTCTCATTGATGAATTATTGTATGAATTGGATGGATCAATTTACTTCACCAAGTTGGATATTCGTTCAGGATATCATCAAATCATAATGAAGACTGAACACATTCCAAAAACAACATTTAGAAATCATGAGGGTTATTATGAATTTTTGGTCATGCCTTTTGGCCTTACCAATGCACCTTCTACATTTCAAGGTTTGATGAATTACATTTTCAAACCCTTCTCAGAAAATTTGTGTTAGTATTTTTTGATGATATACTAGTATACAACAAGTCTTGGAAGGATCATGTTCAACATGTTGACAGGGTGCTCAAACTATTGGAGGAGAAAAAATTATACACAAAAAGCTCCAAATGGTTCTTTGGAGTACAAGAGGTGGAATATATGGGTCATATTGTATCTCGTGAAGGTGTGAAGGTAGATCCTAACAAAATTAAAGCCATTAAGGAATGGAAAATCCCCACATCCATAAAGAATTTGTTGGAAATACTGAGAGGGGGGGTGAATCAGTGTTTCTTACAATTATTTTTAATTTTTCTAGTGATTTCCAAAAGCATATATGTATTTGTATATGTATACACAGACCATAGAAATCAACAGCTGGAATTAATGCTTTTATTAAATAAACGCAAAACAGTGCAATGAAATAAATACAGTATTAATATATATTTATTTGTGAACAGTTTCCAAGCTCCAACTTGGACTTCAGTGAGGCTCCAAACTCAAGAGCACCAACTCTGTTTTGCCAAGACACCAATCTTGGACTTAGGAGCACCAACTCGCAAGGACTTCAATCCTGTCCAATTCTGAGGCTCCAACCTCTTTGGTATACACTAGTGTGCTGCTGCACTCTTTTAAGCTTCCACTGCTTCTGCTCCCCCTTTGCCTCTACTGCTTCCACTATCTCATGCTTAGGTTATACCATACACCAAAAACAACATCAGTTCTCTGTTTTTGTTGCTTTTATACATTCCATGCTTCTATCCATTCGTTTCCTCTTACACGCTGGCTCTTTGGCTTCTTCCTCAGTGGCTATCGTTTCCTCTGACTCGCTTGATCTTCTATGCTCACTTGACACTTCAGCTTCCCAATCCATGGCTTCCTTTGTCTATCCGGGCGTTTCAATATTCACAAGACACGTTCAAGGGAAAGAGAGGCCGCATACACACATTGACATGGCTTAACAAACAACCATGTCCCAATCGTAATCGGAAGCGTTTTTAGGCATGAAGCCTTTAAATCATGGACTTACTTTAGAATCGGAGCCACCCTTTTATCGGTCCTTTTATAACTATCGGAAGCCACCGCCCAACCGCGTTCACACATACACCCAACACAAGCATTACAATATATGCCTTAAGGCTTAAACCCACAGCCACATATAATATATGGGAAACATTATAAAACCCCCTTTGAACCTTCGGTCACATATACATTAATACACGGGAACCCATGTAATCCCGCTCAAATGAACATTTGCGGATTTCAAATCTTATCCGCCCGCCTTTATAATTATCGGCGGGTCCGGATTTCGGCGATCACAATAAATCCCTTAACTCCAACCTCCGACGCCCTCGCGGACCCGACATTACTTTATGCTCCCTTTTATAATGATTTCGGGTCCGCCTATCGGCGGTTCTTCGTCGGCGGTTCTGTAATGTCATGGGTCTGCGGACCCGACGACCCATTAAGCTGTTCTCGATATTGTTTCGGCTCCGGTCAGTCGCTCTCCCACTTCGCAAGGTTGAAGGTTCATTCTGGACCCGAAACCGTTATATGCGGCAATTTATAATATTTCGGCTCCGATGTATCGGAGCTTAAACATTCCGCAGTTACAAAGACCCTCTCCGATGCGATATTGGTTTCGGACCCGATATGGGTCTGGACCAATCTTAATAATATTTCGCATCCGCTGCACTGTTGCTCCGTTCTCCGACTGCCAACTGCTTGATCATTGATTAGATCGGGACCGTCGATCTGGATTAGTGATCGGACGGCTCACAGCTCATCGCACTATTCCCATGGCAATTGCTCCTTGGTTAGTTCCGATAACATCCAAGGTTCTCGCTGGTGCAACAAAGATTCTCCGCTCCTCTGCGACTTCATCTGGACCGTTGATCTGGAAGATCAAACGGCTCCTGTGTATGCTCTCGTCGTTCTGATGGAAAGTCTGGGCTTTAAACACAGTTCTGCCATATTGCATATATATATTAGTAGTTCATTTGATCGCCATCACACATGGGTTTTACAAGCCCGATGACATATCTATATGAGTTCTGCTCCCGATGGCTCCCGATAGGCTCCCGATAGCTGTGTATGCTCCCGATATCTGTTATTTGTGGCATATATGGCTCTGTTTGCTGCATTTGCTCCTTCGATGGCTCCTCTTGCTCCGATATGCTCCGTCTGCTCCTATGTGGCTCTGTCTCCTCCTCTTGAATATTTCCATATTGACATCAATGAAAATCTGTGTCCAACAATCTCCCCCTTTGTTATTGATGGCAATATTCTTCTGCTCTCTCCCCCTTTGACATCAATGGCAAAGGAATGTATACGAACTCCCCCTGTCAAACTGCTCCCCTTGCCCTGTTGCGTCTTTATGAATGAACTTGAGTGATGATAAAGAAATAACCCCCATATTTTGATGCAGATGTTTGAATGCTTCTCGAGGAATAGGTTTTGTGAAAATATCAGCTATCTACTCCTTAGTACTGATATATTCTAGAGCGATGTTTTGTTCAACTACTTGCTCACGGAGGAAATGATACTTGATTGGTATGTGTTTGGTTCTTGAGTGCATCACTGGATTTTTGTTGAGACTGATAGCGCTTGTGTTGTCACAATAAATGGTAATTGGTTGATCTATACATATGTCGACATCTTTTAGAGCTTCCTTCATCCATAATATCTGAGAACAACAGTCTGTTGAAGCAATATACTCGGCTTCGGCTGTGGATAATGATATGGATGACTATTTTTTGCTGAGCCAATATACTAAACAGTCTCCTAGGAAGAATGCATTTCCACTAGTGCTCTGTTGGCATTATGATTCTGGTATGGCTTTATGATACATATGTTGTACTTGATGGCAACCCACTCATTTCAAATGATAAATTATAGTGCAGAAAAGTTCACGCACTTATATGCAGAGAAAAGCTTATTCTATGTAGAGAAAAGTTCACGCACTTTTATGGAGAGAAACGTTTATTTCATGTAGAGAAAAGTTCACGCACTTTTATGCAGAGAAAAGTTTATTTCATGTAGAGAAAAGTTTATTTCATGTAGAGAAAAAGTTCACGCACTTTCATGTTGGAGAACTTACCTTTGGTCCATGGTAGTTAGTCCTTGGTATTTGAACCTATGAGGAAAAGCGCGTATATGTTGGAGAACTTACCTTTGGTCCATGGTAGTTAGTCCTTGGTATTTGAACCTATGATTTTGGACCATGGTCCCTCGTCAAAAGTGTTGATCTCACGCAATTTCATGGTTGGTTCATGGTATTAGTCCAACAGTTTTTGATCCTATGGTTTTGGCCCGTGGTATTGCATCCAAAAGTGTTGATCTCACGTACTTTCATGGTTGGTTCATGGTATTTGTCCAACAGTTTTTTGATCCTATGGTTTTGGCCCATGGTATTGTGAAAGGCCTAAGACTATAAAAGAGGAAGGAGATCATTTGGCAAAGCATCTTCTGAATTATCGAATATCTGATAAAGTGTTAGATCTGGAATATTGTGATTGGGTTATTGTTTTAAAAGTTTGATCTATGAAAGGGAAGTTGAAAGCGAATCTGTGAAGGGTGATCTCTCGAGCGCTGCAGCTGCGGAAGTGCGGAGGCGCCATAGAAGGCGCAGTGCGGAGGCGCCACAGAAGGCGTAGTGCGGAGGCGCCATAGAAGGCGCAGTGCGGAGGCACCACAGAAGACGCAGTGCGCAGACGCCACAGAGGCGCCACAGAAGGTGCAGTGCGGAGATGCCACAGAGGCACCACAGAAGGTGCAGTGTGGAGGCGCCACAGAAGGCGCAGTGCGGAGACGCCACAGAGGCGCCACAGAAGGCGCAGTGCGGAGGCACCACAGAAGGCGTAGTGCGGAGACGCCACAGAAGGCGCAGTGCGGAGGCGCCATAGAAGGCGTAGTGCGGAGGCGCCACAGAAGGCACAGTGCGGAGATGCCACAGAGGCGCCATAGAAGGCGCAGTGCGGAGGCGCCACAGAAGGCGCAGTGCGGAGACGCCACAGAGGAGCCATAGAAGGCGCAGTGCGGAGGCGCCACAGAAGGCGCAGTGCAGAGGCGCCACAGAAGGCACAGTGCGGAGGCGCCACAGAAGGCGCAGTGCGAAGGCACCACAGAAGGTACAGGTGCGGTGGTTGCGACGGCACAGAAGCCGCAGGTGCGGAGGTAGTACAGATATCCACAGATCTATACCAGTGAAGTTGTGATCCCTGCTTAAAATTTGTTTTAACTGCCTTTGACTATTCTGCAAGGTTTTGGGTGCATAACTGATGTTTGGTTACTAGTATTGAGTTCAGATAACAGCATGATTAATGACTTATCTTTATGTACTAGATCTGGTTGATAACTCTCATAATATCATTGTATATGTATGGATCTGGTGATTGGGTGATTCAGAAGGTTGTTTGATTATGAGCTTCAATGTTGTTGTTGGGTCCAGTATGAAAATTGGATGAAAAGTGGCCTTTCAGATTATGTGTTGTGCTTCAGTGTATCCAGTCTGAAAATTGATGAAACATGGTACTTGGAGGAGAGAAGATTGTAGGCCAGCGCCTATGTACTAGTATCTAAGCTAGTACAAAAGCTAAGGGAGATCTTTGGAGCATTGTAGCAGGTAGCAGCCTGCGTACTAGTAAATGGATCGGCTAGTACAAGAGCAAAGGGGGTTGTAGCTCCCGTACTGGTATAAGACTGCACCAGTACAAATATTGTAAAAGGATTTTCTTATTAAGAAGAAGATTGAGATGACTTGCAGCAGGTGGTTTTTCTCCCGCATTGGGTTTCCACCTTATATCATGGTGTTCATGTGTGTGATGATCTATTCTCTATTACTGCATCTGTTATATGATAATATGGTTGATAATGTTCTAATGCACTCATTGAAGATCAATTAACTTAATCATAAGAAGTTGTGGAAGTAGCATATATGAATCTGATTATGGAAATGAAAAAGTTTTATTAATGTGATAATACTGATTCACCCCCCCCTCTCAGTATTATTTCCAACAATTGGTATCAGAGCAAGTCCTTTGATAGAAGCTTGATCGCTTGAAGGAGATCCGTGGAACAATGGGAAAGAAGCTTAAGAAGAAAGCACCTAAGAAAAGAAGTCATCTCAGAAGAACTATGACAGTGGGAGAATCGATTGGGGATTAGGTATAAGAAGCTCTTCAGATTCAGAATCATTATCAGGTATGAATATATTATCCTCTGATGTTCCAGCTATCTTTCCTTTTGGAAGAGATGAAAGTGATAGCGAAACTACTGAATTTGCTCTTATGGGTGAACAAGAAAGATATCAAATAGAGGCAGAATTTAAAAGGCTGACAGACAAAATTAGAGATCAACAAGATTTATTGAACAAAAGGGAATGTGATTTCAAAGAAGAAGCTACCAAACTAAAGGCCCAACTAGAAGAAGGAAACAAGGTAAGAAAGCTACTCAAGGACAAGGAAGACCAATGTCAAAAATTGCAGCATGAAGTGACATCATTAAGAAAAGAAGTCAAAGAAAGAAGCACAACCATCAAGAAACTCAAAGATAGATCCAGCTACTATGAAAATCTTGAAGCTACAATCCTCTCACTAAAAGGAGATCTTGAAGAATCAAAGAAGCAGAATACAGATCTACTCCAAGCTATTGCAAAACAAGAAAACGAAGTCACCAGCTTAAAATCTCAACTAGAATGTGTCTTCCGAGTTCGTCAAATGCAGCAGGATCTGAATGAAGAACAAGAAAAGGAGATTCTCAAACTAAGGGAACAAATGGAAGAAGGAAGGAAAGCTGAAGAATATTTGAAAAAGCAATCTCTTGAAAAGGAAGAATAGCTTCAGGTTGAGGTAAATATCTTGAAAGGTAAACTAGAAGAAAAGGATAAGCTTTTACGATTTCAAGATAGTTCTAAAGTCTTGGATGATATTCTTAGTAGTCAAAGGTCTCCTTCTATAAAGACTGGTCTTGGTTTCCATGAATCTGTTGAAGGTGAATCTAGTTCACAAGGTGAGGCAAGGAGCTCTAAAGAGAAATCTAAAGTGATCAACGAAGAAATGAAAGATCAATCTCATCATCAACCAAGAAAAGAGATTCCTCAAAGAAAATCCTTTACTCCTCCTATGAATAATGTTGAATGTTATGTATGTCATAATCTTGGACATGTTGCAGCTAGATGTAGAAGAAGAAGGGTTCAAGACCATTATGCAGAAAGATCATCGCATTCAAGGTACTTTTATGGATATTGCTTTGCTTGCAATATGTTTGGTCACAAAGCTGCTGATTGGTACAGGAGGAATATGAAACATGTAAGATGTTATGCATGTAACAAGCTTGGACATATAGCTAAGGAATGCAGGAACAAAGTGTGGGCACCATATCAAAAGGAGAAAATGTCATCATCACGCTTGAAGATATGGAGGAAAAAGGAAGTACAGTCAGAAAAAGGCGGCACTGCATAACGTACAAACATACCAGAATCAGAGGGAGCTGAAAGTACAAAACTTCAGTGTCCTGAATCTCATATGCAAACTCCATAAAGGAAAGTTGCATATATACGCGAGTTAGTTACTGCACAGTCGCGTATATGATTGTTTGAAGAAAGGCAGTAGGGACAGATTCAAGAGAAGGATCAGTTTTGCTCTAGTTAATAATAATGATGTGTGGATATGATGGTTAGAAGTGTTCTGGTTCTAACTTGATATTGATGATGTCTTGATACTTCTTATTGATATGCATGATTAGACAGATGGCACAGGTTTAGAGGGAGCATATGGACTTAATGCATTATTGGCATTATGGTTAATAGTCCTTGGTGATGATACTTATATGGATAAATGATTCATCTTGCTATGGTTATGAGTTGTTCACATGGTTCTTGGATCAGATTTATGGTTGATTCTCTAATGATGCTTGCATGGGAAGCACTTAGCTTGAATACACATCTTCTTGATGTTGAGTCACTCATATGCTTCTGTCGTCATATGCATAAAGATCATATATTACAGTTATGATTCCTTTCATTCTTGGCACAAATGGATGAGGATTGTTGGCTGGATACAGGGATGATTATTCAAAGTTGCATTGTTGGAGACATGATGATAATGAGCTCTTATCTATATGATGATAGGATTGTTTCATACATATGTTGATTAATGCAGATATTCCCAATTGATGATACTTGATTCATGTAGATCTGGATGGCTATGATGTTTCTCACATAGAATGTGAAATTCTGTTGATGCGGACATACCTTGATGATTCATGAACTAATACAAGTTTCTAGTCTAGCTGTTGTTGACAGATACTATGGAGCAGATCATAAAGTGTTGTTGCTGATGTTCATCTTATTTAGGTGATGTCATATCAAGACTCATGATGTAATAGTGTCATCTCTTCAGGTCATGTAACGACCTATGTTGGTTTCCCCACTATGCCTGGGATGAAGATGTAATGTATTTGGTTTTCATTTTTCTGATATATCCCCACTTGGTTGGGTGATGGATGTATGTATTGAATCTTTTAGGAAGGTCATTTTTGATGTAGAACATCCTTTTTCAGACCTTGCTTACAGTCAGGGGGAGCCTAAGCATGAACAACACTATATAGCAGAGCAAACATTTCAGCTTGTTCTCAGAAAGAGAATGATCAGATTGGTGCACCATGACATATACAAAGGGGGAGCTCATTCAGAGATTTCAACAGGTACTCAGGGGGAGCTTATAATGCATTGTTGGCATTATGGAGGACGTACAGAAGGAGATCTTGGATGCTGGTCTAATTATTGCTGCAATCTATCTCTTTCATGGTCATTTATGGTGTTTGGTGGATTATGTTTCTTCTTTACAGATCTGGTTCATATTCAGGGGGAGCATGCTCTTAGGGGGAGCATAACCCTTTGCCCTTGATGTCAAAGGGGGAGAATGAGCTGAAGATTTTGAGGTTGCCATCAAGTCCAAAGGGGGAGATTGTTGGCATTATGATTCTGGTATGGCTTTATGATACATATGTTGTACTTGATGGCAACCCACTCATCTCAGATGATAAATTATAGTGCAGAAAAGTTCACGCACTTATATGCAGAGAAAAGCTTATTATATGTAGAGAAAAGTTCATGCATTTTTATGCAGAGAAAATTTTATTTCATGTAGAGAAATGTTCACGCACTTTTATGCAGAGAAAAGTTTATTTCATGTAGAGAAAATTTTATTTCATGTAGAGAAAAAGTTCACGCACTTTCATGTTGGAGAACTTATCTTTGGTCCATGGTAGTTAGTCCTTGGTATTTGAACCTATGAGGAAAAGCGCGTATATGTTGGAGAACTTACCTTTGGTCCATGGTAGTTATTCCTTGGTATTTGAACCTATGGTTTTGGACCATGGTATCTCGTCAAAAGTGTTGATCTCACGCAATTTCATGGTTGGTTCATGGTATTAGTCCAACAGTTTTTGATCCTATGGTTTTGGCCCATGGTATTGCATCCAAAAGTGTTGATCTCACGTACTTTCACGGTTGGTTCATGGTATTTGTCCAACAGTTTTTTGATCCTATGGTTTTGGCCCGTGGTATTGTGAAAGGCCTAAGACTATAAAAGAGGAAGGAGATCATTTGGCAAAGCATCTTCTGAATTATCGAATATCTGATAAAGTGTTAGATCTGGAATATTGTGATTGGGTTATTGTTTTAAAAGTTTGATCTATGAAAGGGATGTTGAAAGCGAATCTGTGAAGGGTTATCTCTCGAGCGCTGCAGCTGTGGAAGTGTGGAGGCGCCATAGAAGGCGCAGTGCGGAGGCGCCACAGAAGGCGTAGTGCGGAGATGCCACAGAAGGCGCAGTGCGGAGGCGCCACAGAAGACGCAGTGCACAGACACCACAGAGGCGCCACAGAAGGCGCAGTGCGGAGACGCCACAGAAGGCGCAGTGCGGAGACGCCACAGAGGCGCCACAGAAGGCGCAGTGCGGAGACGCCACATAGGCGCCACAGAAGGCGTAGTGCAGAGACGCCACAGAGGCGCCACAGAAGGCACAGTGCGGAGGCGCCACAGAAGGCGCAGTGCGGAGACGTCACAGAGGCGCCATAGAAGGCGCAGTGCGGAGGCGCCATAGAAGGCGTAGTGCAGAGGCGCCACAGAAGGCACAGTGCGGAGACGCCACAGAAGGCGCAGCGCGGAGGCGCCACAGAAGGCGCAGCGCAGAGGCGCCACAGAAGGCGCAGTGCGAAGACGCCACAGAGGCGCCGTAGAAGGCGCAGTGCGGAGGCGCCACAGAAGGCGCAGTGCAGAGGCGCCACAGAAGGCGCAGTGCGGAGGCGCCACAGAAGGCGCACGTGCGGTGGTCGCGGTGCCACAGAAGGCGCAGGTGCGGAGGTAGTACAGATATCCGCAGATCTATACTGGTGAAGACCCTGCTTAAAATTTGTTTTAACTGCCTTTGACTATTCTGAAAGGTTTTGGGTGCATAACTGATGTTTGGTTACTGGTATTGAGTTCAGATAACATCATGATTAACGAATTATCTTTATGTACTAGATCTGGTTGATAACTCTCATAATATCATTGTATATGTATGGATCTGGTGATTGGGTGATTCAGAAGGTTGTTTGATTATGAGCTTCAATGTTGTTGTTGGGTCCAGTCTGAAAATTGATGAAACGTGGTACCTGGAGGAGAGAAAATTGTAGGCCAGCGCCTATGTACTAGTATCTAAGCTAGTACAAAAGCTAAGGGAGATCTTTGGAGCATTTTAGCAGGTAGCAGCCTGCGTACTAGTAAATGGATCGGCTAGTACAAGAGCAAAGGGGGTTGTAGCTCCCGTACTGGTATAAGACTGCACCAGTACAAATATTGTAAAAGGATTTTCTTATTAAGAAGAAGATTGAGATGACTTGCAGCAGGTGGTTTTTCTCCCACATTGGGTTTCCACCTTATATCATGGTGTTCATGTGTGTGATGATCTATTCTCTATTACTGCATCTGTTATCTGATAATATGGTTGATAATGTTCTAATGCACTCATTGAAGATCAATTAACTTAATCATAAGAAGTTGTGGAAGTAGCATATATGAATCTGATTATGGAAATGAAAAAGTTTTATTAATGTGATAATACTGATTCACCCCCCCCCCCTCTCAGTATTATTTCCAACATGCTCTTTTGATCATCTATACTTCTAGCCCAATCAGCATCGGTGTATGCAGTTACCATCAGTGTTGAGTCCTTTGGGTACCAAAGACCAAAGTCAGAAGTTCCCTTCAAATATATGAGAATTCTTTTTACAGCTAATAAATGAGATTGTTTGGGAGCAGATTGAAATATTCCCACCATTCCTACTGCTTGCATTATGTCTGGTCGTGTAGTTGTTAAGTATAGAAGGGCTCCAATCATTGACCTGTAATGAGTTGCATCTATTAGAGGGGAGTCATCATCTTTTCTGAATTTGCAGTTTGTGGTCATAGGTGTACTCATGGGTGCACAGTCCTCCATTCCATATTTTTTGAGCATGTCTTTTAGATATTTGGCTTGAGATATACACAATCCTACTCTGGTTTGAGATACTTGAAGTCCAAGGAAGTGGGACAGCTCTCATATCATTGACATCTCAAACTCTTTTGCCATGCTTTGAGAAAATTCATGACCCATTTCATCATTATTACTAGCAAAAATCAGATCATCAATATAAACAAGAGCAACTAGTAACTTACCTTGATCTGTCTTTATGTATAGATTGCTTCCAGCCACTCCCTTTTTGAAGCCTTGTTGTTGGAGATAGTTATCTAGTCTTGCATACCAAGCTCTAGGAGCTTGTTTCAATCCATACAAAGCCTTTTTCAACTTACAGACTAGGTCCTTTCCTGCTGTCAGATCAAAACCTTCTAGATGCTGCATGTAGGCTTCCTCCTTGAGTTCCCTGTTTAGAAATGTTGATTTCACATCCATTTGATAGATCTTGAATCCTTTTGAGCAAGAAAATGCCAAGAACATCCTGATAGCTTCCATACGGGCCATGGGTGCAAATGCCTCTTCAAAGTCAACTCCTTCAATTTGTGAATAGCCTTTGCAAACAAGTCTTGCCTTATTTCTGATAACCTGTCCTTCCTCATTCATTTTATTTTTGAACATCCATTTGGTTCCTATTATGTTTTTGTCCTTTGGATGAGGTACCAGCTCCCATGTCTTGTTCTTCTCAATTTGGGACATTTCTTCTTCCATTGCTTTTACCCAGTGAGGATCCTTACTTGCTTCTGCAAATGTTTCTGGTTCTATCATAGATAGGAGGGCAATGACTTTTCTCTTGGGTGTAATTGATATCCTTCTTCGGGTCTGCACACCTTCATCTTTATCGCAAATGATCTTCTCTTCTGGATGATATCTTTCAATATACTTCATCTTTGAAGGGGTATGAGGTGGTTCTCTCTTCTCTTCTTCTTCTTCATCATCTATCTTTTCTTCTTTAGGTTCTTCTTCTTCAAGGAGAAAGTCATCTTCATGTTCTTCAATTTCCTTTTCTGGAATATCTTCATCAATCTTTACATCAATGCTTTCCACTTTTTTCTTCAGTCGATAATTGTAGCATTTGTAAGCCTTGCTCCGTGGAGAGTATCCAAGAAATATCCCTTCATCAACCTGAGAATCAAACTTTCCAGGTGAGCCATAATTTATTTTTATGAAGCACTTGCTTCCAAATATCTTGAAGTATTTCACCGAAGCAGGTCTTCCTTTCCATAGCTCATAAGGAGTTTTATCACAATTGGGTCTTAATTGAGTCTGATTCAGTGTATATACAATTGTCCCTACTGCTTCTCTCCAAAATTTAGGCTGTAGGTCTGCTGCTAATAGCATGGTTCTTGCCATCTCTTTGACTGTTCAGTTTTGTCTTTCAACTACCCCATTTTGCTGAGGTGTTCTGGTAGCTGAGAATTCCCTTTTAATTCCATGAATATTACAGGACTTTGAACTTGTTTGATGTGAATTCTCCTCCTTTGTCTGTTCTGAGGCACTTAATTTTTGAATCTTTTTCATTTTCTACAAGGGCTTTTAGATTCTTAAAACACTCAAAGGTTTCAGATTTACACTTTATGAAGTATATCCACATCATTCTAGTATAATCATCAACAAATAACACAAAGTACCTTTCTCCTTGGAGTGCTTGATTTCTAGTTGGCCCACACACATCAGCATGGATGATCTCCAAGGGCTTTGATGTACAGTGTTCCTTTGTCTTGTGGTTGGTTCTGGTCTGCTCTCCATGTTGACATGGACCACACACTGCTTGATTTGGTTTGAAAAACCTTGGGATGTCTTGTACAGCTTTGATCTTGCTGATATTGATCAGATTTTTGAAGCTGGTATGTCCAAGTCGCTTGTGCCACAACCAACTCTCATTTGTCTGACTCAAGTAGCATTTATTTTCCTGAATCTTGTTCAGAACGTAAATATTGTCTGGTGTTCTCACCCCTTTTGCCACAAGTTTCCCTGAGGCAGAGTTCCTTATTTCACAGTCTTTGGTGCTGAAAACAACCTTATGTCCTTGATCATAGATTTGGCTGACACTCAAAAGGTTATGTTTGAGTCCGTCAACCAGTAGAGCATCTTGAGCCTTTCCTTTTCCATTGATCAAAGTAACTGTTCCTCTTCCTACAATTTTGCCAGTTCCGCTTCCAAAAGACACATTCCCTTCCTTTTTTCTCAGTGAGATAAATTTCCTTCTGTCTCCTGTCATGTGTCTGGAGCACCCACTATCCACAAACCACTGGTTTCCATTATTTGCGCAAATAGAGCCAGGCCACATTTGTCCATGTCAGAGTTCTTGATACTCGTCTTTCTTCCTCTGAGTGGGCAGTCTTGTTCATAGTGTCCATTATTGTAGCAAAAAGAGCAATTCAAATCAAATTTAGTCAAGGGATCAAATGAATTGAAGGTTTTGATTTGTCCCTATCTTTTGGGGGCATATGAGTTGATTACTCAGTCCTTTTGCGTTGTCTTTTCACTTCTGTGAACCATACAGTGTCTATCTTGGTGACCGAAGTTTTTACAGTGAAAACAGTGTCCAAGAAAGATGGTTTTAAAGAAACCACAGTTTAAGTCGATTTCCTTCCTGGGAATTACTCCTCCCTCGTCCTTTGGATTTTTGATGGGCCCTTGGTGGAGTACAGGTTTGTATTTGCTGTAGTGTCCATGATTCGACTCCACATTCTTCTTTGGAGTAATTCTTTCTTCATTCTTGGAATCTGGGATGCACTTTTGATAACATAATTTTTCATCTTTTGGGTTGCAGGAAAGTGCATCGGGATAGCTTTTCGCACTATTCTTACTGCTTGAGGATTCTCCTTTGAAACCTATTCCAGACTTATCATGTTGAGGTTTTTGATTTTTCAGAATAGTCTCAAGTATTTGAGAGCTTTTGCAACCCTTTTTAATTTGCTCCAATTCCTTTTTCAGAGATACTACTTCGGCCTCGCGTTCTTCACAAGTCTCTTCTTTTTCTTTAATCTTTGCTTCCAAGAGATCTTCTCTCCTTCTTATTTCCTCGTTTTCCACTTTGAGAGAAATGATTTTGTTCCGTAGTTTCTCATTTTCTTCAATGGCGCTTATTAACAATTCATCTACATTCCCTTCTAGGCCCGAGTCATCATCATCTGTGAGTGCCATGAATAATGCTTATTGGCTTTCATCATGATCACTTTCCTCATCTGATTTCCTTTTGATGACCATAAACTCATCCTCATCAGACTCATCTTGCTTGGAGAAGAAGTTTTTCTTATTGAACCCTTTCTTTTTATGTGCCATTCTTTTAGAATTTCCTTCATCATCACTGTCATGTTTATGAGGACATTTTGTTGCATAATGACCTATTTTACCACATTTAAAACAAATAAGAGGATACTTGCCTTTAAGCTTAGATCCTCTCTTCATCTTTCGTACATATTGAGCCAATTCAGATTCCACATCTGACTCATCACTACAGTCATTTCTTTTTTTCCCTTTCTTTGACTTTGAGGCCTTGATTGCTGCATCTTTGGAGCTAGGAACACCTTTCCGCATTTCATAGGCAGTGAAAATTCCGTGGAGTTAATCCATTTTGAGGGTGTCAAGATCCTTCGATTCTTCTATAACACTTATTTTGGAGTCAAATCTGTCTGGAAGAGACCTTAATACCTTTTGAACAATGGTACTTTCTTCAACTTTTTCATCCAATCCTTTCAGGGAATTTACCACTTCAGCTACTCGGAGGAGGTATGCTGCAATGTCTTCTTCATCTTCCATCTTCAAACTTTCAAATTGTCTTCTGTGAGTTTGAAGCTTTGCCTTTTTGACTTTTGAGTCTCCATCGTACAAGCCAACTAGCTTCTCCCACATTTCTTTGGCAGAGTTACAGTGCATGATTTTTGTAAACTCGGAATCAGTGATTCCACTAGTGATAGAGTTCATGGATTTTGCATTTGCAATGTAGGCTTTCCTCTCGTCTTGGTCTGTTGGAAGAGTGGAAGTCGCTTGGTATTCAGCTTGACAAAAATGCCAGACTTCAGGTCCAAGGGACATTAAATAGTAAGTCATTTTTTTTTTCCAAAACCCAAAGTTAGTGCCATCAAACAGAGGAGGTTTTCCTGATGCTTCATGATTTCTCATCATGGCTATTGATCATTCTTCAAGCTGTTAGGCTAGTATGAAGAAGCCTGCTCTGATACCAATTGTTGTAAATACTGGGAGGAGGGGTGAATCAGTGTTCCTTATAATTATTTTTAATTGTTATAGTGATTTCCAAAAGCATATATGTATTTGTATATGTATACACAGACCACAGAAATCAAAAATTGGAATTAATGCTTTTATTAAAGAAATGCAAAACAGTGCAATGAAATAAATACAATATTAATATATATCTAATTGTGAACAGTTTCCAAGCTCCAACTTGGAATTCAGTGAGGCTCCAACCTCAAGAGCACCAACTATGTTTTGCCAAGACACCAAACTTGGACTTAGGAGCACCAACTCCCAAGGACTTCAATCCTGTTCAATTCTGAGGCTCCAACCTCTTTGGTATACACTAGTGTGTTGTTGCACTCTTTTTAGCTTCCACTGCTTCTGCTGCCCCCTTTGCCTCTCCTGCTTCCACTATCTCATACTCAGGTTATACCATACACCAACAACAACATCAGTTCTCTGTTTTTGCTGCTTTTATACATTCCATGCCTCTGTCCATTCGTTTCCTCTTACACGCTGGCTCTTTGGCTTCTTCCTTAGTGGCTATCATTTCCTCTGACTCGCTTGATCTTCTATGCTCGCTTGACACTTCAGCTTCCCAATCCATGGCTTCCTCTGTCTATCCGGGCGTTTCAATATTCACAAGACACGTTCAAGGGAAAGAGAGGCCGCATACACACATTGACATGGCTTAACGAACAACCACGTCCCAATCGTAATCGGAAGCATTTTTAGGCATGAAGCCTTTAAATCATGGACTTACTTTAGAATCGGAGCCACCCTTTTATCGGTCCTTTTATAACTATCGGAAGCCACCACCCAACCGTGTTCACACATACACCCAACACAAGCATTACAATATATGCCTTAAGGCTTAAACCCGCAGCCACATATAATATATGGGAAACATTATAAAACCCCCTTTGAACCTTCAGTCACATATACATTAATACACGGGAACCCATGTAATCCCGCTCAAATGAACATTTGCGGATTTCAAATCTTATCCGCCCGCCTTTATAATTATCGGCGGGTCTGAATTTCAGCGATCACAATAAATCCCTTAACTCCAACCTTCGATGCCCTCGCAGACTCGACATTACTTTATGCTCCCTTTTTTCTTAATGATTTCGGGTCCACCTATCGGTTCTTCGTCGGCGGTTCTGTAATGTCATGGGTCTGCGGACCCGACGACCCATTAAGTTGTTCTCGATATTATTTCGGCTCCGGTCAGTCGCTCTCCCACTTCGCAAGGTTTAAGGTTCATTCCAGACCGGAAACTGTTATATGCAGCAATTTATAATATTTCGGCTCCGATGTATCGGAGCTTAAACCTTCCGCAATTACAAAGACCCTCTCTGATGCGATATTGGTATCGGACCCGATATGGGTCTGGACCAATCTTAATAATATTGCACTTCCACTACATTGTTGCTTCGTTCTCCGACTGCCGACTGCCCGATCGCCGATTAGATCGAGACCGTCGATCCGGATTAGTGATCGGACAGCTCACAGCTCATCGCACTATTCCTATGGCAACTGCTCCTTGGTTAGTTCCGATAACATCCAAGGTTCTCGCTAGTGCAATAAAGATTCTCCGCTCCTCTGCGACTTCATCTGGACCATTGATCTGGAAGATCAAAGGGCTCCTGTGTATGCTCTCGTCATTCTGATGGAAAGTCTGGGCTTTAAACACAGTTCTTCCATATTGCATATATATATTAGTAGTTCATTTGATCGCCATCACACATGGGTTTTACAAGCCCTATGACATATCTATATGAGTTTTGCTCCCGATGGCTCCCGATAGGCTCCCGATGGTTGTGTATGCTCCCGATATCTGTTATCTGTGGCATATATGGCTCTGTTTGCTACTTTGCTCCTCTGATGGCTCCTCTTGCTCCGGTATGCTCCGTCTGCTCCTCTGTGGCTTTGTCTCCTCCTCTTGAATATTGCCATATTGACATCAATGACAATTTGTGTCCAACAGAATTTGCGAGGATTTGTCAGGTTGGCATTGTATTATCGCAAGTTTGTTAAGGATTATGGGCGAATAACATCACCTCTAACAACATTATTAAATAAAGATGCATTTTCATGGACTCTAGAAGCAACAAAGACCTTTGAACATCTTAAAGAGGCAATGTGCCAAGCACCAGTCTTATCTATGCCGAACTTCACAAAAACCTTTATTGTGGAATGTGATGGCTCGGGAAATGGAATTGGTGTTGTTTTAATGAAAGAAGAAAGACCCATTGCTTTCGAAAGTCATCCAATAAAAGGAAAGTATTTACACAAAGATATTTATGAGAAGGAATTGTTGGCAATACTACATGCACTTAAGAAATGATAACCCTACCTAATGGGAAGACACTTCAAGGTAAAAATGGATCATGATAGGCTTAAATACCTTTTAGAACAAATATTATCTTTAGAAGAGCAGCAAAAATGGGTCACAAATATGTTGGGTTATGACTTTGAAATCATCTACAAAAAAGGGAAGAAAAATGTTGTGGCACATGCACTCTCAAGAGAGGATGAGGATGTGGAAGAATTGCTTTGTGCCATTTCTATTATTGAACCAGATTGGATAAACGAAACAAGGGATGAATGGAAGAATGATGAAGAAGTGGGGGAACTCATTCAAAAGATACAACAAGATCCCAGTACATCTAATACATTTAGCTGGAAAAATGATTCATTATGGTACAAAGATTTCTTATACTATGTAAGAATTCCCAAATCAAACAAAATATTCTTATGGAATTGCACACCTCTCTCTTAGGAGGGCACTCAGGATTTTTAAAAACTTACCATAGGGTTAAGAAGGAATTTTTTGGGATGGCCTTAAATCGGATATTCAAAAGTTTTTGGCAGAATGTTTGGTTTGCCAACAAAATAAAGTTGATATAATTAAGAACCTGGGTCTATTACAACCTTTATCCATTCCAAGCCAACGTTGGGAGGAGGTGTCAATGGATTTTATCGCAGGCTTACCCAAGTCCAAAGGAAAGAGTGTCATCATGGTGGTAGTTGACAGACTTACAAAGTATGCACACTTTTGTGCATTATTGCATCCATTTAAATCCAGTACAGTTTCTATTGCATTTATGGAAACAATTCAAAAGCTACATGGAAACCCAAAGATTACTGTAAGTGACAAAGATCCCATTTTCACTGGAAATTTTTGGACAGAATTATTTTCTTGTCTTGGTACTCAGTTAGCTCATAGGTCATCTTATCATCCTCAATCTGATGGGAAAAATGAGATAGTAAACAAATGTTTGGAAGGATATCTTCGTTGCTTTGTATTTGATAAATAGACACAATGGGTCAAATGGTTGCCTCTGGTTGAATGGTGGTATAACACTTCCTTCCATACTGTAGCAAAAATGACCCCATTTATGGCACTTTATGGATATCATCCACCATCCATCACATCATATTTAAGAGAAAATTCTAAGGTGCAAGCAGTGGAAGATCACATCGAGCATCAACAACAAGTTCTCCAACTATTAAAGGATAACCTCACTTTGGCGTAGAATAGAATGAAACAACAGGCATATCAACATCGCAACGAAAGAAGTTTTGATGTAGGTGATTGGGTATTCCTATAGCTACAACCATATAAACAAATGTCCCTTAAGCAAGCTAAGAAGCATAATAAATTATCACCAAAGTATTATGGCTCGTACAAGTTGTTGCAAGAGATTGGTACTATGGAATACAAATTGGAGCTTCCTACAGCTTCCCGAGTCCACCTAGTTTTCCATGTTTCATGCTTAAAGAAGGTTATAGGTGACACACGCCCAGTTCAAACAATACTACCAAAAATTGAAGAGGAAGGGAGCATCATATTGGAACCTGAAGCAGTCACAGAAACAAGAACTCGACAGCTACGAAATTGATCAATTTCAGAGTATCTCATCAAGTGGAAGAACTTACCCGTTGAAGATTCCACATGGGAGGATGAGAATTTTATATAGAAGCATCCAGAACTACTTAAGTGTTGAAGACAAAACTTTTTTGAAGGAGAGGAGCATGTTAGGTCCCTATAGTACTAGTGATTCCCCCATTACTATTGTCATTGTAGCCCTTATTGTTATTGTTGTGCCCCTATTGTCCCCATATTGTTATTATTGTGCCCCATAGAAGCCCACTATTGTTATTGTTGTGCCCTTATATTATTATTGTTATGTCGGCTTTGATTATATTGTGACCCCTTAGACTCCTTTATATAGAAAGGAGGTTTTGTTATTTGTATCATCCAAGAATTGTTCATTTGTGTAATGTAAAGGAGGTTTCCCCCTCGAAGAGGCTAGTTTTGAAGGCATTGATCTATCTTTTCTTCTATTTTGTGAGTTGGTAGCATAACATACAACATAATTGGGACTCGTTTGAAGTAATTTTATATTCCTAAGAATTGGCCATAATAATGCACTTGGAACAATTACCAACATCAACTTGTGAGTAAGAGAGAGGGTCAAAACTATAATCAGGAATGAAAACTTGAATGTTGTTAGAATTATAAATAGGAATGGAAAAATCATTATGATTGAATGAGATTTCAAAATGAAACTCTACATTAGTAATATTATAAAAAGAAGAATCCTCATTTTGAAATATATAAGTGTTATCAAGAGTGAGAGGAATTGATAAGGACTAAAATGATTCATTGTCCTTTAACTCTAAATAATCATCATAAATGATTTGAAAAGTTTCATTAGTATTCCCTTCCTTTCCATATGATGTACCAAAATAAGAATAATCATTTAGCACATTTTTAGTATTGTCGAAAGAATGATCATAAAGTTTTCTTTTCCATGATAAAAAATAATTGAAAATTCATCATTTACAATATCTATATTAGCTTCTTTGTTTTCTGGAATAACATTAATGTAAAGAGGAAATGAATTGCTATCGGCAAAAAGATTAGGGTAAAGAAAGAAATGGGAATTGAAAGAAATGAACCTAAAAATTTCTCTGTTTGTAGGCTCTTGTGCATTTCCTCCAATGAAAATTTCTGATTCATAATAATTTATGTGGTTGATCATACTTGCTTGCATATTGATGCTTGGATACCTTAGATTTTGTAGCTAATCAACATGAGAAAATTTAGAATTTTTTGTGGAAAAATGAATTTTATTAGAATCTTCAATTTTTGATTGTGCTTGTTGATTTTCTGATTTTATTTCTTGTTGATTTCCATTTTCATTGGCATTTGATTCTTTATGTTTGTTGTGCTTATCTTCTTGAAGTTAATTTTCAAATTCTTCCAAGATTTTTAGTTGTGATCTGTTAACATGAGAGAGAGCACCGTGATCAATAGTAACACTAGGAAATATGCACTAATTGTACAAATTTATCACACATGTGTGATGCAATCTCATTGTGATTGGCATGAGCATCCTCTAAAGGTGAACTTTCAGTCATGTTACTAGAAGCTGAAGAAGACTCATTAAAGCTTGAAATTATTTCATTTTAGGGATTTGGAATACAAGGGAAACTAATTATCTAAATCATCCTATTAATTGATACTCAGGGGGAAAATATTCTTATTAGAATTTAAAACAAACTAATTTAAATCTAATTAGAAAATTGTCCAGGTACTCATCTTCAAATCGGTGAAGTTCTTCAAGTTGATCACAAACCTTTTCATAATCACAATCCTAAAAAATTTGTATGAATTTTTTTACAAACTCGTCCCAAGTGCAAATGGAGGAAAATGGTAATGATTTACACCAGTCTTTTGCCAAACATGTGAAAGTGAGAGTACACATCCTGCACATAAGAACTTCAATATCAAAATTATTACTATTTAAAATGAATTGAAGAACATGATAAAAATCAGAGACATTCTTCTTACCATTAAACTTCGTCTTTGCTAAGATCTTTATTATCTAAATTGGAGTGGAGGCAGGTGGAAATCTAGTGAAGCAACTCTAAAGAGGCCCTTAAAGGAGCCATTGCAATGAAATAAAACTTTTAAAGCACAAAAATAATTTTAAGAAACAATTTATTACAAGTGTTGTAGCTTTTTATATCTCCTGTCACACAATTTCTTCAGAAGATATAGAAGCCTCCTATAGAAAGCCTATGGGTTGATAGGAGATTAGTGCCTAGGGAATCTGAGAGGAGTGCTTTTGAAGATTATCAGTAGGGCTTTCTGCTACACTCCATATGACACGTGGTTTGAAAATTGATAATTCAGGGACTTGGTTCAATAGCCATTCGTCTTGGTACACTCAAGCAAATACATAGATCTAAATACCCAGGGGGTAAATATGGCTAATCTCAAAGAGAAATGTCTTGGTTATGATGGCCAACACACAAAAATATGTAATTTAAAATTTTTGATGTAGTATAGGTTAAAAGGAGGAAGGGAAAGGGGAAATTGATTCAGAGGGTTGGACATAACACAAAATCCTAAGAAACAATATCCAGCAGAAATATGGAAGAGTGAGGAGGAGAAAATGCAGAAAAAGTGGAGCGTGAATTAAGGTCTCAAGACCTATGCCTCATGAATACATTTGTCACCAATTAGCATAAATAAATATTTGTTTACATACAGGTACCGTGGCTATCAAATAACACAAGTAAATCTATTTTGACACAGGTAATTTACTACTTAGCAACAAATATACAACCATGAATGAGAGTGAAACCAACAACTTCATTACACGATTCCAGAGGAGGACAGACATACATGAAGTGATATAAAAATGGGAAAACATATTGTGCATTGCTCTGATTGGAATCAACGAAACTACTTTATTAATCCTTGAATATGGAGTCCAAATCACCAATCCATTACATTTAACAATTGTACATGACTGAGCACCACATGAACAAGAAAATTGAACCAAAGTGGAACCACTTTCTCTGCAAGTAAATAGCCTCTAGAATGCAGAATTTTGGAACCTCCTTTAAGTGTTTCTTCCCTCTATTTATAAGGAGAGGGGGAGCTTTGAGAAACAATTACAAAATATCTCAACCGGTCTCTAGTTGTCTAATCGACTAGTTGTCTCAGCGTGCAAAGGTTCTATTTCCCAAAATGATTACAATCAGATTTTATTCTGTTCTTGAAAATGAAAAAAAATATAGAATAATAGACATAAAAAAACTAAATGATGGTTGAGGAAAATATCTCCCTGACATTCCTGTGATGGCCTCCGATCAGGCCATGTATTTACCATGATATTCCTCTTCTGTTACTTGGCTGGTTCACCTATCATTTTCGCCTTAACTGCTTGAATTGCCCACTTTCTGGAGATGGGAGCGATCAACTGTTAGTTTCTTGTCACAGTGCAAAATCAGAGATTGAATTGGCAGTCCTTCATTATCTGACTGCATGGAGCTCCATTCTAAGAAATTAATTCTCAGGTGACCCACACACTACTTCATGAGTCCCACACATCCATTTACTCATTGATGACATGCGTTGGAGCACAAAGGTGGCTTGTATCACCTCAAGGAAGACCCAACACTCTTTCCTACAGATCGTGGTCCTTGTTGCCTTGACCCAACGATCTTTGACAGTCCCCATTTGTTGTTGGGAAAAGTATCCAATACGGAATGACCCTATCCCACTCTAAGGGTGATAGTTCCTTAGCAACAATCAAAGCAAAGCTATCTGAGATTACTTCTTTATGAGATGTAAAAGAGGGGAGAAAGAGATCCACTAACCGATGTCTTCCGCCAATGGTTGATCCAATCTTCTCTCCTTGCTGCTTGCCCCCAGCTCCTTGCTCTTTCACTGGCCTAGCTACACCAAGATCCTGCAAAATGGCAAGAGAGGGAAACTACAAGAAGCATACATTCATAATTGATTCAAGGATTAGAATAAATCAAATATACAAGTATAACAATACACCATTGAGACACATGCATATAGAAGAACCTCAAATTCTTTATTAATGGAAGGAGTAAGGTTCAGGAAGTGATACAACCATAAGAGGCCCAATCCAGCATCACCTTCCCAGCAGAAAGAAATCTCCTCTTCACCTCCTTCAAAGAAAATCACCCAATAGTTCTAAACTCAAACCAACAACAATTCTTTACATTCACAAGATTCCAGCCTCCTTAGACCTCATGAGAGAGATCTATATATAGGAGTTTTGGAGAAAGGATGAGTCAGCTTGAGGCTGGCATGAAGCTGACTAGTGTCCTCTCTCACTTCAGTTCTTAAGTCCACTTGGAGATTCTTGCTTCCACTTGGAGATCTAGAACCTCTTACTCATCACCAGTCGAATTCCCTGATCCAAGTGTCATTTTGGAAGCTTCCTGGGCATTGACACCTTGAGGAATGACTGTGCCACATGTCCAAACTCGCCCAGCGCAGGTAGCCTTATTTGCAGTTGACATTCAATGCAGGTAGACAGTGGAGCAGTTGACATGATCCAGAATTGCCTTGTTTTTGAGTGTTTTCAGGTGGAGAACTTGTATTCAGTGCTGTGGTTTGCTGGCCTTGTTCCTCTAGGGGTAGGAACAACATGTTTAGGGACTTTGGATCCCTTAGATTATGAACATTTCATGCTTCATGCTGTAAGGCACAAAAATGTCTATAACAGTTGCCCCCTAAAGTATGAGGTCGTTTATCGGGTGAAATGCTTTATCAAGAGGATCCGAAGTTCATTCAATCGCTGAGAGGTGACCTGTAATAAGATACAATACAATACATTATTTTTCATACTGCTTTCATGATCTGGCTGAGGTGGGCATTCCCATGCCCAGCTTTATAAATTCATTTTGGTACATAGAATAGACGATCGTCTGATGGTAGACTGATAATTTTGGTGAAAATTATCATCCTTTGAGTAAGATGATCATCTGCTGCAATGATGTACATGTCAAATGTCTTTATATTTCCTGAATATATATCGCAGCCCGGATGGATGAAACTAGATCCGGGGTCTTCAAACTTGTTTGATATTCACTCTAAGTACAAGTCGATCCATGTGAGAATTGCGCTGAAGTCGAACATGGAATGACATCGCTTGATTACTGGTCAATGATGTAAACCGTTAACAAGCACGAGAGGAATCACCGATAATGATAATGACCCTCAAGGTACTGCAGTACAATTCACGTGGTGTGAATAAAGGACTTGGCGTCGAACACCACGCAAAATCTTCTGGTCGAAGGTCATTGATGTATACCTGTCGCCAGAAGTGAGAAACTTGCCATTGAGGCATGCAAGCTTCAAAGTACTGAAGGGGTTGTTCCTAGATCAACTCCTTGGATAATGAGCTGATGTCGACAAGGAGCGATCTGTCAAAGGAGGGCCTTAATGAATCCCACATCAGTGACACGGAACGGAGCTAATGATTTTAATGGAGGTGAAAACAATCTGTGAAATATGATTCAGGGTGGCGGTCATGAAAGGATGAAAGATGATGTATGGTAGTGGATGGGACACGGTTGACTCTTTCTGAACAACATCTCTTGAACATATAACGACACTGATGCGATGGATCAGTAGCATTACCCCAAATGTGGATGGTTTGGCGAGACCATGGTGATGAGACCAGTGAATGAAACAACCCAACTCGATGTGGTACGGAGGAAAAGTGTCATGTTCAAGCGCGACTTGCTACCATTAAAGCTTTGAGGTTCTCCCAATTTTTCCCCAGTCATTTCTGACCAATACCTCTTTATTTTTGTCAAGCTTGAGGAGGATAACATATGCTTGTTCTATAACCTGCCCTTCGGGCAAGCCCATCGCTATGTTTTAACGAGCCTAGCGATAGGGAAACTCGTTCTCGTCTAAAGACAAGTTTGTCGCTATTTAACCAATTTAACGAGTCTAACGACAAGGATAACTCGGTCCTTTTCATTTTTAGAGAGTCTGAAAAGGTACATAAAGTTAAATCCAAAATTCCCTTTTTCGTCATCTAATCCCTTAAGTCCGAAAAAGTATAAAACAATACAGAAGGGATGAGTTTTCGATAACTTTAACGAGCCGAATAAAACAAGTGCTCGACCTTTTTGTGCAATAATCCCTCAGGTCCAAAAATATTAAAATCTAGAGGAGGGATAGCTCTTCCGGTCCCTTTAACGAGCTGTAAGGCCAAAACTCGACAATCTTTTCATATTTTATGAGTCAGTTGAAAAGAGCTCAAAGAAGACTCGTCTTTTGAGGAATGAGTGATAAACAGGGATAGCAACTGATTCCAGGTACAGGTTGGAATTTTCCAATCACGACAGTGTCACAAGGATGGCTAGGTGAAATCACTCTTCGCAGTTGTTCCTCAAAATGGGTAAACAATCATATGGAGGTGAACGATTGGCCAAATGAAAGTGGAGGTGGCAAGTGCAAACACGACCAAGGCTTTTATGGCTGATAAATTTACGATCACAGCGGTTATTTACCGAAATAGGTTCATTTTTTATTTAAAAATGAGCTTAAACTCTGGAGGAAACATTGCTCACTGCTTATATTTATTTTTTAACGAGCATGAAGATCGCGTTAAAACTGCTCGGATCTTGCGTTTATTTTTTAACGAGCATGAACTTTATGCTAAAACTGCTCGATTTACCAGTCATAAGATAAGAAATGTCTCCTCAAGATTCCATTTTTTATAGAGCTTGCGCCTTACCAAAGCTATTCTCCCTCTCATCCTTTCTTTGTGTAAGTTCGGAAACGGCTAATCTAAAAAACAGATAAATAACCGCTCTTTGCTTGCACTCCAAAAGGGTTGCATGCCCCCAGGTATAAAATAAGATTTCAAGGTTGCCCCTCCTCCCTCTCACCTCTGCTTTTCTTTGGGTGTTCACAGCTACTTGTCGTCTTGTTAGTCCAATTTTAACGATACTTGTCTTCTCGTTAATTTTAACGGGTCTATACGATACTTGTCTTCTCGTCAGCCCAACTTTCAACAGATTTTTCGCAAGATCGCAAGAGAACAGCTACTTGCGACAAGAGAGCAGCTACTTGCGACAAGAGAAGAACACTACTCAAAGACAAAACATTGGTGTTACTGAGGGAGGCTTACCTCTTTCTGGTTACCCAAAGATTGTCTTGTTATTTTTTCAACAAAACACTTCCTCGGCAATGTCTACCGAAATAGACAAGGGTGAATGACCTTTGTCAAACACGTAACTTTGACAAAATAATCTTATTCCAGAAAAACCCCTCTTCCACCCATGGACGGGGTACAGACTAGTCATATTCTCTCGCGGAAATTCTACCTTATACCCAAAGTTTTCTCTGCCCAACGCAGACCAGGATGCATGCCCCCTGGGTTCCAGTCCCATCTTTCCGAATCACTCGCACTCATCGGGAAGAAGGACTGGGGGTGGAGACATTTCTTGATTGAATAGACCATTCAGGGTTGGTATGTGACTATTTGCGATGCGTGATCCCGGAAATGAAAGTTGGTCTACGAGCTTGACCATTCTTCCTTCGTGTGGAAAACACATTACTCTAAAGAGTGAGGAGACTATTGCTCCCATGTAATATATATAGTCTGGTCCAAGGAGTAGGTTATAATCCAAGGGTCCTTGAACGACCATCACGTTCATTTGAACGGCCTTCCCTTTCAATGTAATGGCCACATTGGGGAGGATCCCTAATGGTCGACTGGTTCCTTTATCGAAACCCGAGAGATTTCTTATCTCAGGCAAAAGCGTCGGGGAACCCAGTGCTTTCCAAGCAACAGAGGAAAGGATACTCACAGATGCCCCTTCATCAATGATAGTTCCAGCCATTACCATTCTGTATATTTGGACTATAATTCTGAATGGTACACTGGCTGGTAACTGGGGTCTGCCTAGTTGGTTCCAATCAAAGGACACAACGAGGTTGCTTGGTGGTGGAACCGAATACACGGCCGGATATGACCCTGACGATGTTCCTTCCTGCGATAAAGGAATGGGCACATTTCCCTGATGCTCGTCAGAGTCAGTGTTGATAAAAAGAATCTGGATGGTGTCATCCTTATTCTCTTCAGTGAGGGTGTCATTTGAAGATGAATCTTCAGTGACGGTGTCATTTGAAGATGAAATCTCTGAAGGCAGAACCGGGTCAACTGCCATTTCGACCTTTGGACTTCCGTCCGGTCTGGATTCAGTAGGTCCATTTTCAATGACTGACGCTTCAGCTGACCACTTGAGCGGGTCAGCTGTATTCTCAACCAACGAAGGACTTGACACGAGTTTTTTGTATCCAGGAGGAAGTCTCAACGGTGAAACCGGACGATCTTCCAAAACTCTCTTCGCTTTGTCTAAGAAGGGACAACGGTCGATGGCGTGATCGCCTCCACACAGTCTGCAGGGGGATCTTGCTCCCCCTCTATGTCTTGAACCTTCACTTTCGCTGGTTGACGGTAAGCATTCAACATGGCTATCAGAGGTTGATGCTCCTGAACTGTGCAAACGAGGGGACCAGTCCCTTAGTATCCGGGGAATACAGGGACAATCTCTATGGAAGTGGTCTCCTCTACATATGACACATGGTGATTTAGGCCCGGTCTGTGCTGTGTGTGGATTTTTGTCAGATGTCTTTTGCTTGCCCCCAGTCGCCTTAGGCTCCTTCTTCTTCTTCTCTCTCTTCTTCTTTTCTTTCTTCTCCATGGGAGCTTGGCTTTTGCCGGCTCTACCTTGCGAAGATGAAGGATTGGAGGAAGAGTTATAGGAAGTAGAAGGCTGGTGGGCAGCTCTAGACTGATCTAACTGTTGACTCGATTGTTGAGGAACCATGGTGTTCTGAACTACATTGGTGTAGAATAGCCAGATTGGCAGGCCAATTGTCAGTCCTGGAAGCGACAATGTGGCCATGTGGGGCGCACCAACTTCTCCCCAAGAGGAGAAAGGACTAGGATTTCCATCATGAGGAATTCCTTGGTTGGTGCGTTCCATGTTCTCAACCTACAGATCAACGCAAGAATAGGAGGTGATTATGTTCTGTTTTAAAATAAATTTTATAACGATGCTTTAGACACAACTTGCTTTTTCGTTTTTTAAGAGTCGAGAAAAAGCTAAAGATGACTCTAGTCTCCTTCGATGTTTTAACGAGCCCGAAGTGACAAATGCTCGGATGGACTTTTTCAGTTATAGAGTTTGAAAAATGCCAAAAGAAACTACTCTAGAGTTCTAGGCAGAGGGTGTGCCAAACTTTTCGCAAAACCACAGAATACGTTTTACGGTACAGGTGGTCGATCTTCGTGAATGTTGTGTTCACTGCATTGCGATCAGTAGGGCGGCCGACACGGCTTCCTATGGATAAAGGCTTTGTTCCTATAGGGGTCTCCCAATATATACGCGACGGTACGTGGGAGCACAAGTCCGTATTGATACTTATCGCTTCACCGTGGAGGAATCACCCAACCACTCAACACTAAGATATCACGTTCAACGACGCCGGAACACGTCTCTAGCTTAGACCTCTATGTGTTTGCGTTATGTTTCAAAGCATTGTTATGTAAATTCAATTTATTTTAGGTTGATCTTGTTTAGCAGTTTGCCTTTATGGATCACCACGAGATGTATGGTACAACTCCTAAATGCAGTCTAAAGATGATAAGCAAGATTTTTCAATCTTTTCAACTTATGAAAATCTTAACTACTGAGGGAAAAGAAAGACATCATCTTTTCACACAGATCATAGAGCACACACTAATGCACTTTTTCCTAAATCAACATGCAAGCTGTCAAAATGCACATGCACAATGCAGGTATTTCTTTTCTCTTTCTTAATGTTGGTGTGCTACAAAAAGAAAGCTGTTGTATAACTTTGAATTCAATTTCAAGTGAAAGCAAACAAGCTTTTGTCCAAAATCAAAAAACACCTTAAGATTTACTTGTTTCAACACTAGAAATACATAAATTCAAACCATATGACGAAAGCAGAAGCTCAATCAGCTATGAACAGCAAACAAACTAACTCTTAAGATCAAAACGACACTTATCACAGGTCTAGATCTAAGAGGCCATAGCAAGACTAGTTCACTTTCGTTATGGGAAACTGCAAATGATGTAAGAAATACACAAAGAACAAATACAGTTTCTTTATACAACCGAGGAAGAATAGTGGCAAAGAAAGGTGGTTTCAGATAGGTACATTGACTGATAACAGGCTGCAAAAACAGGGATGAAAACAGGGCAACAGAATGCAGAGAACCCCAGATGCACAAGGCCACATTGGTTCAGCGCAGGTAGAACACTGGCAGTTTGACATTCAGTGCAGGTAGCCCCTTCGGGACCTGCGATGAAATGCAGACTGCCTTCACAGTGCCTGCAATGAAGAGAGAAACTCTCGTTTCTCTTGGTTTCCGGGTTACAGATTGCTCAAAAATCAACAGTTTTTGGCCAAATCAAAGCTACCAATCAAGTACACACTAAAGGATGATTCAAAGGAGGATGAAAAGCTATCACTAAGAGTTGTTCAGAGTCCTTGTGGATCAGCTCTTCAAATCATAAACATGCCCAGAAACCGAGCTAGAGTAGCTGCTCTCTACTTTGCATTTGAAAGATCCAAATGCAGTTCGATTCGGTACTCCCTGTGTTTAGGAAATGAATAACAAAAACAAAAACAACCAACAAGATATGGTCCCCAGCGGAGTCGCCAATTTGTTGTTGGGAAAAGTATCCAATACGGAATGACCCTATCCCACTCTAAGGGTGATAGTTCCTTAGCAACAATCAAAGCAAAGCTATCTGAGATTACTTCTTTATGAGATGTAAAAGAGGGGAGAAAGAGATCCACTAACCGATGTCTTCCGCCAATGGTTGATCCAATCTTCTCTCCTTGCTGCTTGCCCCCAGCTCCTTGCTCTTTCACTGGCCCAGCTACACCAAGATCCTGCAAAATGGCAAGAGAGGGAAACTACAAGAAGCATACATTCATAATTGATTCAAGGATTAGAATAAATCAAATATACAAGTATAACAATACACCATTGAGACACATGCATATAGAAGAACCTCAAATGCTTTATTAATGGAAGAAGTAAGGTTCAGGAAGTGATACAACCATAAGAGGCCCAATCCAGCATCACCTTCCCAGCAGAAAGAAATCTCCTCTTCACCTCCTTCAAAGCAAATCACCCAATAGTTCTAAACTCAAACCAACAACAATTCTTTACATTCACAAGATTCCAGCCTCCTTAGACCTCATGAGAGAGATCTATATATAGGAGTTTTGGAGAAAGGATGAGTCAGCTTGAGGCTGGCATGAAGCTGACTAGTGTCCTCTCTCACTTCAATTCTTAAGTCCACTTGGAGATTCTTGCTTCCACTTGGAGATCTAGAACCTCTTACTCATCACCAGTCGAATTCCCTGATCCAAGTGTCATTTTGGAAGCTTCCTGGGCATTGACACCTTGAGGAATGACTGTGCCACATGTCCAAACTCGCCCAGCGCAGGTAGCCTTCTTTGCAGTTGACATTCAACACAAGTAGACAGTGGAGCAGTTGACATTCAGTGCAGATGCTCAGTGGAGCAGTTGACATGTTCCAGAATTGCCTCGTTTTTGAGTGTTTTCAGGTGGAGAACTTTTATTCAGTGCTGTGGTTTGCTGGTCTTGTTCCTCTAGGGGTAGGAACAACATGTTTAGGGACTTTGGATCCCTTAGATTATGGACATTTCATGCTTCATGCTATAAGGCACAAAAATGTCTATAACACCATTACTCTTGAGACCCGCTCATTTGTTCCCGCATTCAATCTTGCAGTTGCTGACCCATCCACCTCATGACTTTTTATTACACTATCGGAGTCCAACATGTCATGTATTATTGCAATAATGTTATATCATAGATTTTACTCATCGAGACTTTTTTAATTAAAGGCATTACGAAAACAAAGTTCTGATGTCCTTAACCCCTTTTTTTTAGCCCCTTTCTATTTTCCTCCATGGGACTGGGTGCAGTGACCAGAGGCTTAGCCTTAAGGGGCTAGGGTATTTTGTTCCTTCCTAAGGGTTGTTTTTCCTTTGTTAAGAGCCTAGCACCCTTGGTTCTATAAGTTATTTTCGCCCATGTGCCAACCCTAATATCAAAGTCCCCTTATCAACATTTTTTCAACTACAAACTATTATAAAGTGTCAACATCCTCAACCTCCGATATGTGATCTCCAATATGACATCATCACTCCACGTGGCACTTCTTGAGTGGTGACACGTGTCACCCATATTTTCCCCCTTAGACCCCTCAAAACACCAAAATTGGTTGCCACGTGTCCTGTTGTACCACCATATCACTCTGACGTCATATGCCACTGTAGCTTTATTGGAACTAATCGTATGCGGCCATGTGCCCTCCTAGAGGAGAGAGAAAAGGGCTCACCCAACTTTGGTTTTGTGATTAAATCCTTTGTTAACCTTTATCAGTGTTCCCCGATGGTTTTTGACACTATTGAAACTTTTTGAATATCTCCACTTTTTAAAGGTTGTCACCTGAAGAAGTTCTAATTCTCCAATTGTCGATATGCCTGATGTGTCGATGCTCCGATATGAAGGACCTCTGATATGCAATGTGTTGATATGCTTGATGCTCTGATGTTTGATCGCCAATGTTCCTGACTACGATATTGCGATGCACCGATATCTCTGGAACTATGATGTTGCGATCACCGATATCTCTAGACCTTCGATGTTGTGATCGCCGATATCTCTGGACCTCCGATATGCGATGGTCAATATGCGATGCGCCGATATTCTTGATGCTCCAATGTGCGATCACCGATATGGCTGGACCTCTAGTATACGATCTCCAATATATTAGACCTTCAATATTCCCTCCTAAGTCTTCAATCCTTGAACTTCAGCAGATCATATCTTTTGATCCAGGAGTCCATTTTTGGACTTCCGTATATCGTTGGAAAACTGGTTCAGAAAACTATCCAATGGAGAGGATCTAATGTAGGCTTTGATTCCTCCTATGGCTTGGAATATGACTACAAGGTTCTCTGCTCATTTACACTTTGGATAGCTGGAAACACATTTTGCAGTAAGTGACAACAATATGCCCTCCTTCTAGCGCAAAAAATGTTAATAGCCAAAAATGTAGAAATTTCACCTGTAGATCAACCTGGTGTATGCAATGTCCTAAAGCATGATACTTGATCTACTTCTACCATAAAATTTGTAGAAGCTTAAACAGATATGAGCATCATCAAGCATGAACATATATAACTGAGAATAAGAAGTAATCAACCATAACACAGAAGTTATATCACTGGGGAAAGCACCAGCCTAAAACCCCAACTCTGTATTATCATACAAGTGGAAATTTTGTTCAAGTTACAAAAAGAATTAGCTCTCAAGCTATCCTTATCTCTGCACTCAAAACAATACTGCTCACAGACTAATTAGACATAGAATATATCTTCCTCAAGCCCTCCAAGCCTCCTATTTCCTTGCGTAGTTTTGATTGGGGTCCAATGATATCACATGTTGGGTCCCTATAATACTAGTGATTACCCCATTACTATTGTAGTTATAACCCTTATTTATATTGTTGTGTCCCTATTACCCCCATATTTTTATTTCGGTGCCCCATATAATCCCTCTATTGTTATTTTTGTGGCTTTATATTATTATTGTTAGGTCGGCTGGATTATATTGTGACTCCTTAGACTCCTATATATAGAAAGGAGGTTTTGTCATTTGTATCATCCAAGAATTGTTCATTTATGTAATGTAAAGGAGGTTTCCCCCTCGAAGAGGCTGAATTCTAAGGCGTGGATCTCTCTTTTCTATCTTTTTGTGAGCTGGTTTCATAACATTTGGTATCAGAGCTTTGGATTCTAGGGTTTCGCTGCTCCAAACAGGTCATCGTGGCATTTTCGCTATAACGTTTTTTCTGTGACGTTTCAGAAGTCGCAAAAAAAACCCATTTGAGAAGAATTGGAGCTGAACCTTGGGTCCGAATTTCAGATATTTTCGCACGACATTTGCGGAGATATGATCTGAGGAAGTTGGCCTTTTTGCAGACTCCTGAATTACATTCAAAACAGGTGACCTGGGGAAAATCTTCATAACTCTCTCTCTGAGGATCGGATTGAAATTTCGTAAAAAGGTACAGAAAGAGGACGGACTTTAGTTTCTTTTCTGTGTGTTTCAGATTCAAAGGTTGAAACAGTGACTTGTGGCACGTCGTACAATTTTTCTTTACTGAACCAGTCTAAAAGCAAGTCACTGTGGGAGATTTCACATAACTCTTCCTTGGAGAATCCAATTGGGCTCAGACTTGTGGCATTGGAAAGAGGACGCAGAAGGCTACTACAGGTTGCAATCTCAGAATTGGATGATCTAAAATTACATAGATACATCAGATTCAATATCAGGCTTCTATAAAGTGAAAAAAGGTGTGTAGTTTTTTTAAATTTTTGTGTAAGCTTGGTTTAACGGAATTCAAAGGGCATAGTAAAGCATTATTATCGGTAACTGATGCCCCGAGGAAGGAAAATGCAAACACCTAGTAGGGAACCTGAAAGCTCTAGCATGACTCATGAAGAAGAGGAAGAAATGCTACATGATATATCAAAATTACAAGAACAAGTGCAACATATGTCACGCTCACAAAAGCTAACAGAAGCTAAGATAAATGGCATGGAATCTAAGATAAATGGTGTGGAATCTAAGATAAATGGCGTGGAATTTAAGATAAAGGGCATGGAAGGTAAGATGGATGATTTGAAGACAGATTTGAAGACAAACATGGCAGATTTGAAGACAGATTTGAAGATAGACATGGCAGATTTGAAGACAGATTTGACAAATTTTCCACAAGAAATACTTACTAATGGTGAAAAGGTAGTAAAGGAAACTCATGATGAAAACAAAAGAAATGTTAATCATGATTCCATAGACTCTAATGTTGGATCGAAGACTCACCATGTTCCAAAAATTGATATGAGGAAGTTTGATGGCAAGGATCCCGCCACATGGATATTACAGATGGAGCAATTCTTCGATCTCAATAATGTGCAAAACACACAAAAGGTACGTATGGCAACTTTATATTTGGAACCAAATCAGTTTGTATGGTATCAATGGCTTTGTTCTCATAAACAATTTATCACTTGGGCAATTTTTACGGAAGAATTGATAGCACATTATGAGGATACAAAAAGCAACACTTTTTTTAGCCAATTGATAAGTCTCAAACAAAAGGGTTCAATAATGGAGCACATTGAGGAGTTCCAAAAATTGAACATAAGGGTAAAAGATATTCCAGAGGAGCATAGGATTGATGTGTTCATAGGGTCTTTAAAGGATAATATCCGACATGATGTGCGCCTTTGGGAACCTGATTCATTAGAGAAGGCATTCAGGTTAGCAAGAAAAATGGAAAGCAAAATTATGGCAAGTAGGAAGCATACCATTCACAACTATAAAGACGGAAGTGTTGTTGCCCATAGTCTTCCACAACCTACAAGGTTGACACCACAACAATTGGAAGAAAAAAGAGCAAAAGGACTTTGTTACAATTGTGATAGCAAATACACAAAAGGTCATAAGTGTGTTGAGAAGAAATTATTCTACATCCCCACATCCATAAAGCATCTGCGAGGATTTCTTGGGTTGATAGGGTATTATCGCAAGTTTGTTAAGAATTATGGGAGAATAGCAGCACCTCTAACAACATTATTGAAGAAAGATTCATTTTCATGGACTTCGGAAGCAACAAAGGCCTTTGAAAATGTTAAAGAGGCAATGTGCCAAGCACCGATCTTAGCTACGCCGGACTTCACAAAAACCTTTATTGTGGAATGTGATGCTTCAGGAAATGGAATTGGTGCTGTTCTAATGCAAGATGAAAGACCCATTGCTTTTTAAAGTCGTCCAATCAAGGGAAAGTTTTTAAGCAAAGCTATTTATGAGAAGAAAATGTTGGCAATACTCCATGCACTTAAGAAATGGCGACCCTACCTAATGGGAAGACACTTCAAGGTAAAAACGGATCATGATAGCCTTAAATACTTTTTAGAACAAAGATTATCCTCTGAAGAGAAACAAAAGTGGGTCACAAAGATGTTGGGTTATGACTTTGAAATCATCTACAAAAAAGGGAAGCAAAATGTGGTGGCAGATGCACTCTCAAGAAAGGATGAGGATGTGGAAGCATTGTTGTGTGCCATTTCTATTATCCAACCAGATTGGATAAACGAAGCAAGGGAGGAATAGAAGAACGACGAAGAAGTGTGGGCTCTTATTCAAAAGCTACAACAAGATTCCAGTACTTCTGATACATTTAGCTGGCAAAATGATTTGTTATGGTACAAAGATCGCTTATACCTCTGTAAGAATTCCCAGCTAAAACAAAAGATTCTTATGGAATTGCACACTTCTCCCTTAGGAGGGCACTCAGGATTTTTAAAAACTTACCACAGGGTTAAGAAGGAATTTTTTTGGGATGGCCTTAAATCAGATATTCAAAAGTTTGTGGCGGAATGTTTGGTTTGCCAGCAAAATAAAGTTGAAACAATTAAGACACCAGGTCTATTACAACCTTTATCCATTCCAAGCCAACGTTGGGAGGAGGTTTCAATGGATTTTATCACAGGTTTACCCAAGTCTGAGGGAAAGAGTGTCATCATGGTGGTAGTTGACAGACTTACCAAGTATGCACACTTTTGTGCATTATCACATCCATTTAAAGCCAGTATAGTTTCTACTGCATTTATGGAAACAGTTCAAAAGCTACATGGAAACCCAAAGATTATTGTAAGTGACAGAGATCCCATTTTCACTGGAAATTTTTGGACAAAATTATTTTCTTGTCTTGGGACTCAGTTAGCTCATAGCTCACCTTATCATCCTCAATCTGATGGGCAAACTGAGATAGTAAACAAATGTTTGGAAGGATATCTTCGTTGCTTTGTATCTAATAAACAGACACAATGGGTCAAATGGTTGCCTCTGGCTGAATGGTGGTATAACACTTCCTTCCATACAGCAACAAAAATGACCCCATTTATGGCACTTTATGGGTATCAACCACCATCCATCACATCATATTTAAGAGAGAATTCTAAGGTTCAGGCAGTGGAACATCACATCGAACATCAGCAACAAGTCCTCCAACTCTTAAAGGATAACCTCGTGTTGGCACAAAATAGAATGAAACAACAGGCAGATCAACATCGCAGTGAAAGAAGTTTTGATGTAGGTGATTGGGTATTCCTACGGCTACAACCATATAAGCAAATGTCCCTAAAGCAAGCTAAGAAGGATAATAAATTATCACCAAAGTATTATGGTCCGTACAAGGTGTTGGAAAAGATTGGTACTATGGCATACAAATTGGAGCTTCCTGCAGCTTCTCGATTGCACCCAGTTTTCCATGTTTCATGTTTAAAGAAGGTTATAGGTGACAAGCTCCCAATTCAAACAATATTGCCAGAACTTGACGAGGAAGGAAAAATTATATTGGAACCGGAAGCAATCACAGAAACAAGAACTCGACAGCTACGAAATCGATCAATTTCAGAGTATCTTATCAAGTGGAAGAACTTATCCGCTGAAGATTCCACATGGGAGGATGAGAATTTTATGCAGAAGTATCCAGAACTGCTGAAGCGTTGAGGACAACACTTTTTTTGAAGGAGAGGGGAATGTTGGGTCCCTATAATACTAGTGATTACCCCATTACTATTGTAGTTATACCCCCTATTTATATTGTTGTGTCCCTATTACCCCCATATTGTTATTTCTGTGCCCCATAGAATCCCTCTATTGTTATTTTTGTGGCTTTATATTATTATTGTTAGGTCGGCTGGATTATATTGTGACTCCTTAGACTCCTATATATAGAAAGGAGGTTTTGTCATTTGTATCATCCAAGAATTTTTCATTTATGTAATGTAAAGGAGGTTGCCCCCTCGAAGAGGCTGAATTCTAAGGCGTGGATCTCTCTTTTCTATCTTTTTGTGAGCTGGTTTCATAACATCACATGTGTGAATTGGCCTCATCACAGTCACTGTAACCTCAAGTCCAACTGCACAATCCATAAGGAATAATATTCCTTCTGCATGCAAGGAATATTCACGAAGGAATATCCTAGCAACTAATAGTACAGTGTCCCTCCATCTGATCTCAACTGGGTCTCTGACTGAACTGACATGCATGAGTTATCCATGAGTGAATCTTCAGTTATCTGAATTATAGTAGTTACATGCATGCAAGCATTAACTAACTGAACTCTCATTAATTTAACAAACTGTTAAATTAATCTAACTGGACTTGACTAAGTTAAACTAAGTCAACTAATTACAACTCAATATTACAACTCATCCTTATCTCTTTAACTAAAGGTTAAATTCCTCAATCAAAGGAGAAACTGTTGCATGTCCTCACATAGACTTCAAGTTTGATTTTCCTTAACTAATTAACTCAAGATGAATTAATTAATTAATTTCCAAACTTAGTTAAGAAACTCTTCGGCAAAATCACATAACCAATCTTTTGTCGACGCGTTTCGAACCAACCAGTGTGGTTCATCGTCAGGACAAGATGAAGAACTGATCTGGCTTAGCTTGATTAAATAGAGCGTGCAGAGACTCCAACGGCTAATTTTGACCTAAAGGACAAAGTCAAACCACTAATATTCTTGATATAATAAATTCTTATTATTCTTAGAAAACAGTTAAATTAGGTAATATTAAAAGAATTCATATGTATATCTAAAATCAAATAATATATAATATATTATTATTAGCTAAACCTAAAAGAATTCATTCGTTAACTAGATGACTATGTTTAATAAAGGTATAGCATATAATATTTATATAATTCATATTTATTATGGTCAATAAATTAATAAATAATTAAACAATCTATATTTGTTATTATCCCAATATTATTTAGATATAAGCAACTAGTCTTAGATTACTATTAGGTAAATCTATTTTACCAATAGATTTACCTAATAGTAATCTAAGACTAGTTGCTTATATCTAAATAATATTGGGATAATAACAAATATAGATTGTTTAATTATTTATTAATTTATTGACCATAATAAATATGAATTATATAAATATTATATGCTATACCTTTATTAAACATAGTCATTTAGTTAACGAATGAATTCTTTTAGGTTTAGCTAATAATAATATATTATATATTATTTGATTTTAGATATACATATGAATTCTTTTAATATTACCTAATTTAACTGTTTTCTAAGAATAATAAGAATTTATTATATCAAGAATATTAGTGGTTTGACTTTGTCCTTTAGGTCAAAATTAGCCGTTGGCAATATAGCCGTTGGAGTCTCTGCACGCTCTATTTAATCAAGCTAAGCCAGATCAGTTCTTCATCTTGTCCTGACGATGAACCACACTGGTTGGTTCGAAACACGTCGACAAAAGATTGGTTATGTGATTTTGCCGAAGAGTTTCTTAACAATGTTATGGATCACAGAAGTCTAAATTCCTTAATAATTTCCAAACTATTGTTGATATCAAATTCGAATTTTACTTCCTATGTTTAGTCTAGGGACTGACTAAAATAAGAAGGGATCCCGAAATGCTATTTTTAGAAAATCTATTTTTAGCACTTTCACTTTTCACCCATTATTGCTAAGACCTCCAATGGTTGAACTGCTATTTATAGCCCGACTATTTATAGTAGTGCTATTTTTAGCATTTCTTGTTGAAAATCTCAACACTCCCTCTCAACAAGAAAGAGATTATCAACAACCCCGATCCTGCCTCTGTGGAACTCAAACTTGCATTTTGATAATGCCTTCATCAAAATATCTGCATCCTGCTCCTCGGTCGAAACATACTGCAACATCATGATCCTCTTGACCACACAGTCTCGTAGATGATGGTAATGGATATCTATATGCTTGGACCTATCATGAAACACTGGATTCTTAAAGAGTTTTATGCAACTCTGATTATCACAGTATATCGCCGTAGGATCCATCATCTGACCAAACACTCCCACTAGAATCTTCTACATCGAAATGACCTCACATGCTCGCTAACTCGCAGCCATGTATTCAACCTCTGCTGAGCTAGGTGCAACTGATCTTCGTTTCCTGCTATACCAAGAAACTACAGCTGAACCAAGGTTGAATATTCCTCCAGAATTGCTCTTCCGGTCTGATGGACTACCAGCCCAATCCGCATCTGTGAAGCCTTGTAGCTTCACTCCCTCTATCTGTCTGTACCATACTCCGTACTGTGTAGTGCCTCTGAGATATCTCGGCACATGCTTCGCTGCCTTCCAAAACAGCTTGGTAGGTTGAACCATAGCTTGACTCAATTGGTTCACCGCAAAGCATAAGTCGGGTCGTGTGTTCACTAGATACATGAGTGAATCCACTAGCTGCCGATAAATAGTAGCAACTACTACCTCACCTAAAGTAGCATCCTCCTTCCTCCAGTTCACAGCTAGAGGAGTCTGCATGGGTTTGTACCTCTCCATGTGAAAGCACTCGAGTATCTCATTGGCATACTTGCCTTGAGACACAAATACTTCCCCATCTTTCTGCCACACTTTCATGCCTAGAAGGTAGTGCATGAGGCCCATGTCCTTCATCTCGAACTCTCTTGCAAGGTCCTCCTTGTAATACTGTATCGGTTCATAATCACTTGCCAAAATCATATCATCGACATAAAGTACAATAATCAATGGCTTACCATCTACCATGATGTGGTATAGGTTCACATCTACTTCACTCTTGGTGAAGCCAAACCCGGTGAAATAGTTATCGATCCTGGTATACCAAGCACGGGGTGCTTGCTTCAGCCCATACAGTTCTCGCTTGAGTTGGCACACATGCGACTCGCGATCGAAGGTCTCAAATCCTTCGGGCTGCTCAATGTATACCTCTTCCTCAATCTTCCCATTGAGGAACGCCGTCTTCACATCCATCTAATGGATCTTCCAACCCATCTGAGCTGATAGAGCTAGCATCGATCTGGTAGATGAGTACCTTGCTACGAGAGCAAAGGTCTCATCGTATTCGATCACCTCAACCTGTGAGAAAGCTCGGGCAACAAACCTTGCCTTGTGTTTCTCAACACTACCATCAGCTACCTGCTTTACCTTATAAATCCATCAGGAACTAACCACTGACTTGTCCCCAGGTCTAGGGACAACATCCCACACACTGTTCTGCATGATAGAATCATACTCTTCTACCATTAAATCAACCCAGACTGGTTGCTACACTGCCTCCTAAAAATAATAAGGTTTGGTTGCTACACACTCCCCAACTAGAGCCATGTAGCCATTGTATCTCTTGGGAGATATCCTCTGTCTGTGATGAGAGGATGGTTGCCCCACATTCTCTCTCGCATCTTGCATCAATCTGTCAGCTTCCCACGAGCGTTTTCGGCCATCTATGGTATACTCTCCAGGAGTGGTTGTCTCCACTACTAGATCCTCTACATGTGGCTGATCCACATCATCAGGAGGCTCCTCCTCCTTTGGAACTAAAAGTTCCTCATCGCCATGCAACTTGAGCTCCCTCTCAAGTGACACTCGCATGGCTCTCTGCTCATCGAACATAAGATCCCTACGCACTATGGTCCTCTGACTGGCAGGTAGAAACACACGATAGTTGTGGGGTGTATCTGTGTACCCCACAATTATCCCCAACTCAGCTGTTGGGTTTAGCTTCTTCTGAGAATCTTTGGTCACATGATAGAAAACTGGTGATCCAAAGATACGGAAGTGACTCACATCTGGTCACTTCCCTGAAAAAGCCTCCATATGTGTCTTCATATGCAAAACACGATGAGGAATTTTGTTCTGAATGTACATTGTTGTATTGCATGCCTCTGCCCACATATGAAGTGGTAGGCCTTGGTCATGCAACATCGCTCTAGCTGCTCCCACAATAGATTTGTTCTTCCTTTTGGCCACCCCTTTCTGTTGTGGGTTATGGGGTGTTGTCAGTTCCCGTTTAATTCCTTCTGCTACACAGAAGTCTTTAAACTACTAGGAGATATACTCTCCACCATTGTCGCTATGCAAGGCTTTTACTTTCTTCCCATATTCTTTCTCTGCCAAGGCTTTAAACTCACAAAACCTTAAGAAGGTCTAATCCTTCTTCTGCATAAAGTAGATCCAACATCTACGAGAAAAATCATCAATGAAAATAACATAGTACCTTTGTTTAGCAGTGGAGGTTGTAGAGAATGTTCCACATACATCTGAGTGAACTTGCTCCAGGATTTTTCCAACTCTACTATCCTGATCCTGAAAGGAAGCTTTCGCATACTTACCCAGGGTGCATCCTTTGCATGTGTTTGTTTGCTCCAGTTTTCCCTTGGGTAAGCTGGTAGAAATTTGCTGCATGATCTTCAAGGCCCTGTGATGCAAGTGGCCCAGTCTCCTATGCCATAGCTCGCAAACATCTTGGCTTTGCACCACCTCTACTTTGGAACTCAGTGTAGCACAGTCATCTACCTCCAGCTTGTAGAGATTATTTACTCGAATACCTATTTTTTTGGTTTGTCCGGTGCCAATATGCCTCAGGAACACTTTTCCTTTACTAAAGACTACATCATAGCCTTTATCTTCTAGCATAGCAACAGAGATAAGATTCGTTTTCAAACCTGGTACATATTTAACAGTAGATAGGGTGAGAGGAGCACCAGGCTCCCTCTTAAACACAATTTTACCTTCACCGGAGACAATATTTTCCATCATCGCCCATCTCGATCTGCATCTGGAGATCCTTCTCCTCCAATGTACTGAAAAGATTCTTGTCACCCGACATGTGGAAAGAAGCTCCACTATCCAAGTACCAAACACATCCCACTATGGATGAAACCATGCATGCGATAAGCGAGAAATCTAGCTCAAATTGTGAAGCTAGTGCATCACCATCAGATCCCTTTGAGGCACCCTTCTTGGATTTCTTCTGTGGGCAATTCATAGCATAATGGCCCACTTCATGACAGTGAAAGCATCGCACCTTCAACTTGTCAACCTTCTTCCCACCATGAGAAGATTTGGATTGGGACACCTTCCCTTTCCCTTTCTTAGCTTTACTCGCTAAAGCTAGATTTTCTTCATTATCTTGTTTTGATGAAGATCCATCCCTGGTGCTTTGCCTTATCTCCTCCTACATTAGGTCTAACCAAAGTCGTTCCCAATTTGGCAAATTCTCTCTTCCATTAACTGAGTCCTGGTAGCTATGCTAGCTCTTAGGAAGACTGAGGAGTGCTAGACTCACTATGTCATCATCAGCAGTCACGACCCCTACACTTGAAAGCTCATCCCTGCAGGTGGTGAGCTTGTTCAGGAACGTAGAGATTGTGTCACCCTTTTCGCACTTGATCTTGCGAAGTTTGTCCTTCAACGCCAACTTCCTCTGATCGCTGCTATTTTGATAAAGATCTTTCAATGTTTTCCACATCGAAAACGGAGTCTCCTTCCCATGGAGGCTCGAGACAATGTGATCTTGAACTCCCTCCAGGAGTATTCTCCTTGCTCTAGCCACACACTTTTTCCATTCCGCCCATTGAGTAGCATCGGTTGGCTTTTGGACTTCTTGATCAATGAAGTCCTTGAGACCCTTATCTTCCAATACTGCCTCCATGTGATCCTTCCAGGCTATATAATTCAAACTTCCATCAAGGGCATATTTGAGTCTTAAACCACTGAACGCCATCGATGAAATAGATGTGATAAGAAATCAATTCAATATCCAGAAACCAAACTTCGTACTTCTCCTGTTGGTATGCTATTCTGACTTGATCACCTTTTCTCTGATACCATGTAGAAATCTCACCTGTAGATCAACTTGATGTATGCAATGTCCTAAAGCATAATACTTGATCTACTTCTACCATAAACTTTGCAGAAGCTTAAACAGATATGAGCATCATCAATCATGAACAGATATAACTGCGAATAAGAAGTAATCAACCATAACATAGAAGATATATCACTGGGGAAAGCACCCGCCTAAAACCCCAACTTTGTATTGTCATACAAGTGGAAATCTTGTTCAAGTTACAAAAAGAATTAGCTCTCAAGCTATACTGATCTCTCTGCACTCGAAACAATACTGCTCACAGACTCAATAGACATAGAATATATCTTCCTCAAGCCCTCCAAGCCTCCTATTTCCTTGCGCAGTTTTGATTGGGGTCCAATGATATCACATGTGTGAATTGGCCTCATCACACTCACTGTAACCTCAGGTCCAACTGCGCAATCCATAAGGAATATTATTCCTTATGTATGCAAGGAATATTCACCAAGGAATATCCTAGCAACTGATAGTACATTGTCCCTCCATTTGATCTCAACTGGGTCTCTAACTGAACTGACATGCATGAGTTATCCATGAGTGAATCTTCAGTTATCTAAATTACAATAGTTACATGCATGCAAGCATTAACTAACTGAACTCTCATTAATTTAACAAACCATTAAATTAATCTAACTAGACTTGACTAAGTTAAACTAAGTCAACTAATTACAACTCAATATTACAACTCATCCTTATCTCTTTAACTAAAGGTTAAATTCCTCAATCAAAGGAGAAACTGTTGCATGTCCTCACATAGACTTCAAGTTTGATTTTCCTTAACTAATTAACTCAAGATGCATTAATTAATTAATTAATTAATTTCCAAACTGCTATTGATATCAAATTCGAATTTCACTTCCTATGTTTAGTCCAAGGATTTACTAAAATAGGAAGGGATCCTGAAATGCTATTTTTAGAAAAGCTATTTTTAGCACTTTCACTTTTCACCCATTGTTGCTAAGACCTTCAATGGTTGAACTGCTATTTATAGCCCGACTATTTATAGAAGTGTTATTTTTAGCATTTTCTATTTTTAGCATTTCTTGTTGCAAATCTCAACAAAAAAGGACCTCATCAACATTTGAGAAGGTCATCCAGTCAAAGTCCCAAATCAAAATCTTATCCATTTAAATGATGGCTCCGATTGGTTCTATTGGTTCTAGTTACCCCCTCTCTCTCTCTTTGTTGACTTGTAGTACTTATATTACTTACCAACATGAAAAGAGATATCAGATCTACTCTCTTGCAGGAAAGTGACCCTTAAGCTAAATTGAGGGCTCATTCAAGCCACACCTAAGGTTTTCCCCTGTGTGAGGGGACTCCTAAGAATGAAATTAATTAATCTAAGTATGAATCTAATTCTAAATGCAATGTAGAAAAGTAAAAAGAAACTAACCTAACTCGATACTTAGGAGATATCTCCCAAATATCAAGTGTAAGACTTTAAATAAATTAGGGTTTTAACACGTTTTTGATGATAAATGCCAAGTTGCTAAATTTAAAGTTCTCACGGATGATATTATTACTAACATGTATGCTATGTTTTGGATATTATAACAGTGACATAAATAATTAAAATTAGGAAATAGCTCACTTAATTCCAATGATAGTTGAATCGATTTTAGATAACAAATTTATGAGTAAATAGTTACTCAAAAATATGTTTTAATACAAGAGAAAATGGAAAATCAATAACATATTTACGAAACCAATAGATCAGATAACTGATCTAAAAAACAATCATTCCCATATCAACAAAAGTGCATAACAAAGAATAATTAACACAGATATGCAATTGAATACAAATGAATTGTATTAACAAATAGAAGTATCTAAAAATACAATAATTGAACCTGAAATCCTTGCCTGTTTCTCAAAGAATCTCTTCAACAATCTTTCCCAAAATCCATGTGCTTTTTTGCTGAAGTAAAATACTACAATATTGCAAGCTCTAATCCAATAACAAAGATGGGATCTTGAAAAAGAAAATCACCAGCAACCTTATATTTGAGTATTTCCCAAACTCCTATAGTTAAAAACCTTTTACAAAAGTGTCTAAATTCTCTAAGTTGTAGAGAAGAGGAACCTCCTCCTCATTCTCATAGCTAATATTAATAGTTTACAAAAAATGCAAGAATGGAGAGTTGTTGGGAGTGGTTCAGATCCATCTAATTTGGAGTTGTAATTCCTCTTTTCCTCCTTTGTTGGTGCAATGAGATTTCTCCAAAACTCAGATTCATCCTATTCAATAGATTTCTTGCAAAAACCAATCAAAATTGAAGTAAATTGAATTAATTAAGCACATAAAATCAAAGTGCCAATGGGAAAACAAACGCTCCAACTAAATTTTGATTAAATGAATAAAATAAAATAAAATTGTGTCTCCCAGTGATCCTTGTAATGATCTTTTTGGAAAAAAAAGACAAAATCGAATGAATTTTATATAGCTAATATCTTCAGTCAACTAAATTTTCCCAAACAAATTTAAAAATTGGCTTTTCGGTGCAAATTCAAAGATGCATTTTCTGCTAAATCTTGGGCATAAATAATGAGCAAAACTAGTATTGAAACTACTCCTAAAGTCTTTGTCATAGTTTTATCTTTCAAAAGAGCCATCCTAGACCTCATTTGGCCTATAGAATTCAAGATACAACTCTCCAAAATCAAGATGTCAAAACTATCAATGTACTAGAAAATGCATGCCTCAGTGAAAATAGATATTTTTTATTAAAATAATTCTAATTTTACACTTTATTTTTAATTTTTTTATAAATTTAAAAATTAAATAACTAAATTAAATAATTTAATATTTTATACAAATTATTAATATATATACAAATTAAAATACAATTATAAAAATTTAAATTTATTTAAAATTATAAACTAATTTAAATTTATTTAAAATTATAAACTAATTAAATTATATTGATTGATTAAATTATAAATTATTTAAATTTTAAAATATATTAACTAAATTAAAATATATTAAACAAAATACAAATTAAATAAATAATATAATAATAAAAATTATTTTAAAATGATCAAAATATATAAACTTTTGTGAATGGTTTGGCTCATAAGGGAGAGAATGGAGTTATAAGGAGGGAGGGAAGGGCACACGATTCAAGAGTTACAAGGAGATCTCTGGATGGAATTAAAAATGGGAGGCAAGGAGGTATAAGGTTTCGAGGGTCTGAGAAAATGAGGAGAGGAAGCAGGGAGTTCGAGGAGAAGGGTCTGGGAATGAAACCCGTAAGTTGAGGTTCCGAGAGATATAAGGAGAGGAGGGGATGCCCACGGGGAGGTGGGACTTATCTTTAAAAATAAATTACGGAAACTTAAATGAAATAAACTATAGACCCGGAAGCCTGGAATCCATACGATAAGATTTTGTTTTGGGGCTCGGGATTTTGTCTTTTTTTTTAATATTAAATAAAAAAATGTAAAAAATTAATTATATAGTTACACAAATATATACAATAATTTTTTGAATCTAGTGATTTTTTTGTAAGATGGTTAATAACTAGCATTTGTATTAGATGTTGCAAAGAAAATGCTATAAGGCATAAAGTGCGGAAATCTATTATCCATGTAGTGTGTGCATTATTCAACAAGGTGGATCTCTCTAAATTTGTTGCAAACATTCATGTTGTTGCATTTCTAATTTATTTAGAATCTACTACTACCTCCTCTTCTTGGAATATTAAATTTCTTATCACCCCATAATGACAATCCCTCTAATTATTGGCATCACAATTTTTCCACTTTAGTGGCTTTACCTTCAACCTAAAGAAACATGAATTAGAGTCACTCAATTAAAAAGAAATTGCTAAATTGCTATTTATCAGGTTTTGAGTAAAAACAATTAATAACTCATATTTACAACCTTTTAAGTCTTGTATTTATAACTCATATTTATAACCCTTTAAAATGAAACTAACTATCTATATTTTTATTAATAATAAAAAGAATCTTCTTTATAAAACTGACACTCACATGCTACTCCTATATATTTATCTTATATTTAATATTCAGTGTCCATCAATTGAATGACAAGATGAAAGCTCAACTTAATTGCACATTTCTAAACTCCTTTGTGGGAATTCATGTCCCATTAATTTAATGGCAAATTGAAGTTTCAAATACAGTACACATTTTATACCAAATTCGGAGAGTTCATGAACAAACTTTCAAGGTTTTAATGGATCTAGGTCATTTGTATTTTCTCTCATGTTCTGGGTCGTTTGTATTTTCTCTGATGTTGACTATACTAGCAATTGTCCCAAAAGGTACAAACCTTAATGTCCTTTTAATGATCAAGCCTGATGTGAAAACAATCATATTGATCCACTAGTGTACATTGATTTGTTACATTTGTCTTGGTCTATAATAGAGGTGTAACAAATATGCATTGAAATCCTAGAATTTTAAGCATATAACCCATTAAAACGTGACTTAAAAGTTTAATTGGTAATTATTTATTCAGTAATTTGTACATTGTTAATTGCAATTTCTCTTGAAAGCCAATGTTTATATCAAAATTTTAAAAATTAACACTCACTTCTCCTGCAGTCCGGTGTTTCTTTATTTGATCATGGTACTCAAGATTGCCTTTCTCCAAAGTATCAAATGTGAAGATGATATCTTATGTGTTTCCGCTTTCTCAGTAGGTTCATGTGATTATTATTATTTTTGGTGTTAATTGTTATGTTTTTTTTATGCCCATCCATTATTTATTATCTAAACATTGATGTTTGAAAATCCATAAGTGCCTAGTGTGGAAATTGCAAGGTATGTTGAGAATTTGGTTATCTAGTAAGCTTAGAGTCATTCTTAAGTCATTATCTTTACCATCTCAGGAAGAAGAAGAAGAAGAAAAGCCTATTGAATTGAAAAAGAACCCTAAAAAGTATTAGGATCCATGGGTCATTTTTTTGCATCATGTAGCAAGATAACATGGCTAATTGATTATGCCACATGAAGAATTAGCCTTTGTCAATATTTAGGCTTATAACTAGGTGATTTTTTCTACTAATATTCTTATACCAATTTACCATGATAATTCTCTTTTAAATTAAAACGTTGTTTGCAGGCTATCACGGGAGCCGAGCATTTTCTCCCTGAAAATATACCTTCAAGGTTCCTTAGGTGGATAGCAGAGCTACTATACTTGACATTGGCAGTATCCAGTAGTTTTTCTAGCCCAAATCCTGCTATGTATGGCTCCATGTCAAAGCCCAGAAGGATGTTGCTTGGCTTAATATTTGCATGAACAAACTTTCTTTCATGTAAATAAGCCAGGCCTCTGGCTACTCCCTTTGAAATTTTAATCCTGGCCAACCATGGCAGATAAAAGGGAGAGTTTGATGACCATCCTGCAAGATTAGAGAGATATAGTGTTAGTCAAAGGATCTGAAAAGGATAGGCCACTAAGAACCTTAGAAGCTGAACAAGCTGATCAAGATTAGCATGCAACAAGAGGAGAATAACAATTCAAACCCTACATGATAATGGACCCCGTTTTGCAATGATTACAGAGAACTGGATTTGGTTATCCATAATGTTGAAATTGAAAAGGAATAAATACTCTTTGATAAGCAAGGAAAGCATTATACTCGACCTCAGGGAACTCAGTGGGCAAAATTATCAATAACTAGTTATAACAAAATACAGAGAACCCAGTGAACAAAATGAAAAATATCCAATTTAAATGAACCACAGAGAACGTGGTGATAAAAAAGATAAATATCCATCTTAAAGATAAAAGAGAAATGAAATAAACTGCAACATATCCTTGAAACAAAACAACAGGGTTGATATATATTCTAAAGAAGAGAAAACAGGGATAGACTCTGGAGAATCCAGTAATATGGTATAATGGACCTGTTCATTATATAACATCATAAACATTCCATAGTGTTGTGGGGAAAAATGCCTATGCAGGACGATCCTATCCACCTAAGGTGTGACAACGCCTTAGCAACAAACGAATACAGCTATTATGATTTCTTCCTTTATGAAATGGGAAAGAGGGGAGATCGGTAGACTTACCGTTGTCTTCTGGTTGTCCCTCGAACTAGATCCTCTTCTCTTTGTGTGTCCACAGCTACTTGTCTCCTCGCTTGCTCAAATGAACAACTACTTGAATCCCACGAGATCACAAGAGAACAGCTACCTGTGACAAGAGAACAGCTACTTGCAACAAGAGAACACAACACAAAGGCAAATATACATATTCATAAATGATTCAGGATTAGAAGTAAATCAAATACACTAATGCAATCATACAAAATACACCATCATATAGGAAAGAATCAAGATAGCTTTATTAATTGATAACAGGGTTCAGGAAGAGATACAACCCATAGGGCTCCAATCCAGCATCTCCTTCCCAGCAGAATGGAATTCCTTCTTCAGCTCCCTTCAAAGCATTAAGCACCCAATGTCTCCAGCCACAAACCAACAGCAATTCTTTGCAATAACAAAATTCCAGCCTCTAGATCCCATGGAGGAGAGATCTATATATAGATGTTTGGAGAGAGGATGAGTCAGCTTGAGATCTGACTAGTGTCCTCTCCCTCTCTCAGTTCTTGAGTCCACTTGGAGGTTCTTGCTTCCACTTGGAGATTTGGAACCTCTTACTCATCACCAGTCGAATTCCTTGATGCAAGTGTCATTTTGGAAGCTTCCTGGGCATTAACACCTTGAGGAATGAGCCTGCCACTTGTCCAATTACGCTCAGCGCAGGTAGCCTTTGTTGGAGTTGACATTCAACGCAGGTAGACAGTGGAGCAGTTGACATTCAGCGCAGATGCTCAGTGGAGCAGTTGACATGATCCAGAATTGGCTTGTTTTTGAGTGTTTTCAGGTGGAGAACTTCTGTGAATTGCTGTGGTTGGTTTGCCTTGTTCCTCTAGGGGTAGGAACAACATGTTTAGGGAATTTGGATCCCTTAGATTATGGACATTTCATGCTCCATGCTGTAAGGCACAAAAATGTCTATAACAGTTGCCCCCTAAAGTATGAGGCCGTTTATCGGGTGAAATGCTTTATCCAGGAGGGTCCGAAGTTCATCCATCTGCTGGGAGGAGACCTGTAATAAAATACAATACAATACATTATGATTCATACTACTTTCATGATCTAGCTGAGGCGGGCATTCCCATGCTCAGCTTTATAAATTCATTTTTGTACATAGAACAGACGATCGTCTGATGGTAGACTGATAATTTTGGCGAAATTATCATCCTTTGAGTAGGATGATCATCTTCTGCAATGATGTACATGTCAAATGTCTTTATTTTTCCTGAATATATATCGCAGCCCGGATGGATGAAACTAGATCCGGGGTCTTCAAACTCATTCGATCTTCACTCTAAGTACAAGTCGATCCATGTGAGAATTGCGCTGAAGTCGAACATGGAAAGACATCGCTTGATTACCTGTCAATGATGTAAACCGTTAACAAGCACGAGAGGAATCACTGATAATGATAATGACCCTCAAGGTACTGCAGTACAATTCACGTGGTGTGAATAAAGGACTTGGCGTCGAACACCACGCAAAATCTTCTGGTCGAAGGTCATTGATGTATACCTGTCGCCGGAAGTGAGAAACTTGCCATTGAGGCATGCAAGCTTCAAAGTACTGAAGGGGTTGTTCCTAGATCAACTTCTTGGATAATGAGCTGATGTCGACAAGAAGCGATCCGTCAAAGGAGGGCCTTGATGAATCCCACATCAGTGACACGGAACGGAGCTAATGATTTTAATGGAGGTGAAAACGATCTGTGACATATGATTCAGGGTGGCGGTCATGAATGGATGAAGGACAATGTATGGCAGTGGATGGGACCCGGTTGACTCTTTCTGAATGACTTCTCTTGAACATATGGCGACACTGATGTGATGGATCGGTAGCATTACCCCAAATATGGATGGTATGGCGAGACCATGATGATGTGACCGGTGAATGAAACAACCCAACCCGATTGTGATATGGAGGAAAAGTGTCATGTTCAAGAGCGACCTGCTACCATCAAAGTTTTCTTGATTTTCTCCCAATTTTTCCCCAGTCATTGCTGACCAGTACCTCTTTATTTTTGTCAAGCTTGAGGAGGATAACATATGCTTGTTCTATAACCTGCGCTTCGGCAAGCCCATCGCTATGTTTTAACGAGCTTAGCGATAGTGAAACTCGTTCTCGTCTAAAGACAAGTTTGTCGCTATTTAATAATTTTAACGAGTCTAACGACAAGGATAATTCGGTCCTTTTCATTTTTAGAGAGTCTGAAAAGGTACATAAAGTTAACTCCAAAATTCATTTTTCGTCATCTAATCCCTTAAGTCCGAAAAAGTATAAAACAATACAGAAGGGATGAGTTTTCGATAATTTTAACGAGCCGAATAAAACAAGTGCTCGACCTTTTTGTGCAATAATCCCTCAGGTCCAAAAACATTAAAATCTAGAGGAGGGATAGCTCTTCCTGTCCTTTAACGAGCTGGAAGGCCAAAACTCGGCAATCTTTTCATATTTTACGAGTCAATTGAAAAGAGCTTAAAGAAGACTCGTCTTTTGAGGAACGAGTGATGAACAGGGATAGCAACTGATTCCAGGTACAGGTTGGAATTTTCCAATCATGGCAGTGTCACAAGGATGGCTAGGTGAAATCACTCTTCGCAGCTGTTCCTCAAAATGGGTAAACAATCATATGGGGGTGAACGATCGGCCAAATGAAAAGTGGAGGTGGCAGGTGCAAACACGACCAAGGCTTTAACGACTGATAAAATTACATTCACAGTGGTTATTTACCGGGATAGGTTCATTTTTTAGTTAAAAATGAGCTTAAACACTGGAGGAAACTTTGCTCACTGCTTATATTTATTTTTTAACGAGCATGAAGACCGCGTTAAAACTGCTTGGATCTTGCGTTTATTTTTTAACGAGCATGAACTTTATGCTAAAACTGCTCGATTACCCAGTCATTTGATAAGAGTGTCTCATCAAGATTCTATTTTTTATGGAGCTTCATCTCACTAAGCTTTGCTCCCCATCCTTTCTTTATGCAAGTTCAGAAACGGCTAATCCTACGAGTTTAAAGGGTTAGACCTACAGGTTTAAAGGGAGGACCTAAAAATTTAAAAAATAAATAGTCGCCCCTTGCTTGCACTCCAAAAGGTTCGCATGCCCCCAGGTATAAAACAGAGTTTCAAGGTTACCTCTACTTTTCTGCCATCGAAACTTTCGTTTCACCGGGAGAGGTACCTCTTTCTGGTTACCCAAAGATTGTCTCGTTAATCTTTCAAACAAAACACTTCCTCGGCAATGTCTACCGAAATAGACAGAGGTGAGTGACGACCCCCGCCTCCTCACATAACTTTGACAAAAGAATCTTATTCCAGAACAACCCCTCTTCCAAATAACGGACGGGGTACGGACTAGTCATATTCTCCCGCGGAAACCTACTCTATACCCAAAGTTTTCCTGCCGAAGCAGGCCAGGACGCATGCCCCCTGGGTTCCAGTCATATCCTCCCAGATTACTCGTGCTCATCAGGAGGACGGACCGTGGGTTGAGACACTTCTTGCATGAATAGACCATTTAGGGATGGTACATGACTATTTGCGATGTGTGATCCGGGAAACGAAAGTTGGTCCACGAGCTTGACCATTCTTCCTTCATGCGGAAAACACATTACTCTAAAGAGTGAGGAGACTACAGCTCCCATGCAATATATATAGTCTCGTCCAAGGAGTAGGTTATAATCCAAGGGTCCTTGAACGACCATCACGTTCATTTGAACAGTCTTCCCTTTCAATGTTATAGGCACAATGGGGAGGATCCCTAAAGGTCGACTGGTTCCTTTATCAAAACCTGATAGATTTCTCATCTCAGGTAAAAGCGCTGGCGAACCAAGCGCTTTCCAAGAAATAGAGGAAAGGATACTCACAGATGCCCCCTCATCAATGATAGTGCCAGCCATTACCATTCTGTATATTTGACAAATAATTCTGAATGGTATACTGGCTGGCAATCGGGGCCTGCCTAGTTGGTTCCAATCAAAGGACACAACCAGGTTGCTTGGTGGTGGGACCGAATATACGGCCGGATATCGCTCCAATGAACTTCCTTCCTGCGATAAAGGAATGGTGGCATTGCCCCCTTGATCATCAGACTCAGTGCTGATGAAGAGAATCTGGACGGTGTCGTCTTTATCCTCCTCTGTGATGGTGTCATTCGAAGATGGAGCCTCTGAAGGCGAAACCGGGTCAACTGCTGTATCAACCTTTTGACTTTCGTCAGGCATGGATCCAGACGGTTCTTCTTCAATGACAGGTACTTCAGCTAACCACCTAGGTGGCTTAGCCGGATTCTCAACTAGTGAGGGACTTGGCAGGAGTCTTTGATATCCAGGAGGGAGATGCGCTCGTAAAATCGAGCGATCTTCCAGAACTCTTTTTGCCTCGTCTAAGAAGGGACAACGGTGGATGGTGTGATCGCCTTCACATAGTCTGCAGGGAAATTTAGCTCTCCCGCTCTGTCCTGGAACTTCACTCCCACTATTTGATGGTGAGCAGTCGACATGGCTATCAGAGGTCGATGCTACCGATTTGTGCAAACGGGGGGACCAGTCTCTTAGTATCCGCGGGATACAGGGACAATCTCTATGGAAGTGGTCTCCCTTGCATATGATGCATGGCGATTTAGGCCTTACGAGTGCGGTGTGTGGATTTTTGTTAGATGACACTTGTTTGCCCCCATTCGCCTTAGGCTCCTTCTTCTTCTTCTCCTTCTTCTCCTTAGGAACCTGGTTTTTAATTCGACCAGTTTCGTCAAGCGAAGAGGAAGGAGGGGAGGAAGACGAAGTTGAAGGCTGGGAGGCAACTCTTGTATGATCTAACTGTTGACTCGACTGTTCAGGAATGGTGGTATTCTGAACGACATTGGTTGAAAAGAGCCAAACTGGTAGGCCAATTGTCAGTCCTGGAAGCGACAATGTGGCCATGTGGGGCGCACCAACATCTCCCCAAGAGGAGAAGGGACTAGGATTTCCACCAAGAGGACTTCCTTGGTTGGTGTGCTCCATCTTTTCAACCTAAAGATCAACGCAGGATTAAAGGGTGATTGTTCCATTTAAAATAAATTGTTAACGACGCTTTTAGACACAACTTGCTTTTTCAGTTTTAAAGAGTCGAGAAAAAGCTAAAGATGACTCTAGTCTCCTTCGATGTTTTAACGAGCCTGAAGTGACAAATGCTCGGATGGACTTTTTCTGTTATAGAGTCTGAAAAAGGCCAAAAGAAACTGCTCTGGAGTTCTAGGCAGAGGGTGTGCCAAACTTTTCACAAAACCGCAGAATACTTTTTAGGGTACGGGCGGTCAATCTTCGTGAATGTTGTGTTCACTGCATTGCGATCAATAGGGCGGCCGACACGGCTTCCTAAGGATAAAAGATATATGCCTATAGGGGTCTCCCAATATATACACGACGGTACGTGGGAGCACAATCCGTACTAGCGCTACCGTCTCTCAGGAGGAATCACCCACCTTCTTCGAGATCGACAGTCACTAGGCTTAACGACGCCGGAACACGTCTCTAACCTAGACCTCTATGTTGTGCGTTATGTTACAAAGCGTTGTTAGGTTCATTCAGTTTATTTTAGGTTGATATTTTTAAAGTTTGCCTTTCAAGGTTCACCACGAGATGTATGATACAAATTCCTAAATGCAGTCTAAGATGATAAGCAAGCTTTATTATCTTTCAACTTTGAAAATCCTAGCTACTAAGGGAAAAGAATAACACTATCTTTTCTCAAAGAGCAATCAGCACACTCTAATGCACTTTCCCTAAATCCAACATGCAAACTATCAAATGCAAAATGCACAATGCAGGTGTTTGTTTTGCACTTTCTTAGTATAAATGCCTACAAAGAAAGATTTTTGCACAACTTTGAAATTGCTTTTAAGATGATCAATACAGACAAGTTCACTTTCTTCGAAATCAACAAGGGTAGAAGAGATTACAATCACTTTGCGATTTTCAAAATAAAGACTTGTTTTGACGCTTTGAAAGAGACAAATTCAAACCAATAAGCAAAAGCAAATCTATAATCAATCCAAAAACAGCCAATGAACTCTCTTCTAAGACCACAATCAATCAGATCTGAATCAAAGGCTACAGAATGACTACTTTACTCATGCAAAGGAAAACTGTAAATGACGCCACAAACACATAAAAACATTCACAATCTTTTGAACAAAAAAAGAGGCGGAATCTAAGCAAAGAAAAGGAGTTATCAGACTGGCACCTATGCTGGTTAAAGGCTACAAAAAACAGAGATCAAAACAGGGCAATAGACAGCAAAGAACCCCAGTTGCACAAAGCCACACTGGTTCAGCGCAAGTCTAACACTGTGCAGTTGACATTCAGCGCAGGTAGCCTTCACGGGACCTGCGTTGAAATGCAGACTGCCTTCACAGTGCCTGCGCTGAAAGAGAAACTCTCGTTTCCCTTGGTTTCTGGGTCACAAAATGCTCAAAAATCAACTGTTTCAGGCCAAATCAGAAACACAAGCAAGGCATAAACAGAGGGATGCTTTGAGAGGGTACTAAAGACTACCACAAGGATCATCAAATCATTTGTGGATCTAGTTTAGATCATAGGCAAGTCCAGCAACTGGATCAAAGCAACAACTTTCTACTTTGCATCTCGGAAAGATGCAGTTCAATAGTTGCTGTCAAGTCTATGAAGTAAACAAATGACGGAAACACAAATGAAATGAATAAACAAGTTCTTCCCCAGTGGAGTTGCCAATTTGTTGTGGGGAAAAATGCCTATGCTTGAGGGGAAGCACAATCACAATTCGAGGCAATGAAAATCTACATTTTTGACAAAGAAAATCAATAGAAGTAAAAAACAATTATGGATCCAGAATTAAATCTCAACACAGAGGTGTGCCTTACTGTCTAGCATGTATGAGTGGATATCACAATGAGACATTTCAGAACATTAGATACCTCAGTGTCAGACAAGGGATGAACAAAGAGGAATCCCAGATAAAATGGAGACTTCTGACTTATTTTAAGTTTGATACATTATAGGTGCTAAATGCTTTTTCTAACCCTAGCGTCGCTTCCAATCCTAAAAGAACTCCACAATGTTCTGATTTTTATTGAGAGCTGAGAAAGTGTTAAAACATGGGTACAAACCCATAACGTTAAAGAGGAGTATACTGTGAATATACGATTTATCCCACGTGTTTATCTAGTCCTGTCAGCAAATCTAAAATAACTGATCTTACCATTGGTTTAGGAGCCTATAATACAATAGGATGGATATGAACTCAATTACATCTCAGAAAACATGGGAATGCAATCATATGGGTGGAAATGATAAACTTACATAAAGTTGAAAAAAACGAATGCCTGGTCCAGTTGAGGCAACCTCTTCAACACTTGATGTAGCCCATGAAGAAAGTGTCTACAACAAGTATGTCCAAGCCTCAATTTTTATCAACACAACAAACTATTTCAACATCCAAAATCATTATAATTTCTTAAATCCTTAATATCTAGAAGGAAATTAAAACATTCAGAAGATCGATCCCACAAAGAGAAGATCGATGCCCAAACCTTTATAGTTGCAGCAGCTCTTGCAGTAGCATACTCTCCTGTAAAAGATGATGGATTCACTTTCAGAAAATATATGCATCAAAATAGGATGTTAATTGTAATACAATAATCTAATGCATACCTTCTAGATGAGCCATATTTTGCATGGAAGTTGGAGCAATCATAATAGGCATTGATCTCTTGAATCCTAACACAGTGGTACTCAGATCCACCTTTGTTACATCAACCAATATACAGGGACGGAACCTGATACACACAACATCAACCAAAATCTTTGTAATAATGTCAATTCCCCTGATGCTTGTAATGAAAGAGGTGCCATAATGTTCAAAAGTTTGGCCCAAGACAGGGTGACTAAAATTGAAAATTATAGCTATTCAATGCTTATCTAATCTGATTGCAGTCATAAAGTTGGTGAAAAAATAGATACGGGAGCTGAAGGTACATCTTTTTCAAAGTACTATGTATTAGCTGAAGGTACAGTAGCTAAACAAGGGAGATTGTGGAATCCATAAGAAACTCATAATATGCAAGCAATTGAAGGGCTATCTTTGTAAAAAAAATAAAAAACAACCATGCAGAAACAAATTGAACCATTTCACATCCTGCTCACAAACTCAAACTAAACAATTTTTAGACCCGTGCCTTCTGTTAGTGGATATCACAATGAGACTTTTCAGAACATTAGATACCTCAGTGTCAGACAAGGGATGAACAAAGAGGAATCCCAGATAAACTTCTGACTTATTTTAAGTTTGATACATTATAGGTGCTAAATGATTTTTCTAACCCTAGCGTCGCTTCTGATCCTAAAAGAATTCCATAATGTTCTGATTTTTATTGAGAGTTGAGAAAGTGTTAAAACATGGGTACAAACTCATAACGTTAAAGAGGAGTATACTATGAATATAAGATTTATCCCACGTGTCTATCTAGTCCTGTCAGCAAATCTAAAATAACTGATCTTACCATTGGTTTAGGAGCCTATAATACAATTGGATGGATATGAACTCAATTACATCTCAGAAAAAATGGGAAGACAATCATATGGGTAGAAATGATAAACTTACATAAAGTTGAAAAAAGCGAATGCCTAGTCCAGTTGAAGAAACCTCTTCAACACTTGATGTAGACCATGAAGAAAGCGTCTACAACAAATATGTCCAAGCCTCAATTTTTATCAACACAACAAAATATTTCAACATCCAAAATCATTATAATTTCTTAAATCCTTAATAGCTAGAAGGATTGTGTCGGCTCTGCTCTCTCCCTTACCTTTACCTATTTATTCACCATCACACATCACTGACTTCTTCAATAATTCTCATCCTGATGATGAACCACAGAGGCTGGTTTGAAACGTCGATGCACTTAAACAACAGATGCGATGAATCCGGAAGATACAACCACACAGAACACAAATCGCAGAAGTCTAAAATCAATAAGCTAGAAGGAAATTAAAACATTCAGAAGATCAATGCCACAAAGAGAAGACCGATGCCCAAACCATTATAATTCCAGCAGCTCTTGCAGTAGCATACTCTCCTGTAAAAGATGATGGATTCACTTTCAAAAAATATATGCATCAAAATAGGATGTTAACTGTAATACAATAATCTAATGCATACCTTCTAGATGAGCCATCTTTTGCATGGCAGTTGGAGCAATCATAATAGGCATTGATATCTTGAATCCCAACACAGTGGTACTCAGATCCACCTTTGTTACATCAACCAATATACAGGGACGGAACCTGATACATACAACATCAACCAAAACCTTTGTAATAATGTCAATTCCCCTGATGCTTGTAATGAAATAGGTGCCATAGTGTTCAAAAGTTTTGCTCAAACAGGGTGACTAAAATTGAAAATTATAGTTATTCAATGTTTATCTAATCTGATTTCAGTCATAAAGTTGGTGAAAAAATAGATACGGGAGCTGAAGGTACATCTTTTTCAAATTACTATGTATTAGCTGAATGTACAGTAGCTAAACAGGGGAGATTGTGGAATCCATAAGAAACTCATAATATGCAAGCAATTGAAGGGCTATCTTTGTAAAAAAAATAAAAAACAACCATGCAGAAACAAATTGAACCATTTCACATCCTGCTCACAAACTCAAACTAAACAATTTTTAGACCTGTGCCTTCTGTTAGTGGATATCACAATGAGACTTTTTAGAACATTAGATACCTCAATGTCAGACAATGGATGAACAAAGAGGAATCCCAGTTAAAATGGAGACTTCTGACTTATTTTAAGTTTGATACATTATAGGTGCTAAATGCTTTTTCTAACCCTAGCATCGCTTCTGATCCTAAAAGAATTCCACAATGTTCTGATTTTTGTTGAGAGCTGAGAAAGTGTTAAAACATGGGTACAAACTCATAACGCTAAAGAGGAGTATACTCTGAATATAAGATTTACCCCATGTTTCTACCTAGTCCTGTCAGCAAATCTAAAATAGAATGAATTTTCACTACCTATTTCTAATGTCAGACTCTCTCTGCCCAAGTCGAGGTGTGTCCACAGTCAGTGCAATTGCCTTAAAACCAGCCTCTCCGCTCTTCTAACAAGTTGTGCAACAACATTCCTATTCTTGTAAACCTGCCAGCAATGACATCTAAATTTTAACACCACTCATACATCCACATTTAGTAAACCCAATGCAATATAACTGATCTTACCATTGGTTTAGGAGCCTATAATACAATTGGATGGATATGAACTCAATTACATCTCAGAAAACATGGGAAGACAATCATATGGGTGGAAATGATAAACTTACATAAAGTTGAAAAAAGCAAATGCCTGGTCCAGTTGAAGCAACCTCTTCAACACTTGATGTTGCCCATGAAGAAAGCGTCTACAACAAATATGTCCAAGCCTCAATTTTTATCAACACAACAAACTATTTCAAAATCCATAATCATTATAATTTCTTAAATCCTTAATAGCTAGAAGGAAATTAAAACATTCAGAAGATCGACCCCACAAAGAGAAGATCGATGCCCAAACATTAAACACTGATGTCAATTTCTTAAACACGAGAGAAGGCATCTTGTAAGAAATTAAATAATATAAGGTGCAATAGAAGTATAGTTTGGACCTTAAAGATACTCACATTTGCAAAAGCCCTGCTCAACTTCTGTAGCAAGTTAACAAGTGCATGACTTTGAAAAAGCTGCTTTCCAACACTATAAAAACCTTTGGTGGATGTTGTTACAGTGACCAACTTTCCATTGCAGAGCTTCACCTCAGGGAAATGGCATGAGAAATATAAGAAATCTAAAGAAGAAACAATTCAGTTCCTAGCCATTATGGAGGTGAAGCTCAAAATTAGTGCAAGATTGGATAAGAAGTGCTCACATCAATAGAAATTTGCAAAAGCCCTGCTCAACTGTTGTAGCAAGTTGACAAGTGCATGACTTTGAACAAGCTGCTTTCCAACACTATAAAAACCTTTGGTGGATGTTGTTACAGTCACCAACTTTCCATTGCAAAGCTTCACCTGTATATCAGGGGAAATGGCATAACAAATATAAGAAATCTACAAAAGAAACGATTCATTTCCTAGCCATTATGGAGGTGAAGCTCAAAATTAGTGCGGGATTAGATAAGAAGTGCTCACGTCTATAGAAAAAAATCTCCAGGAAGTTTGTCTTCAAAAGATTTCCTTCTGGAGTTCCTTATGACTGTACATCCCAATGTCATTAGTCACTAAAATACTATTCGTAATTCACTTTTTTTCCCTTCAAAGTTCTAACTCGTAAGCTCCAAAGAAAATCAACAAATTAAATTTGGCAATGTGCACATTGTTTGCCATGCTTCACAGTTCAAAATTTTTTGGAATCTTTGCATTACAATCAAATAAAGAACCATAGTTTGATGGCTTGAAGAGTACATGGAAAATCTTTCAACATCATATCCATATTTGTATGGGATATATGCATTCTCATAATATTTCTATTATACACAAGATTGAAAACTACTACTTTCAAATTATAAAAAATTGCAGGGAACAATATACTAACATTGGATACGAGGCAAAAGATGTGAGAACGAGAAGAATTCATAGAACTGGCCAATTTTAGAGGGAGGACACATTCTTGTCATATCCCCTTTATCTGTGGCCTCTTTGGCAACATCCATAGCTATAATGGCCTCAGATTTCCCCTCTTTCGAGGATTTCTTTCTTCCTTCACCCTTAGAAGAATGTTGGTTTGAGTTCTCCTCTCCATCATTTTCTTTTTCACTAGCCTCAACCTTACCTTCAACTTTTTGAAAGGTCTCTGGTTTATTGTCTTTTCCATCCTTGTTTTCTTCTTTTCTTTCTTTATTGCTAGGTAAGATTTCTTTAGAGCAGCATTGTTGTTTTGTTCAGCCACATTCTTTGTCATTGAGTGAGTTGATTCTTTTCCACCTCCCTGCCCAGACCGAGGTTCCCCTTGCTTTCCTGAAGAACCAAAGCATCTTGTACAGGCAAAAATGTCCAGTAATCTTCTAATGTGTGCAACTGCATGCTCTTCAGTGTAGTCCTCTGCAAAGGAAAAATAAATGAAAATCATATATAGAGTATTATGCAAACTTTGAGTATAAACAATGCATATTCTTCTTTGCATATATATTTGAAGCACGTATGCAAGTAGAAACTCAGTTTAGATCACTTCAAGAAACAAGAGAACAATTTTCTAATATTATGATTTAACATTATTTTTGACCCCTTTTCAAGATAAAAACATTTATATTTTAAAGAAAGGCAAGACAAAATTTCTAGCTATCTCCCCTGACTTGTTCAGATGGGGGAGCAGAGTTATTGGTTACCTTCTACAATAGTAAGGGCACAGGGCTTCAAGGTTGCAACATCTGGTGAATCCCTCAACCTGTTGCCACGAACATGGTATAATTCAAGTTTTACCAAGTCATGGATACTTCAAGAAAACTAAGATGGCCAATGTTGCCATGGTCACACTTAAGCTTTACAAACTAATAATAGAACCAGTTTCACTGTACATGGCTATTTCTATCTTGACACGAACACCCAGGTTGTTAATGCAAGTAGGGTCATACCACATGATATCTTGAACAGAACCAGTCAATTGCAATCCACCAGCCTGTCAAACAATCCCATTATTTAATGAGCTTCTGAACTACTGATTTTCTTACCTCATGGGATAAAGAATAGTTGGTCAGATGGCATGTCTCCACATTCACAGCTAATAATTGGCATAAATCAAGAATACGGTCTGTGGAAATTCCCTGTTTCCATAAAACAAACATATATTAAAATCTACTGTCGAACCAAACATAACTATCCATAGGTCTGGATGCTGCAAGATTGGATTATATTCATCATAATTCTTAAAGCTGGATCAAACATCTATGACAAGACTTATGATACCACCTACCGTCATAAGCACTGGATAATATTTTTTATGAGATAGTGTACCTTTAAAATAACTTGAGAATCATCTGGAGTGTTCACTGTGACGTCTAGCACAGTAGGCAGGACTGCAAGCAACAAACGATACCATATAGTCATTGGTTTCCACCATAACAATTTCATATTTTTAAAAGCAAACGGAGACCTCATATTTGTATTGATATAAAAGTACTAAGATCAGATGAACTTGTGAATAGCCAAGAAGTTTCCCACAGCTGGTCTTTGCCTTTTCAACCAATTAATCACATCGAGATCAGAGAGAACAACCACCGAAATGCAATGACAGGGAATTGGAGAGTAACCACAACACGGCCCATCCGATGCCACAACCAAAATAATTGGAAAAAGGATACAGGGTATTTCTTGAAAAAGGATACAAATTATTTCTTGAAGATGTAAATCATAATATGACTCATCACAAATAATTTTTCTGAGATTCAGAAGGTTACAAGCAAAGGCAGGAACTCAACCCCAAGATTTCTCCAGGTGCTTCTCTATCCATTTTCATTCTATTCAAACACAATACTGAAGAATTATTTGGAATATCCCTCTACCATGACTATTACAAACCTTCCAACTCAATGATCTGTCAATTTGACCTGCAACATATGATGCCAGTCCAAAATCCGTTGTCTGCAAGAAAAACCAACTTAAGGAAGAAGACTGGACCTTGAATATAGGAAGAACTAAAAATAGCATCCTTCTATTTAAAGAACTCATAAAATGGAACACATACCTTCTCCATTTTCCCAAGATCCAAACCTTCGAAATTCTTTAAGGCAAGATATGGAGGCAATGCGAATCTACATTTTTGACAAAGAAAAATCAATAGAAGTAAAAAACAATTATGGTTCCAGAATTGAATCTCAACACAGAGGTGTGCCTTACTGTCTAGCATGTATGAGTAGATATCACAATGAGACTTTTCAGAACATTAGATACCTCAGTGTCTGACAAGGGATGAACAAAGAGGAATCCTAGATAAAATGGAGACTTCTGACTTATTTTAAGTTTGATACATTATAGGTGCTAAATGCTTTTTCTAACCCTAGCGTCGCTTCTGATCCTAAAAGAATTCCACAATGTTCTGATTTTTATTGAGAGCTAGATTGTTATCAACTAACCTTGGTGGCATTTCATATTATAGTGAATTTTCATTTGCTATTATTCCAAATAGTCCGCAGGCTTATTCAGAAGTATCCCACTGACTTCGTAATTGCTCAAGTCCCTGAAATTGAAGCCATCACCAGTGAGGCTGATTTCTCCATGCCTTTTAGAATGACCGTGTATGAAACTGTAGACCTTGAAAGTCTTTTCTATATTTTCTGAAGGATACAAACACCAGGAATAAGAAAATGAAGGAAAGTGAAAGTTGCAGGTTTTTTTGGGCAGAAGCATCACAGATGTGAAAAAAGGTTGTTACATCAAAGAACTAAAGAGCGATTATACAAGATCCCCATCTCTACATAAGCAAGGAGAGCTAGAATATAGAGTTTGATTCCAACTTCAAGAAATATAACTTTGAAAGTGAAAACAAGAAGTTTAGGAATAGGAATCAACTTTCTGTGAGGTGTCAAATTATTTGGGATTCTTTGAGTTTGTCAGCAAATCTAAAATAGAATTAATTTTCACTACCTATTTCTAATGTCAGACTCCCTTTGCCCAAGTCGAGGTGTGTCCACAGTCAGTGCAATTGCCTTAAAACCAGCCCTCTCCGCTCTTCTAACAAGTTGTGCAACAACATTCCTATTCTTGTAAACCTGCCAGCAATGACATCTAAATTTTAACACCACTCATACATCCACATTTAGTAAACCCAACGCAATATAACTGATCTTACCATTGGTTTAGGAGCCTATAATACAATTGGATGGATATGAACTCAATTACATCTCAGAAAACAAGGGAAGACAATCATATGGGTGGAAATGATAAACTTACATAAAGTTGAAAAACGCGAATGCCTGGTCCAGTTGAAGCAACCTCTTCAACACTTGATGTAGCCCATGAAGAAAGTGTATACAACAAATATGTCTAAGCCTCAATTTTTATCAGCACAACCAACTATTTCAAAATCCAAAATCATTATAATTTCTTAAATCCTTAATAGCTAGAAGGAAATTAAAACATTCAGAAGATCGATCCCACAAAGAGAAGACCGATGCCCAAACCATTATCGTTCCAGCAGCTCTTGCAGTAGCATACTCTCCTGTAAAAGATGATGGATTCACTTTCAAAAAATATATGCATCAAAATAGGATGTTAACTGTAACACAATAATCTAATGCATACCTTCGGGATGAGCCATCTTTTGCATGGCAGTTGGAGCAATCATAATAGGCATTGATATCTTGAATCCCAACACAGTGGTACTCAGATCCACCTTTGTTACATGAACCAATATACGGGGACGGAACCTGATACATACAACATCAACCAAAATCTTTGTAATAATGTCAATTCCCCTAATGCTTGTAATGAAAGAGGTGCCATAATGTTCAAAAGTTTGGCCCAAGACAGGGTGACTAAAATTGAAAATTAGAGATATTCAATGTTTATCTAATCTGACTGCAGTCATAAAGATGGCGAAAAATTAGATACAGGAGCTGAAGGTACATCTTTTTCAAATGACTATGTATTAGCTGAAGGTACAGTAGCTAAACAAGGGAGATTGTGGAATCCATAAGAAACTCATAATATGCAAGCGATTGAAGGGATATCTTTGTAAAAAAAATAAAAAACAACCATGCAGAAACGAATTGAACGAGATTTCCTGCAGATATACGTGAAATGGAAAAAAGAGAACAATAGAACCCACCATAATAGGCATTTTCCAAGCTTCCATGTGGAATGTAGTCATAAACCAACACTTTTTCCTCTATACCCCAATAGAAAGCTCGGAGGAGAACAATGTTGGGATGTTTAACCCTACCGATTGCTTTAGCTTCTGCTTCAAAATCCTTGATACTCTGAGACAAACTAAAATGGAAATACATACCCTGATGCCGAGCAACCATTCTGTAACAGATCGCAATTCCTGTAGCCATCCCGCAATAGACCGAAGTCCAGAAGTGGACCTGTGACAGTCCAAGGCATCTAGTGGTGATAATCCAAGCCCTTTTAAGGCTCAGCAAGACCTCCTGGAATCATCTCATGGGTCTTGTCGCAGACTGGGTATGTTATGGGGGTCAGAATATCATTTGCTACCTTATGATTGACATGAAGGGTTTCCTGAAGTCGATTTCCACATATCCAAGGTCCTGGAATATGGTATCGCCGAGCGAGGGCAAGTGCAAGGTCTCTAGACGGAGAAGCACCTGGAAGTAGCATAGCGTCGAGTGAGGGAAAGCGTCGATCTGCTGGGTCGCATCGTATACCAGTCTAATCAATTGGATGGGTAAGATTATTTTCATCGTCTAACACTTAAATCAAAGGCTCAGAAATGTACATGTAACCCAAGATGAAAGTTGATTTCAAAGGGAAACGCCTTACGGCGTAAATATGATTATGATAATGTTAGTTTTTTATTCATTTAATGTTTATTATTTATTTATAACAATTTTATTTTTGATTATAAACTAATATACTGGTAACATTTCAATTTTAAAATATTGCATTTATAGTTATTAGTAATTTTAATTTTAGTTTAGGTAAATGTAATTTGAATTAAAAAAGTAATTAAAATTTCATATTATTAAAATTTTTAATTTAATTATATATAAATTAAGTAAAATTAGTTGTAGCCATTGTAAATGTAGAAACTGGTTCTAGTTTGTTATTGTTGTTCTTTCATATATTATAATAAAATTGCGTGATAATCAACTAAAATCAATTTATATAGTGGAATTCCTAAAATAAATTTATATAGTAGAATTATTTTGACCATAATTTTTTTTCAAAAAAATACAATATGTTACATCAATTTATAAAAAAAGAAAAAGTATAATTCATCACCAATAAAAGGGATATTAATTTTTATAAAATTATTTCTTTACTTTTCAATGATTAAAAAGTTCAAATGTAACTTCTAAAAATATAAGCCCAAATCATTCTTAATATTTTTCCAAAAATATTGGAAATATTAGAGTAAAAGGATGCTCAATCATTATTCATACAAATTCTCACTTGATTAAAACTTTTCCTAAAAATATATTGTAACCATTATTCATGCAATTTCTCACTTGAATAAAATTTTTCATAAAAATATATTATTTTATCACTGGAGAAATGATATTTTTCTATCTCTTTATGCATGCTTTCATTGTTCATTGTTTTTTACTCCAATTTAACTATATACTTCAACAAATCAAAAATTTCAATAACTAAATTAGACATAGTGACGCTAACTATGGAGCCTCGTTTATGGAATACAATGAGAGGTGACGACAGCGATGGAATATTAGGTATTTTAATATAATAAAAAGACAGGAAATTGAAGAAATTAAATATCATTATCATTATCGGGCTGAAATGATGGCTCTATATATATTTTTCGCGGGTGACGAGGTCTATAAAACCACACATAAAATCCGTAATTGCCCATCCCACAGCAGGTGGGGAGGAGAACGAAGAAAAAATCCGTAATTGCCCATCCCACAATTGGTGTATCCCTGTGGCGATACTCAGGCTCTCCGAGGGTATCTGTCCATCTATTTGCAGGTCATGGAACCCCGAGCTTCCAAGTGGGATTGCTTTGCCAACTATCGGTTGTGTGTAACGAACCAGCGTGATGAGGCGAAGTCGATACAGTGGGATTCCTAGCACCGTTTCTCCGGCAAGAAGAAGTCCCATGGCTGGTGTGACTTTACACCGAGCTCCGCCGTCTTGGATTCCAGGTCGGGATTCTTGGCAAACGATGCAGTGCTAATCACGGCGGAGATACTGGTCCTGCACGAGTCGGTGTCCTTTTCAAGGGACAATGAGCTCCAGTTGCAGCAGCTCGCTGCGGTCGTTGCACCTGTACCTAATGCCATCAGCGGCAAATTCACCTGGAAGATACGCAACTTCTCCCTTTTCAAAGAAATGATCAAGACACAGAAGATCATGAGCCCAGTCTTCCCGGCTGGAGAATGCAATCTGCGGCTCAGCGTGTATCAATCTACTGTCAATGGGACTGATTATATTTCCATGTGCTTGGAAAGCAAGGACACAGAGAAGCACATGTCTGCACTTCCAGAGCGTAGTCGCTGGTGCCTCTTTCGGATGTCAATTTTGAATCAGCGGGCTGGGATGAATCATATGCATAGGGATTCCTACCGCCGCTTTGCGACGGACAACAAGAATGGCGATAATACTAGTCTTGGGTGGAATGACTACATGAAGATGTCGGACTTTCTGGCTCCTGAGATGGGTTATCTGGTGGAGGACACCACTGTGTTCAGCGCTTCCTTCCACGTGATCAAGGAATCCAGCTATTTTACCAAGAACTCGGGGCATGCTGCTGGGGCTGGCAGCGCAAGAGGCAATGCTAGGAAGTGGGATGGGCATCTGGTATCGTCGAGCGAGGGAAAGTGCAAGGTCTCCAGATGGAGACGGAGAAGCACCTGGAAGTAGGCGAGGGCAAGTGTCCGCTGGGTCGCATCGTATACCGCTCTAATGGATGGGTAAGATTATTTTCATCGTCTAACACTTAAATCAAAGGCTCAGAAATGTACACGTAACTCGAGAGGAAAGTTGATTTGAAAAGGGAACGCCTTACGGCGTAGTTAAAATTTAATATTCATAAAATAATTAAACTAATCACAATTAACTTAATTAATCAATATTAATTAAATAATACTATTAACAAATTAATTAATTTTAATTAACCAAGTCAATTAAATAATTTAATAAAAATAAAAGTAAAATACAATTTGTACATATTTAAGCCTGGGCAGTGAAATTACTGAAACTTTGCAAAAGTGTCATTTACAAACAGTAAGTCTAAACTCAAAAAATACAGAGTCATTGGGAAGTTGACGAGAAACTACACATGGTGGAGCAATTAAAACGCAAAACTGAGAAAAACGAAAATCCTGCAAAATAAACCAAGTCAAACAAAATAAAAGCGATTTACCCAAAATTACATGGAGGGTCTCCATTATTATTATGAAGATAATAAAGTAAAAATGGGGGATGGTTGTTTTACCACAACAACGCTATGGATAAGAGGGTGGCACGGGTGCTAGTAGAAATGAATTTTGTAGGAGGTTTATTGGAGGAAATTGACCTCGTCTGGGGATCAACTTCAATCCGACAATCTATCAATTATTGGGGGATTCCTTTTAGATGTTTGGCCTATCACCAAATAGGTCATGTTCTTGCAAAATTCCTATGGAGATATCTAGAAGTGGTCAAGGGAATGATGAAGGATATTCATTGACAGGATATGGTGTTATCATCATATGGGGACAAGGATCATACTTCTAATCCTAGTAACATCTGTATATCTTCTTTGACCTAGCCTACTATTGGTTTAGATGATAATTTCTCCTCAGCTGCTATCCCTAAATATATTTCCTCTTGTGATGATATCTCTGGTGGTAATCATCCGCTCTAAACTTATCACCTGGTTATACCCTCTACTCCTACTGATGGCCCATTGGGCCCTATACCGTATCCAGGTCTTGGCCCTTTCCCCCCTTTAAAAATTTCATCCACCCATTTTAGGGTGATGAACCTGCATCCACTGACCTGCCACAATCCTCGTTGGATCGAATTTTTAATGTGGATGTTGTTGGGTTGTGTTATATTCTTTCCACAACTAACCCACGTAGTGAACCGGGGGGTTAGAGGGGGGTGGAGCCCCCCCTTCGTTGCGTCGATTGCGCAACGGGGGGGTCACAGGGGGGGTGGCAGCCCCCCCTGTCCGGGGGGTAGGTAGCCCCCCTCTACGGGGTCCGGGGCAGCACCCCGGGAAAAAAAAATTAGACCCTATATTAGGTTGGGCGAACCTACCTATGGTTTTCGGTCCATGGTTTTGGACGCGATGGTTTTCGGTCCATGGTATTGGATGCTTCGGCATGTATAAATATGTATTGTAACATTGAAACGAATATAATGAAAAAACAAGCTGGTAGTCCCGGTTTTGGGATCCAGGGGAAAATATCTGTGTATATGTGTTTTATGTGTTATGCTCTCGCATTGTTTATTTTTTTGTGATTTAGAATTCGTATGCAGGTAATTTCTGTACGGGGTTAAAACCTACAGATGTGCCCTCTGGCACTGATACCTCTATTATATAGGGTGATAACAATACCCATTTTGGGTCCTTCCATGAGGGATCCTCCCGTATCAATTCGATTGGTAGCGACATTGACCTCCTCATGTGAAACTCCTTTATGGACCTTCTCCTCCTCACCATCTATTTGGAGCGATATTCCCCTTCGATGCCTATTATTAGCCCTAGCTCTCCCATGAACGTCACTATTCACAATAAACATAGGGGCCACACCGATGCACTAATGAATTCCTGCCAGCAATCTACTAAGACTTTGAACTATGGGGATGATTTAGAACTTCACAAAGTCTTAACTATCAATTATGATGTTTCTCGTGCCCTTAGAGAAATTGTGCCCATGACCCAAATTCCCCCATGAAAATTATATCTCTAAATCTTTGAGGAATGGGGGACACCTCCAAAATATTATCCCTTCGACATTTAATTAAGTTTATTTCTCCGGTAATTCTTCTATTTCAGGAAATAATGGTTGTAGAGGAAGAGGCTCGATTTTTCTTAATGTCATTATGCCCTGGATAGAAGTTTGTTGTAACATATTCTATTAGTTTATCAGGTGGAATGACTGCAATGTGGGACCCTAGATGGGTTGATTTTACGACATACAAGTTCTTTGCATGGATCCTATTGACTAGCTACATTTATGGTTCCACACAACATATTTATCTACTAAACATCTGTGCACCTTATCATGATTTTCAGAACTTTTGGCATAGGATGGATACATGCAATATAATGAAAATTGGATCAATGATCATCATTGATCTGAATTGGATCCTAAACACTCTCTAAGTTTTCATAAACTCGTTCAAACTATGCCAAAAAGATTCAGGTCTTAAAAAGATCAAGCTATCAGAAGGAATCCTCGTGACATTGCAATTATGAACAACGCGGAGCAACGAGGACCCTTGGTCAAGCGCGCAGACCGTTGGCCCATGGTAACACACGCTGGCACAAATTGGCAAAACTAGAGGCTAATTTAAGAAACGGGGGTGGTTTTTGATACGCGATTAGCAGCTAAAGCGCTAATCACATATCATAGGGCATCCCCCTCAATGAAGGAAAGCCCCGAAGTGCCTAGACCCGAAATGGCTATGAAATGTGGAAAAGTAATATATTCGGTTCCGTGGATTCCAAAAAACCAACAGGATATCGAAAGGCATTGAGGTGGTAAGCAGTTTTGACCGAGTCCTGCCTGATGCCACACATTAGGTGACATGCATCCGGCGGAAGAGAGAGAAAACCGCTCACATCAAATGGGTAAACGTCACGCAACTTACCTGCCCGATATGAATGACGACCATAGGATCTGGGGGGCCCAGATCAACGATGGAGGCGCGTCCCAATAAATGACCAGATTTGACAAGGTTGTAAAGCAAGATTACATATATCCAAAGCAACTATATCTAACTCAACCTCATCTACAAATGCTGACCCAAGAAAGCCTTCGACACCTTGAAAGAAAATATTAGTACAACACCAGTACCAGCAGTGCCCGATCTTCAAAGACCATTTGAGATTGAAACGAATGCCAGTGACTATGCTATGGGAGCAGTGTTGATGCAACATGGTAAACCCATATGTTATCATTCTGAGACATTTAATTCTGTAGTAGTTAACTATCCCACATATGATAAAGAATTGTATGCATTAGTACAGAGTGTGAAAAAGTGGAAACATTATCTAATGGGCAAAGAGACAGTTATACATACTGATCATCAACCACTTCAATATTTACACTCCCAAACTAAGTTGCAGCATTCAAGACACTATAGATGGATGGGTTTTCTATAATATTTTCATCTAGTCATCATATATAAAAAGGGCATACATAATAAAGTTGCAGATATGTTGTCCAGACCAATCATAAATGCATCTACTATACTTAAGCATAATTCAGTATTGCATGAAAGCTACATTGAACAGTATGCTCAAGATATAGATTTTAAAGATGTATATGCAACTTTAAGTCATGGAAAACAAGTAGAAGAATTGGATTATCATGTTAAGGACCAACTCTTGTATCATTTTGGGAAGTTATGCATTCCACAAACTGAAAGAGTAAAGATAATTCAAGAGGCACACACTTCTCTAATATCAGGTCACTTTGGTGTAAGTAAAACAGATGCACAGCTGCAAAGATTTTGTTATTGGCCAAAAATGAATGAGGCAGTTTCTAGATATGTAAGAGGATGTACCATGTGTGCTAAAAGCAAGTCCAACAATAGAAAACTAGGCTTGTACACTCCACTACCAGTTCCTTCTCATCCTTGGGAAAGTGTTTCCATGGACTTTGTTGGAGGACTGCCTAAATCTAGGAAAGGTCATGACTATTTATATATTGTTGTGGATAGGTTCAGCAAAATGTGTATTTTGATACCTTGTAACAAATAGATTACAGTTGAACAAACTGCAAAGTTGTTCTTTCAACATGTATGGGTTCATTTTGGATTACCCACTTCCATTATATCTGATCGAGATACCCGATTTGTTGGGAAATTTTGGTCAAGTTTGTGGGAATTGATGGACACCAGGCTGAAGAAGAGCACAACTTTTCATCCACAAACAGATGGCCAAACAGAAGTGGTCAATAGGACAGTGATCCAATTGCGTAGAGGCTATTGCAGCAAACATCCCAGGCTTTGGGATGAACATTTATGTTATGTGCAGCATGCTTAAAACTGAGCTAAACATTCTTCTACACAGAGATCTCCTTTTGAGACCTGTTTTGGTTTCACCCCAAGGTCTCCCTTGGCTTTTGTCTTTGGTAAAGACATAGCGGTTGATGGAGTGATGTGGACAAGGCAACCAAGTTCATTGAACAAATCCAAGAGATTCACCAGGTAGTACAGGAACAACTGGAAAAGAGCCAAGCCAAGTACAAGGTAAGGCATGACAAGCATCAAATGGAGCATAGTTTCCAAGTTGGTGATCAAGTCTGGCTGTATATCAGCAAAGACAAAATGCAAGGTGAAGGTAAGAAGCTGAAGCTAATAAGGTATGGACCTTTCAAGATACTTGAGAAAATTGATGAGAATGATTTTCGCCTTGATTTACCAACTTACATACACATCTACTTAGTTGTTAATGCAGATATCTTGAGACTATTTGAACCTTCATTAATTGAAGATCCCGAAGAGCAGAGTCATTTGCCTTCTATTGATGATCTGTTGCCTAAATATCTTAATGAGTTGTAGGAAGATATAGTTCTGGATAGGAAGGTGAGAACTAAGCGTAGAGGGGATGTTGAGTACCTTAGGATTGGACTCAAAGGTTCAAATCCAAGTAGTACGAAATGGATAGAAATTGGGCAAGCGAGGAATCAATACCGTCACTTGATGGATGCTCAAAAATAAACTTTTGGTGGTCCAAAAGCTTTTTCAGTGGGAAGGCCATGATCCGAATTGGATCCTAAACACTCTCTAAGTTTTCATAAACTCGTTCAAATTATGCCAAAAATATTCAAGTCTTAAAAATATCAAGCTATCAAAAGGAATCCTCTGTTGGAAATAATACTGAGAGGGGGGTGAATCAGTATTATCAGGTCAATCAAACTTTTCAATTTCATACTCAGAAACATATACGCTACTTCAATTAAGTGAACCCGCATGTACACGCTACTGTGTCTAATGAAACTCGCGTATATCCATAGATCTTATAATTCAGTTAGCTTAATCTTCAGTAAATGCATCAGATCATTATTAAGCATATTAACAGTAAACAGGTGCAGAATAACAGAACAGAACATCACACAAGAGCCACACACATGAACACAAAGATATAAGGTGGAAACCCAATGTGGGTGAAAACCACCTGCTGCAAGTCATCTCAATCTTCTTCTTAATAAGAAAATCCTTTTACAATATTTGTACTGGTGCAGTCTTATACCAGTACGGGAGCTACAACCCCCTTTGCTCTTGTACTAGCCGATCCATTTACTAGTACGCAGGCTGCTACCTGCTACAATGCTCCAAAGATCTCCTTTAGCTTTTGTACTAGCTTAGATACTAGTACGTAGGTGCTTGCCTACAATCTTCTCACCTCCAGGTACCACGTTTCATCAATTTTCAGACTGGATACACTGAAGCACAACACATAATCTGTAAGGCCACTTTTCATCCAATTTTCATACTGGACCCATAACTATCATTGAAGCTCAAAACAATCATCAAACTCTGAATCACTGAAACCCTGTTAACAACAGTCACCAGAACACAGAGCAGACACAGAACTCTGTAATAACCATCAGATCCATCTGCAACTTCAAATATCAAGCTTTACAATGTATACGCTACTTCGATGGATCAAACCCGCGTGTATACGCGCTTTTACCAAAGACAACCCGCGTACAGATCTAAAAATAATTTCTCATAACTTGCAGCTGTACCAGACATCAGTCATACTCATAACATTTATAGAACAATACATGCGTCAGTATGTAGATCTAGAATAAGCATTATAAAGATAGTTCATTTCAAACCATTTGATCCCAATCTCTCCTTAGATCTAGTTCTCCATCAACCGGTGAGATCTCTCCTTAGCTCAGATCAAGCAATGCATCATCAACCCATAACCCTGCATACTGGATCTAATGCTTCATCAGATATTCAAGACATTTCAGATGCACTTGCCTAATGATTTCCTTCCCTTTATATAGCCTTAGGCCTTGTTCAATACCAAGAGCCAAAACCATAGAAATCCAATACCATCAACTTCAAAACTAGGGATCGACACGCCCGTCAAGACACAATGGTCCGAAACCATAGGCACAACTTCCAAGGACTAACCGCCATGGACCAAAGGTACTTTTCCACATACACGCGCTTTTGCTGAAGCCAACCTGCGTGTATACGCGACTTGGGCTTAACGAACCTGCGTGTATGAACTTTCTCTTCTTCTTATAGTCTGATCATCAATTCCTTGCTGCTGACCTTCTGTACTATGATTTGTCATCAGTGAGGTTTGCCATCAAGGACAACACTTATCTCATAATGCCAACATCCTCGTGATAGTGCAATTGTGAACAGCATGGAGCAACGAGGACCCTCGATCGAGCACGCAGACCGTTGGCCCATGGTAACGTGCGCTGGCGCAAATTGGAAAAACCAGAGGCTAATTCAAGAAACGGGGGTGGTTTCTGATACGCGATTAGCGCTAAAGCGCTAATCACGTATAGCAGGGCGTCCCCCTCAGTGAAGGAAAACCCCGAAGTGCCCGGACCCAAAATGGCTATGAAATGCGGAAAAATAATAATTTGGTTCCGTGGATTCCACAAAACCGGTAGGATATCGGAAGGCCTCGAGGCAGTAAGCAGTTTTGACCTAGTCTCGCCCAATGCCACACACTAAGTGACATGCGTCCGGTGGAAGAGAGAGAAAACCGCTCACATCGGACGGGTAAACGTCACGCTACTTACCTGCCCGATATGAATGACGACGTAGGATCTGGGGGGCCCAGATTAACGGTGGAGGCACGTCCCGATAAATGACCAGATTTGACAAGGTTGTAAAGCAAGATTACATGGGATTTGAAGTCCGACGTGGACGATGAGTTGGCAGAAGATTCGTATTTCGTGGGCATCTTGGAGCAAATGGAAATAACGGTCGTTCAAATGTATCCAAGGAACCTGACGCACTCACCCATTACAGAATAGGTGGCCACCTCCCTGTGAAGCATTACATAGTGATGATGACACAGAACAGGGGAGTTCGAATGGACAGAGGCAGGAAAAACCAGAATGTCGAGAAGCGGAAATGAATCGATAGAAAGCAGACTGGATTTACATCCATGAACTAACAAAAGCAGAGGACAGACACACAGAGAGGAGTTAGTTAGACACAGAAAGCTAAGAGCAGAGAATAGAGAGAAGAAGCCGAGCTAACTTGAAGGCAACATCAAGCTAGACAAAGCCAGATAGAGTCAGAGAGTCTGTGCACTCCAGAGAAATCTTGAGAGGTTCAAGCGAGATCCTCGACATAGGCCTGCCATGTATGAGTTTCAGATTTGGTCTCATACTACTGTGACTAGTAGAGATCAAGTACCAGTAAGGAGAGTCTATGTACTCCAATCCTACTGATTCATATCTGTTGAGTGAGACTCAAATTGAGCTCACTGTTGTAAAGAAACTCTTCTTTGAAAACATAATAGAGAGGCCACCACTGGAAGCTAGACTGGGAGACGTAGCCCAGGAGCATTTGGTGAACTCCTTATTAAAATTGTTGTATTACATGTTTTCTTGTTATTTTCTCTCTAACTACCTTAGTGTCTATGTATTTTGCAATCTTATCGATCCATTGCATAAAGTAACATAGGCACATCCATGCACATGAGTCTGTAATACCTTTAATTCTTTCTCCTAGATAAATTCCAGATCAATCATCGGGGATTGGAATCTTACTACCTTTGGAGAGGAATGTTGGGGGTAGCGATGTAGACTAGACCTTAAGAGTGCTTGTTTTTGGGACCTCTTTGTTGAAAATTTCCTGGTGGATATTCACCCATACCCCGTCGCTCCTACATGGAAAAGTAGACATGTTGGTCCTCATTACATTAGTAAAAGGTTATATTGATTTATGTTGCATGAAAATATTTTAGACCAGTTGAGGTTATGATATCTTGGGTATCTCATGAACAATGATCAACCATGCCCTCATTATTCTTCAATGGAAAGGGGATAGAATTTTGAAAGGGCTACCCTTCAAGTCTAACCAATCATGGTTATGCGAGCCACACTTTTGTCAAGTTGTTTGCCACTTGTGGTCTGTAGAATCAGACAATGTGGGTCTTTCTTGGATGGAGGTTGTCATGTCCAAACTACAACACCTCAAAAGGTAGGTCCACTATTAGGGGAGGAAAAACAAATTTCTCCACAATAGGGAGCTAAAGGAAATTGTTGATACTTTGGCTCGCCTCTCAAACCCCATGGATGCAATTTTTACCTCTCCATCTCATCATCGAAGGATATAGGCATTGGAAATAAAAAAAGGCACATATTGGGGCTTCAGGATTAGGTGTGGAAACTCAAGAACCACACAATATGGATTAAATGTTGTGATCAAAACTCCATATTTTTCCAACAATTCACCTCCAATCGTCGTAGTGTGAATTCAATATGGGAAATTAGATTAGATAGTGGTGAAGTCTTCACCTGCATTGAGGACATCCATGAGGAGGCAATTTCATATTTTGGTGGTCTTTTCTAGGAGCGGAAGGAGGTTGATGCCGATAACCAATTGGATTTCACTGAATCTTGTCCTACAATGTTCTCAAAGGAGGATAATCTGATTATTGAAATTCCTATATCAATAGAGGATTTCTCTTGTGTCCTTCGGTCTTTTACCAGAGACAAGTGCCCTGGTATGGACGAATGGACTGTGAAGATTTTCCTTCACATTATGGACATTATGGGTGATGACTTATTGAAGATGGTTGAGGATTATAGAATTGCTTGGAATATCTCTAGGGAAATCAATGCGACATTCATTTCCCTTATTCCTAAGTCATCTTTTCCATCCAATTTTCAGGATTTTCATCCCCTTTCATTATGAAACATTACTTATAAATTGATTTCAAAAAATATTGCAAATCAATTAATGGATAAATAATCTATTTTTATGGAACAATTTGGTGGCTTTGAGATCGTTAGATCCACGAAGCTATGGCCATTGCTCAGGGAATGAATTCACTCAATAAAAAACACTTAAAAAAGAAGGAAATTATTGTTAAGTTGGATCAACATAGGGCTTATGGCTATGTATATTGGAACTTCCTTCAAATAATTCTCTTCAAGATTGCATTGTTGTAGGAATTTGCAGGGTAAGTTCCTCAGACAGAACATCAAAGGACACCGCTCACAAATAGATCACAGATCAATACACCAGTATTGTTGACATGGTTAAAACCGTCAAAGAGGGAAACAATCCAGGGCCTGAGCCAATATGGCCACTTCAGGCAATTTATTAATAAAAGAATGAAAATTTACATAAGATTCTCTCATGAATGGTTACCCTACAAATGACCCTCCATGCTCTTTAAATAGAGATCATAGACCAATCAGGTGTTAAGCCACGGATCAAGTGTCAGTAATACCAAGGAGAAAATGAACCGTCGGATCACTACATATCATGACCGTCAGATTGTAATTTACAAAAGTACATAGTAAAGAAACAGACTTTACTTAACTCTACACTAGACCAAGTTATACTTAACTATTTCCTATGTGTCGGAATATCCTAACATCCCCCCTTAAGAACAACTTGGGATAGGATTGAAGGATGTACAAATATGACACAATAGGAGAAGGAAGGAGGCATTAAAGCCTATCCACCCTTAATGACAACTTTCTGAACTCCAACCATAAATCGAAGTTTAGTAAACTTCACCTCTGTGAGAGCCTTTGTAAAGATGTTTGCAACTTGATCATCTGTTGAAAAATATTGCACTTGAAGAACGTGGTCGTGAATGAGCTTTCTGATGAAGTGCATGTGTAGTTCAATGTGTTTTTTGCGCTGATGTTGGACTAGATCTTTGCATAGTTGAATGGCACTTTGATTATCACACCAAAGTGTAGTCGGATGTTGCTGCTGAAAGCCAAACTCTGACAGGATCTGACGAAGCCACAAGGCTTCCTTACTAGCTTCTATGGCACCACGATACTCTACTTTTGCTGAAGAAAGGGAAATGGCACTTTGTTTCTTGCAACCCCATGTAATAGGTCCTGAACCAATAGTGAACACATAACCTGCAGTATACTTCCGATCATCAGGGTCACCAGCCCAATCAGAATCAGTGAAACCAACCAATAGAGGAGATGCTTCTGCACTGTAATGAATCCCAAACGGAACTGTACCTCAAACATAACAAATTATTCTTTTAGTTGCTTTCCAATGACTTTCATGTGGGTTTTGCATAACCCGAGCAATAAGGCCAACAACAAAGGAAAGGTCAGGACAAGTATGGGTCAGATACAAAATTTTTCCTACAAGTTGATGGTATAAGGTAGCATCAACTTCAGGGGAAGTACAAGTGACTGAAAGTTTGGCTCCAGACTAAAAGGGAGAAGGGGTTGGCTTACAGTCTTCTATGTGAAACTGGTGTAGAAGATCACAGGCATACTTGGACTGGGAAAGGGAAATACCTTCCTTGGATTGCAAGACTTGAAGACCAAGAAAATAATGCAAGTGTCCTAAGTTTGTCATTTCAAACTTCTTTTTAAGGCTGGACTTCACATGGTTTATAAGGTTGGGATCAATACCAGTAAGGATAAGATCATCAACATAAAGAACAAGAATGATATGGGACTTGCCCACTTTCTTGGTGTAGACAGTATTGTCAAAATGACACCTAGAAAAGCCAGTTTCTAAAAGAAAGCAATCCATTTTGGCATACCAAGCCCAAGGAGCATGTTTGAGACCATAAAGGGATTTCTTAAGCCGACATACAAGGCTGGAGTTTGTTTGTATAAAGCCAATAGGTTGTTCCATATAGATTTCTTCATGCAAGTCCCCATGCAAGAAGGCAGATTTAATGTTCATCTGATGGACTTCCCATTTGAAAGAGGTAGCAAGGGAAAGAACAAGGCAGATAGAGTTCATTTTGGCAACAGGGGAGAAGGTTTTAGTATAGTCAATGCCTTCAACTTGTGAAAAACCCTTAGCAACAAGACAAGCTTTATGTTTATCAACTTTCCATTTGGTCCATACTTGGTTCTATAAACCCATTTGCATCTAACAAGTTTTCGTCCCTTTGGTAGAGGAACAAGATGCCATGTATCATTTGCCAATAATGAATGATATTCTTCATTCATAGCTGCATCCCAATCTGGATGGCCTGAAGCTTCTACAAAGGTGTTAGGATAATAATTCTCTGAAGCTTGAGCCAATAAAGAATAGGCTCTATCGAACTGAGAACATGTACGTCGCTGATCTGTAGGATCACCGACAAGAGTGCTTGCTGCATCTCGAGTAGGACAGACCCATTTTGGAAGTTGAGGAGTTGAAGGAGGATCCTGAGAAGGTGGGGGAGGATTGTCATCCTCGCTTTCATCATCTGAAGAAGAAATATTTTCAAAAGTAGAAGAGATGGAGAGAGGTGGCACATCTGCCGAACTAGGCTCGTAGGCTGATATATTTTCAGTAAACTTTACATCTCTTCTAATGATAACATTTTTGGACTTAAGTGGAATAAGTCTATATCCTTTGACATCTTCAGAATATCCAACAAAAATACATTTTTCACTCTTAGGTTCTAAAGCTTTATGTTTCTCATTTGGAATATGGGCCCATGCTTCACTTCCAAAAACACGAAAGTGACTTACATCTGGTTTAATTGAGCTCCATGCTTCTTCTGGAGTGATATTCTTTAAAACCTTAGTAGGAGTGTGATTTATTATGTAATTTTCAAAGTTAATTGCTTCTGCCTAAAAATTAAGACGAAGTCCTTTAGCTTGAAGCATACAATTAGCCATTTCCTTTAAGGTGTGATTCTTCCTTTTAGCTACACCATTTTGTTGTGGAGTATATGGAACAGTATGTTGCATTTGAATTCCATTCTCAGTGCAAAAGTTGATGAATTTGTTGTTAACATATTCTCCGCCATTATCAAATATTAGCTTAAGAACTTGATGTCCAAATTGTTTTTCAACAAAGGCCTTAAAGGCCAAGAACATGTTAAATACTTCACTCTTGAGTTTTAAGAAGTATACCCAAGTGCGTATGGAGAAATCATCAATGGAAGTTAAGAATTACTTGTAGTCAGAGAATGAAACAACTGGAAGTGGACCACATAAATTACTATGCACAAGTTGTAAAGGGGCTGAGGCATGCCAAGAGGCACGTTTTTCAAAACTATCCTGATGATGTTTTCCGAGAACACATCCAAAACAAACACCATCTCTGCAAGATACCATTGGAAGACCTGTCACCATATTTTCTTTACATAGATTCTAAAGGGAGCGATAGTTTAAGTGACCAAATCGCTCACGCCAAAGTTTGCTCACTTCATCATTATGAGCAACAAATACCAAGGGAAGATTTGATGACCCAAAGTTGTTAAACTTATACAACCTTGTAGAATCATCAGCAATGACAGTAGCTAAAATCTGTCTAGGATCTCTTAGGTCCTTAATTACAACATCGTGAGGTGAAAATTCAACGATTTTACCTTCACCTGAATGAGTTATATGATATGCAGATAGAAGGTTGTAGGATAAGGTTGGAACACATAATACATCATTAAATTGACCATTGTTTATATGAACAATTCTAGTCCCTACAACACTAAGAGATCTATCATCACCAACATATATATTTTTGGTGTTACAATCATTTAAAGAAGAAAACATGGCTTTGTTTTTGGCCATGTGATAAGAAGCTCCAGAATCAATGAGCCACTCATGAGAATTAGAAGAAGAAGATACATTTAGTGCATATATAGACCGAGATGTTTGACAACCACATGCAGAAAGTGTTATTCCTGAAGACGAAGTTGAAGTTGAAGAGTGCTCCAAATGGATGTTATGCTTCTTCATTGTTGCTTCCAAGGCTTCCGTCTTCTTAAAGCATTTGGATTCTAAGTGGCCATCTCGATTACAAAAATGGCAATGTCTATCAGTCTTCTTCCCTTTGTTTTTATTTGCCTTATCATTTTGTTGAAATGATTTTTCATTTTGAGGCTGAAATTGCTTAGGACCCTTGTTTGGTTTAGGACCATTCTTTTTAGGATACGAATTCTTAGGATTCTTTGAATTTGGTTGCTGCTGGGCGGCTAAGGCTTTCTTAGAAGAGTTTCCAAGATTAAGAAGACCAAGATGTAAGAGTTTTTCTTGTTCTCTTATTAAAGAATCACAAAAGGCATCAAAGGAAGGGGACTTGTAGTCTTGTCCTTGAGAAATGAAGGTTTCTCTTGTAGAATGGAAGGTGGAAACAAACACAGAGTAGGTTGGTCCCAACTTAGTAAGAATGGAATAGATAAGGTTACCATCTTCTTTCTTAACCTTAAAACCTTCCAAGAGAAGTCTAAGGGTCTTGAACTTGGACAAAAAATCTTCAATAAAAAAATTATTGGGGTCCAATGTAAACAACTCATTTTCAAGTTGATGGGCTCTAAGTTCATTTTTAATTCCCAAAATTTTAGTGATCTGTTTCATTGCTTAATTAGGAGTATCAAGTTCTACGATATGGAATCTAAGGTCTGGAGAAATAGACATCCCTATCAACCCACGTGCTTGATCTTGCCTATTTTCCCATTTGGCTGCCTTATCTTCATCTTTTGATTTGGTTTCTTGGCCTGAGGCTATTCTATAAAGACATTTACTTCTAAGTAGATCCACAATGTAGGACCACCATTGGAAGTAGTTGATGCTGTCAAGAATAAATTGGCATGGACTTTCCATTTTAATAGAAAATAAAGCTATAGATGTTGAAACTGAGTACTTCAATGGAAAGATCTCGAAAAATTAGGCTGATTAAAAAAAACAGCTCTGAAAACGGCTTCCGAATGAAGAAGTTATGGCTTTTTAAAGAAAAGTTGTTGAAGATGCCGACGAAGTGCGGGAATGTGCGGAAATGAATGATAATGTTATATTTAAAAAAATCCCCCCCCTTTCCAAACTTAATATAATTAGCTCAACAAAGAGAAAGACTTGAACTCAAGACCTCTATTCTCATAAAGTAGCTTTGGAACAAGTAAGCTAGATTAAAAGGTTAGTAATTTTTGGAAAAGAGGAAGGGGGTTTCTTTTAGTCACTAAAGCTTTGGGGTGTGTGCTTACTTGAGAAAGCTCTCTTTTCCCTACAAAACAAAAAAAACAAAACCCAACATGGACATACAAAAAAAACAAACCTTACGGCTTGAAGTTAGCTTTAGCCGGAAACTAAATATTTTCCTCAATGTTTCTGATTTTCCGAGATCACACTAAGGCACAGCAGAAAAGAGCATACGCATGAGAAAAATCCTTCCTTTTTGTTTCCTATTTTCCCAGATCACATAGAGTCGTGGGGAAAAGATCATATTCAGAGATGAAAGGTATAGATCCGGTAATAAAAAAACAAAGAGCTAAATAAACCAAAATAAACAGAGAGAAAATAACTAAAAACTGCAAATAAACACTGTATACCTCCAGATCTTAAAAATGGCGTAGATAGGGCTACCAAAAACCTTTTCGCGTCAAACAAAAGAGGTTCCTCACTGGAACAGATGATCCTAGCGCAATAGAGCAATCCTCTCAACCCAAAAGCAGTCAGAAACAATAGATCTAGGAAACGGCAGTTAGATGCAGTTCTACCGGCTTCAGATTTGGATCACCAACAGATGCGGCCCTCAACTTGGCTATGATACCATGTAGGAATTTACAGGGTAAGTTCCTCAGACAGAACACCAAAGGACACTGCTCACAAACAGATCACAGATCAATACATCAGTATTGTTGATGTGGTTAAAACCCTCAAAGAGGGAAATAGTCCATGGCCTGAGCAAACGCGACCACTTCAGGAAATTTATTAATAAAAGAATGAAAATTCACATAAGCTTCTCTCATGAACGGTTACCCTACAAATGACCCTCCATGCTCTTTAAATAGAGATCATGGACCAATCGGGTGTTAAGCCACGGATCAAGTGTCAGTAATACTGAGGAGAGAATCAACCGTCGGATTGTAAGTCACAAAAGTACATGGTAAAGAAACACACTTCACCTAACTCTACACTAGACCAAGTTATACTTAACTATTTCCTATGTGTCGGAATATCCTAACAATTGTCTATTGGTATTGTTGACTAGATTATGGCATGTGTATCCTCGGTAAATTATATGATTCTGGTAAAGGAGTTCCATCGCATTTTTTCAGGGCCTATAGGGGTCTCCGCCAGGGATGTTCATTATCTCCATTATTGTTCATTATTGACGGGTTGTGTAGAAAAATAATGGAGGCTAAAGGTGTTGGAAACATTGTTAGTTTACAGATCTCAAGAAATGTTTTTTTCACTCATCAAATGTTTGTTGATGATGTGCTCCTTTTTGTTCAAGTATCCATGCTCCAATAGCAACATCTATTCCTCATCATATCTAAATTTGGAGATGCATCAAGACTATTCATGAATAATCTAAAATCTCTTATCATCCACGCTTCTGCCTAACATGACATTATTACAAATATTTCAAATATCTTTGGGGTTGAATACTCTTCTCTTGAAGAGGGCTTCACCTATATGGGCTTCAAAATGAAGCCAAAGAACTATCATATCATGGATTGGCAATGGCTTATTAACAAATTTGAATGCAGGTTGTCTCGCTGGGTTCATCGATGGTTGACCTCAGGTGGCAAGTTTATTCTTGTATAGTTAGTGCTTTAGAATATCTTTGTTTATTATATGCACTTGAATATGTTTCCTTGCCAAATCATTAAGAAAATCAATGTCATTATAGAAACTTTCATTTGGTCTGGGGCAAAGGATGGGGAAATTTTCATTTGGCACAACTAGATGATATTTCAAAACCGCGGGATTATTGTGTGTGGGGTATAAAAGATATCAAGGATTTTGGGTTGGCTCTCCTAATAAATAACTTTTTGAGAGCCATTTATGGTGGTGGCATTTGGGAAACTATTATAAGGGATAAATATATGAAATGAATGTCCTTTATGGAATGTTTTAGGAATGATCAGTTTCTCAATCATAATGCTTCATACATTCGGAGCAACTTTATGAAGATAAAATAGTGGATATTTGACGTTCTTCATTAGGAGGTTAGAAATGGTTCAAAAGTTTTAGTGGGGATTTACCCCATTCATGGATTGCATGAATCTCATCTATTTTCAGAAACTATTAGCAATTTCTTACATTATAAGGGTATTTTATTCTTAGTGTAGATTCACGTTACTTATGATTTGTTGCATTACTTCCCTATATCTAAGGATGTCAGAACATTGGGTATGGCTATCTCTAATGTTGTGGTTTGGAATCATTACATATCACAATTACTTTCGATAGGGATCATTATACATGAGGATGAAGATTCCCTTAGTTGGAACAACAATATATGCAGGGGTTAATTGGTGGTTACAGAGTTATACAATCACATTTTTATCTCACAACAAGTGCACATGACAATTTGTTGGTTCAGGAGTGTATGGAAGTGGAATATGCCTCTAAAGATAAAAATATTCAGATGACTTGTTTGGAAAAATAGGATTATCACATGGGAGAATCTATGCAAGAGGGGTGTTTAAGGTCTAGGAAGATTTCCACGATGCAAAGGTTTCCTCGAACATGTGATTCAACTCTTCATCCTTTTCCCTTTAGACAATTCCATTTGGATACGAGTACTTTTGATGTTAAAAATCCATGTGCGATGGCCTATTATTTCTATGGAGGAGTGCTTCCAATGGTGGATGCAACATTGCAAGGAGCATAGGTCTCTACCTTTTTTTATTATCTGGGGCATCTGACGGGGTAGAAATTATTTGATTTTTTAGGATAGTCCATTTGATACTATCTATATATGTGATTTTATTTGTGCTCTATACAACGATTATGGTCAGAAGCTTCGAAAGGAAAAATTTCAAAGATCCTCAGCAGGTGGATTTAATGAAATGTTTTTTGAAATATTCTTTGATGGGGCTGCCCAATTTGGGCATTGTGGGTGTGGTGTTCTCATTGAGATCTCTTAGATACATCAATATCATTTCTACTGGAGTCGTGGTGAAGGGTCAAACACCAAGGTTGAAGTGGTAGCTCTATGGGGACTCTTATACTATAAAAAGAGACTTCATATTGACTATATACATATATGTGGAGATTCTCAGGTCGTAATTGATTGAATCAATTGTAGAAAGTCCTTTGCCCCTCCGTTACTTTCCAACTATATTTTCACGATTGATATGCTGAAGGCATCCTTTCTGTTGGGTGTGTGTTATATTAGTTCCATGACTAGCCACATGCGTGAAATGAGAGGTTAGAGGGGGCTGGAAGCTAACCCTTTGTTGTGTCGAGTGCAGTGGGGGTGTTACAGGGGGGCAGAATCCCCCCCTGTTGGGGGATCTGAGCGGGGTGGTAGCCCCCCTATACGTGGGTCTGGGGAAGCGCCCTGATATTTTGTTTTTGACCCTATATTAGGTGGGCAGACCTACCTATGGTTTTGTGCATAGGATTCACACATGGTTTTGGGCATGATGGTTTTCTGCTCATGGTATCTTGTAGATTTGGTCAAGGGTTAATGGATTGGGTCTTATGTATGCTTCGACATGTATATATGTGTGTTGTAACATTGAAAGGAAAATAATGAAAAATCAAACTGGTAGTCCTGATTTTGGCATCTAGGGGAAAATATTTGTGTATTTGTTTTGTGTTTCTTGCCATTGTATATTTTCTATTTTTAAGAATTCGTTTGCAGGTAATTTCTGTATAGGTTTAAAACCTACACTTTCATCACATTTCTTTTGAGCACGTCTTCAAGGAATTTAACTCTTTTGTAGATGTCTTTTGTATTATTTTTCAATTTGTTTTTTTTGCCTTTCCGTCATTGGGTCTGAAGTTTTATTAATTGATTTTTTATGTAGTCCTTATAGATTTCAATTTTTAGTTCTAGTATCTAATGATCGACACATACATTAGGATATACATTGTTGGAAGGTAACTTTCATGTTTTTTCTATTGATGGGTTTTGTAGTGTTGTATCCTAGCTCGCGGTGTAAATGATGCATCTCTCTATATTTCCCTATTATGGACATGAATATGGTTTTATTGGATCTAATTGATCTTGTGTAACTGGTTTTATTATATTTAATATAATAACCTATGATTTTTCTTCCCTAAAAAAATAAGGAAGAGTACACATTATTCAATATACAAAATCATTTACATCGACAATGTTACGAATATTAATACATCAAACTATATTTCAAGATAGGAAAACAAGAGTAGACATTATCCAATATACAAAATTGTTAACATCAATAATATTATAAATATTAATACATAAAACTACATTTCAAGATAGGAAAACAATATTGGACATGCAATCAATTGGTTGAGCAAATATCTTGACCACACACCACTCTAATATAGAAGGCTACCTAGTTGGAGAGAATCTCTCAACCAACTAGGCCTTAACAACTTCCTAACTAATAGGAACAAAAGTACCAGAACTCCACCAAAAAAGACTAATAATTTAATATATAACAACACAAACATGACAATTACTACTTACATATTCTAACACTCCCCTTAAAAACTATGTTCCATAACCTTAATTAGAGAATTCTAATTATATTCCACCAGAATGCATGGGTCACTAGCCTGTGCAACTATTGGTCTACTAGGATGTTCTTTCATGTACTTGGTTCATATGATTGTCCTTATCTTTGTACCTATGCCAATAGGTCTCCATCTGTCACCATCATATTGGGTTTTCTTGGATTATCCTTAACTATCCTCTAGGTTTTGTCAGCTTACCCTCAACCATGCTTTTGATGCTCTTGCAAGGAACAAAAAAAATATACAGAATTCTTTGTCCACTTAACTCTGGGTTTTGTCATCTTACCCTCAAACACACTGTTGGGTCCCTATAATACTAGTGATTACCCCATTACTATTGTAGTTATACCCCTTATTTATATTGTTGTGCCCCTATTACCCCCATATTGTTATTTATGTGCCCCTTAGAATCACTCTATTGTTATTTTTGTGGCTTTATATTATTATTGTTAGGTCGGCTGGATTATATTGTGACTCCCTAGACTCCTATATATAGAAAGGAGGTTTTGTCATTTGTATCATCCAAGAATTGTTCATTTATTTAATGTAAAGGAGGTTTCCCCCTTGAAGAGGCTGAATTCTAAGGCGTTGATCTATCTTTTCTATCTCTTCTTGAGCTAGTTTCATAACATTTGGTATCAGAGCTTTGGATTCTAGGGTTTCGCTGCTCCAAACAGGTCATCGTGGAATTTTCGCTATAACTTTTTTTCTATGCTGTTTCAGAAGTCGAAAAAAAAACCTTTTTGAGAAGAAATTGCGCTGAACCTTGGGTCCGAATTTCAGAGCTTTTCGCGCGATATTTGCGGAGATATTATCTAAGGAAGTTGGTCTTTTTGCAGAGTCCTGAATTACATTCAAAACAGGTGACCTGGGGAAAATCGTCATAACTTTCTATCTGGGGATCGGATTAAAATTTCGTAAGAAGTTATAGAAAGAGGACAGACTGTAGTTTCTTATGTGTGTGTTTCAGATTCAAAGGTTGAAACAGTGACTCGTGGCATGTCGTACAAGTTCGCTCTACTGAACCAGTCTAAAAGCAAGTCACTGTGGGAGATTTCACATAACTCTTCCTTGGAGAATCCAATTTGGCTCAGACTTGTGGCATTGGAAAGAGGACACAGAAGGCTACTACAGGTAGCAATTTCCAAACTGGATGATCCGAAATTACAGAGATACATCAGATTCAATATCAGGCTTCTATAAAGTGGAAAAAAGTGTGTAGTTTTTTTTTTAATTTTTGTGTAAGATTGGTTTAACGGAATTCAAAGGGCATAGTAAAGCATTATTATCGGTAACTAATGCCCCGAGGAAAGAAAATGCAAACACCTAGTAAGGAACCTGAAAGCTCTAGCATGACCCATGAAGAAGAGGAAGAAATGCTACATGATATATCAAAATTACAAGAACAAGTGCAACAAATGTCATGCTCACAAAAGCTAACAGAAGCTAAGATAAGTGGCATGGAATCTAAGATAAATGGCATGGAATCTAAGATAAAGGGCATGGAATCTAAGATGAATGATTCAAAGACAGATCTGAAGAGAGACATGGCATATTTGAAGATAGATTTGAAGACAGACATGGAAGAATTGAAGAAGTTGCTACAAGAAAGGTTCACTAATGGTGAAAAGGTAGTAAAGGAAACTCATGATGAGAACAAAAGAAATGTTAATCATGATTCCATAGACGCTAATGTTGGATTGAAGAATCACCGTATTCCAAAAATCGATATGAGGAAGTTTTATGGCAAGGATCCCGCCACAATGATATTACAGATGGAGCAATTCTTCGATCTCAATAATGTGCAAAACGCACAAAAGGTACGTATGGAAACTGTATATTTGGAACCAAATCAATTTGTATGGTATCAATGGCTTTGCTCTCGTAAACAATTTATCACTTGGGCAATTTTTACGGAAGAATTGATAGCACATTATGAAGATACAAAAAGCAACACTTTTTTTAGCCAATTGATAAGTCTCAAACAAAAGGGTTCAGTAATGGAGCACATTGAGGAGTTCCAAAAATTGAACATAAGGGTAAAAGATATTCCAGAGGAGCATAGGATTGATGTGTTCATAGGGTCTTTAAAGGATAATGTCCAACATGATGTTCGCCTTTGGGAACCTGATTCATTAGAGAAGGCATTCAGGTTAGCAAGAAAAATGGAAATCAAAATTATGGCAACCAAGAAGCATACCACTCACAACTATAAAGACGGAAGTGTTGTTGCCCCTAGTCTTCCACAACCTATAAGGTTGACACCACAACAATTGGAAGAAAAAAGAGCAAAAGGGCTTTGTTACAGTTGTGATAGCAAATACACTAAAGGTCATAAGTGTGCTGAGAAGAAATTATTCTACATAGATTGTGAAGAGGAAGAAGAAAAGGAGCAAGAAATGTCAAAAGAAGAAGATATACTCCAGGAACAAAGCTTAGATGAAGAACAAATAAATACGACCATATCTTGTAATGCATTGGTGGGAATTACCACTCCTCAAACCATCAAGATAGAAGGACAAATCAAGAAGAAAAAGGTAATAGTGTTGATTGATTCAGGAAGCACCCACAATTTTATTCATTGTAGGGTAGCAAAAGAATTGAATTGCTTCCTATATCCAGCACCAGAGTGTCAAGTGATGATTGCAAATGGAGGAACAATAAATTGCTCTGGAAAGTGCCATAATATCAAGCTATCCATGGGAGAATATGTATTGACTAGCCCAATGCTTTCCATTCCAATGGGAGGTGCAGATGTTGTACTAGGAGTCCAATGGCTACAATCCTTGGGTACAATAGCTTTTAATTTTCAAGAACTTTTCATCAAATTTTCTACGGAAGGAAAGGAAGTTGAATTAAGGGGTATTGCAGGGAAACCAGGAAAGATAATCAGCTCTCATGGTATGACAAAGCTTCTAAAAAAGGAGCAAAGAGGTGTAATTGCACAATTATGCTCGCTAGATGTTTCCACATTGGAATCATCTATTTCTCCAGATCTCCAAAAAGTCTTGGACAATCATTCCAAGGTATTTGAGACTCCCAAGGGTCTCCCACCTATGCGTGATCATGATCATGCTATTCATCTGATTCCAGGAAGTGTTCCTCCAAACATCAGGCCGTACAGATATCCCTATGTCCAAAAAAGTGAAATTGAACGTATGGTTGCAGAAATGCTAGAGGCTGGTATAATTCAACCGAGTCAAAGTTCTTTCTCAGCTCCAGTAGTATTGGTGCACAAGAAGGATGGATCATGGCGCATGTGTTCGGATTATAGGGAGCTCAACAAGCTCACTATTAAAGATAAGTTCCCCATTCCTGTTATTGATGAATTACTAGATGAATTGCATGGATCAATTTACTTCACCAAGTTGGATCTTCATTCGGGATATCATCAAATCAGAATGAAGATTGAAGACATTCCGAAAACAGCATTTAGAACTCATGAGGGTCATTATGAATTTTTGGTCATGCCTTTTGGCCTTACCAATGCACCTTCAACATTTCAAGGTTTGATGAATTCAATTTTCAAACCATTCCTTAGAAAATTTGTGTTAGTATTTTTTGATGATATACTAATCTACAGCAAGTCTTGGAAGGATCATGTTGAACATGTTGACAGGGTGCTACAACTATTGGAGGAGAAACAATTATATGCAAAAAGATCCAAATGTTTCTTTGGAGTCCAGGAGGTGGAATATTTGGGTCATATTGTATCTCATGAAGGAGTTAAGGTAGACCCTAGCAAAATTAAAGCCATCAAGGAATGGAAAATCCCCACATCCATAAAGCATCTGCGAGGATTTCTTGGGTTGACAGGGTATTATCGCAAGTTTGTTAAGAATTATGGGAGAATAGCAGCACCTCTAACAACATTATTGAAGAAAGATTCATTTTCATGGACTCCGAAAGCAACAAAGGCCTTTGAACATCTTAAAGAGGCAATGTGCCAAGCACCGGACTTCACAAAAACCTTTATTGTGGAATGTGATGCTTCAGGAAATGGAATTGGTGTTGTTCTAATGCAAGATGAAAGACCCATTGCTTTTGAAAGTCGTCCAATCAAGGGGAAGTTTTTAAGCAAAGCTATTTATGAGAAGGAAATGTTGGCAATACTCCATGCACTTAAGAAATGGCGACCCTACCTAATGGGAAGACACTTCAAGGTAAAAACAGATCATGATAGCCTTAAATACTTTTTAGAACAAAGATTATCCTCTGAAGAGCAACAAAAGTGGGTCACAAAGATGTTGGGTTATGACTTTGAAATCATCTACAAAAAAGGGAAGCAAAATGTGGTGGCAGATGCACTCTCAAGAAAGGATGAGGATGTGGAAGCATTGTTGTGTGCCATTTCTATTATCCAACCAGATTGGATAAACGAAGCAAGGGAGGAATGGAAGAATGATGAAGAAGTGTGGGCACTTATTCGAAAGCTACAACAAGATTCCAGTACTTCTGATACATTTAGCTGGCAAAATGATTCGTTATGGTACAAAGATCGCTTATACCTCTGTAAGAATTCCCAGCTAAAACAAAATATTCTTATGGAATTGCACACTTCTCCCTTAGAGGGCACTCAGGATTTTTAAAAACTTACCACAGGGTTAAGAAGGAATTTTTTTGGGATGGCCTTAAATCAGATATTCAAAATTTTGTGGCGGAATGTTTGGTTTGCCAGCAAAATAAAGTTGAAACAATTAAGACACCGGGTCTATTACAACCTTTATCCATTCCAAGCCAACATTGGGAGGAGGTTTCAATGGATTTTATCACAGGTTTACCCAAGTCCGAGGGAAAGAGTGTCATCATGGTGGTAGTTGACAGACTTACCAAGTATGCACACTTTTGTGCATTATCACATCCATTTAAAGCCAGTACAGTTTCTACTGCATTTATGGAAACAATTCAAAAGCTACATGGAAACCCAAAGATTATTGTAAGTGACAGAGATCCCATTTTCACTGGAAATTTTTGGACAGAATTATTTTCTTGTCTTGGTACTCAGTTAGCTCATAGATCATATTATCATCCTCAATCTGATGGGCAAACTGAGATAGTAAACAAATGTTTAGAAGGATATCTACGTTGCTTTGTATCTGATAAACAGACACAATGGGTCAAATGGTTGCCTCTGGCTAAATGGTGGTATAACACCTCCTTCCATACAGCAACAAAAATGACCCCATTTATGGCACTTTATGGGTATCAACCACCATCCATCACATCATATTTAAGAGAAAATTATAAGGTTCAGGCAGTGGAACATCACATCAAACATCAACAACAAGTCCTCCAACTCTTAAAGGATAACCTTGTGTTGGCACAAAATAGAATGAAACAACAGGGAGATCAACATCGCAGTGAAAGAAGTTTTGATGTAGGTGATTGGGTATTCCTACGGCTACAACCATATAAGCAAATGTCCCTAAAGCAAGCTAAGAAGGATAATAAATTATCACCAAAGTATTATGGTCCGTACAAGGTGTTGCAAAAGATTGGTACTATGGCATACAAATTGGAGCTTCCTGCAGCTTCTCGATTGCACCCAGTTTTCCATGTTTCATGTTTAAAGAAGGTTATAGGTGACAAGTTCCCAATTCAAACAATATTGCCAGAACTTGACGAGGAAGGAAAAATTATATTGGAACCGGAAGCAGTCACAGAAACAAGAACTCGACAGCTACGAAATTGATCAATTTCAGAGTATCTTATCAAGTGGAAGAACTTATCCGCTGAAGATTCCACATGGGAGGATGAGAATTTTATGCAGAAGTATCCAGAACTACTCAAGCGTTGAGGACAACACTTTTTTGAAGGAGAGGGGCATGTTGGGTCCCTATAATACTAGTGATTACCCCATTACTATTGTAGTTATACCCCTTATTTATATTGTTGTGCCCCTATTACCCCCATATTGTTATTTCTGTGCCCCATAGAATCCCTCTATTGTTATTTTTGTGGCTTTATATTGTTATTGTTAGGTCGGCTGGATTATATTGTGACTCCCTAGACTCCTATATATAGAAAGGAGGTTTTGTCATTTGTATCATTCAAGAATTGTTCATTTATGTAATGTAAAGGAGGTTGCCCCCTCGTATCTTTTCTATCTCTTCTTGAGCTGGTTTCATAACACACACTTTGGGTTTTCTCAGTTGACCATTAACCATGCTCCAGGTTTTCTCAATTGACCCTCAACCATGCTTTGAGTTTTGTGGGCTAACCCTCTGAACCATGCTTTTGATGCTCCTACATTAGACTTCTATATGAATCCCTTTCCACTCCCCTCTTGTAAGTGGTTTCTGGAATACGACAAACCTGTGGTACAAAATGGTTTCTAGGGTTGCACATCATCATTTGACTCAGGTACAATTACAAACTCCATTCATCGAGATATCAGGCACACCATCAACTCAAACATAACTCTATATACTTTCTTACAAACACATGTTACACACATTACATAATGGTCATGAGTTTGACTTATTCGACACACAAACATTTACTTTGTTTTTCTATCTCCACAACTGCTTAAATAAATATCAAGTTTTCCACACATTTCAAAAGACATGTATGGTATTTTCTGCAGTCATTGTTATAGATTATTTTTCCCACTATGATTCTGTGAGAGAGACCATATTTTATCATTATTCTTAATCCATAAAATATCGTGGATATTCTACTGGACAATTTATCACAACAAATGTGATAAAACTATAGTTAAAAATCCAAAAATCTAAACTGTTAGGGTTTATTCTTCTTTATATTCCTGTATCTATAGATTATTGTTTATTGTGTATTGTTGAAATATGTGAGTAGGTTCGGTCTTCATAATGTCTTATGTAATCTTGATTTTATGTAAAGAAAAAATAAAATTAATTATTATTATTTTATAGCATGGGTTTCATGCTCAAGGTCATTTTATTTATAGGTCAAGCACCCATTGTGTGCCTCTAGGGTTTTATCAGAGATAAGAGTCAAATGAGTCATTGTTATATGTAATAGACCCTATTGGGAATCTTGTATCAATTCAAAATAATTTATTTGAGTCATAAATTATGTCAAATTCCTTGCAAGGCCAAGTTGGCCTGCAAGAGGACAAGTCAGCCTCATGATGATAGTTTGAGCTCAAAGGAGAGAGTGTATATAAAGGGCTATCGACCTCATTTGAAGAAGTGTAAAGACATTCGATTAAGAGAGAAAAAAAAAATCGGTCATAAGGAGAAAGAAGACCAAGAATGTAAGCGAAGGTCAAGAAAAATCAAAGTTTTGAAATCTATTTTGGGCCTCCATCTCTCACACGTGTGAAAACTAGGGCATACTTTTGTTTCTACAAGAGCGAATTGTAGGAGCCGAATTTTAGCATCAATAGGATAATTTTTGAAGCGGAAATTCTAAGAAGAAATAAATACCCTAAACAAAGGAAAGGGAAGGCCTAGTTCTTCCCTAAAATCACTCACACATGCAAAAATCAGAATTGCAGGAAGGCTGAAAAGTTGCAAACCTGAAGTAGTAACCGAAATGGTGAAGTGAGGTTGAAATCTGAAGTTTTGTAGCAGCTTGACTTGGGTTGAATTTGTGAAGCACAAGCTCATCAAAGGACATATTTAATTGGTATTGGAGGGTTTTTTCTTGGGTCTATAAGGTCTTGAAATTCATCTTTTGAATATTCTATAAAAATAAAAGAATTCTTATGGGTTTTCCTCTCAACAGAGAGGTTTTGGCCTTTGCTATTAGCCTATATCTTGTGTCCTCCTATTTTATTGATGTTCATAGTTTGGTAGTTGTTTGATGATAAGAACACCATAATAATCAAGATAAGAAGAAGCTAATTACAAGTACAAGCAATTATCAAAGATAAGAGAAATCACCCTAATCTAGCTACCATAGATTTCGCAATATGGTATTAGAGCTAAGGTGACAAGAAGAGGCAACTTTAATATCACTCAATTGAAAAATGATACACAAGGGTTGAGCATGATAAGAGCATCAAGGAAATCAAAGAATCAAGGATATCTAAAGACCCTCTCATTTTGAAGGAAGAAAAAAAATTGGAAGAAGAAAAGAAGGCCTCAAGGACCCTACCTCCATTCAAGAAAAAAAAAGACTCTACACATTTGAAGCATCTTGGGAAGTCTCTCACATTCCATATCCAAAGGAAGAAAGAAGAGTACTTCATCATCAAAACCAAATTTGAACTCCCTCACATTGAAGAAGGTTCACATCTCAAGCATCTTTGAAGAAGAACATTTCCTAAAGAAGTAGCACTGTCATTCTTGAAGAAGAAAGATCATCATCAATAAAGGCATCTAGTGGAAGACATTATCATCAAGGAAGAACCTATTCATAGAGGAATCTTCATTTATCAAGTAAGTACCTTATATTTATGTCTCAATATACAAATGATACAACATCTTTCTACAAGGAGAACAATAAGCTTATTGGGACATTGAACTACCTTGCATGGAAGAAGAGAATAGACTTAATTCTCATAGAAAATGAAGTTATTGAATATGTCAAGGGCTCAATATCCAAAACTACATGGGATAAATATAAAGCCCTATCAAATTATATGAAAGGATAGATAATGACTCAAAGAATCCTCATTGAATCGATCAAGGATTCTCTCATTCCCTATGTAGAAAAGTTGAAGATATCGAAATAAATCTATGATAAGTTGGTGGAGTTTTTCTATGTAAGTGAAATAAGAGAAATAATATCGTTAAGAACTGAATTATACAAGATGAAAGTTTCAAAGGAATAAGGGGTAGCTTCATATCTCATGAAGGTATCTGAGATAAGAGATCAACTACAAAAGCAAGGAGAAACAATGTCATATCTAGAGATGACCACTCTTATACCCAATGCATTACTAGATGAATGGAGAAAATTTGTATCAAGCATATATGGAAAGAAGGAAGCCACTCCATTCAGTGATATATGGTCATTATGTAAGATTGAAGAAACCAGATTAAAGGAAAACAATGATTTTGGATCAAATGAGCCAACACAAGCATATGCAACAATGACAAGGAAGAAAGGGATGTTTGGAAAGTTTGAGCCTCGAAAGAAATTTCAAACTAAAATTGACATGTCTAAGATTCATTGCTATGAATGTAATGAATATGGGCACTTTAAGAGGAATTTTCCTAAACTCAAGAAAGGAAACAAGAAAAGAAATGAAAGAAGGGAAGCCCATGTGACCAGTGAAGTAGAAGAGCCAGAAGATAATAAGTTAGAGAAGGAAGAGATAAAAGAACTCTACTATTAAAAATTTCTCTCACATACATTTAATTTATTTTTAGTATATAGAAGTTAGCAAGTCATGGTAGGAAGCACTATAGTCATGATAAGATGCAATATAACAGAATTGAGATGACATCATAGAAGCATGGAAGGATAGAAAAAGTAATAGTTTAAATGGTTAAAGCAAGTCATCTAGCAAGATAGGAAGATAAGGTTTTGTCACACCTCATCATCATTAGAAATAATCATTTTCAGAATAAGGATCATCAATATCCTCCTTTGGAATCTTTGTTAAAAGGTTCACCTCTACTTAGAAGAAGAAAGTGCCACATTCCACCTAATGTGGAATCCACGGTTTAGAAGGATGAAGGTATGGTATAAGAGAAGTGCAACATGACAATTTAGTTGAAAACATTTGTATCTTCAAGCAAGGAAAGGAATTTGTTGAAGGAATCCTAGACGATCACATGAAGGAACATGTATGCATATATTTGTTAACTTTGATAGATGGAGAAAGTCATGTCATCACTTAATTATAGATATAATGGTTCGAATGCTCTATCTCATGAGCATGATTAAAGAAGAAGGGACTCTTCCTTCTAAATGATACATTAAGTCATAAAAAAAATATGCCTTGAAATCTTCTATATGATGACATGATGAAATCAACATTACATTACTCCATGAAGAATACGAGGTAGTTGGAAACCGTTGTTCCTATGATGAAGGAACTATGTATTAAGATACCAAGTTAGTAGTAAATAATGGTGTTAGAAGAAGAGTTCATAAAGATGTACTTATGGTCACTTGAGATAAGATGAGTAATAAACATTTGATAACAATAAAGATTAGCTATGACATCTCCATGGAGAAGGTATGAAGACCCTGATATGTATGATGAAGAAGGAGGACCTTGGTACATGAATGTCTTGTAGATGGATGCATACAATATGTAGGATGTTGATGTTGCAAAAACTAACAATATGGCGAAAGGGAAACATAAAGAGGTAATTATATTTTTGAATTTCACTTTTTGATTTTGAAAGCAAGCATCTAGTTGGATTGGAAATAGGGTTACCAGAAGAGGGTTGTAGAAATTCACCTACAACTAGTACACATAGACTTGGAAGGAAAACTCTTGAAGGAACAAGATTTTAAAGAGGTAGCAGTATGAAGGATAGCCATATGATAATGAATAAGGTCATTTCTTGATGAAAAGAAGACGGAACGACTAGCATTACCTATGAAAGGAAAGGGAAAGTGATGGTCGAATCCCTACGAAGAAGTTGGATCCATAATGAAGAAGTTGGAGTTCATACATGAAATGATGATTCAAAAAGAGAATACCTACAAGCAATTGATAGTGCCATGATCTCCACCAAAGAGAGGATAGTTGTTATTGGAAACAAGTATCTAGTTAAGAGGGAGCTTGGGTATATTCCTTTATAAGAATGAGTAGATCCTCCCTGGTTAATAGGGAGAGACAAACACATTATTCTTGTCTTCAAATTATGAAGAAAGAATGGAGGATTACGTAAGTATCTGAGACTGATACTGATACTCTTTGAGGATGAGGTAGGGAATCCAATGTTGGAATTATAGTGTTGGAATTGATGTCAACAAGCTCATGGTGTTGCTAGTCATATGCATGTGTGATGAGTGCTTGGTGTGGGATGTTTGGTAATGGTCTTGTTAGTTGGCATTGATGTCAAAATATCTATGTATAGACCTAGTGGAGATGATGTTGTGGTTGCTAAGGAGATGGATTTCAAACATGTTGAGTTGGTTGGAGATGTTGCTGCTACAAGAGGATTGGATTGCTGCAATGGGTGTAGATGTTGTGTTGTAGCTTGGAGATGTTGTTGTTACAGGTGGATGGAGTGCTACTATAGATGTTGCATATGTCTCTACATGTCTTGGATACATTGCATATGATGTTACATGCATGAGATGTGGTTTCATGTGTTGGAGGTACTTCTATCAGTGATGAAGGCAATTGTATGCCTTTATGTTGTTGTTGCAGGAGTTGAGGATGCTGCTACAAGTGATGGAGATGTGCTACAAGTATTGGAGGTGTTAGAGATGTTGTGATTGTTGCTTGAGGAGATGGAGGTGTTTAGCTTGGTGGTAAATTTGGCAGGATAGGTCTAGCATGTCCCTGACTTGTTATTGACCTATTTCATTAGTTGCATACATGTTGTAGAGGTTTGGAGGAAGTGAAGGCATGGAGGATTTGAGTAGGTAGTGACTTGACAGATTCAGTAGAAGGAAGAGTTTTCTCTGCCCATTGGCGGTTGGATAGTTAATAAAAAATTGGGCGAGGATCATTTGGTCGTGATAATACTAGAAAATGGAGTTTGTAGAGTCGCTTGTCAGTTTAGGAGTAACCGGGCGAGGATCATTGATTGTGGTGGTATTTATCAGATGGTAGTTCGTAGATCTGAGAGGGAAACAGTCTCCTGTCTAAAAGGGTAAGCATACTATAAAAGGCGTCGATTCTTCCAGCTCATATGAGTGATCTTATCCATGTATAATTTGTTCAGCATATAATATAATTTGAGAAGTGCAACAACAACAGGGTGGTATTTTTCCCGGTGAAGGGTTTTCCACCAAACATACATGTGTCCATTGTGTGATTTCATTTATGGTTGCATGTTTATATTGTTGTTCTAATCTCTGATTATGTGTTTCAGTTCATGCATACTTAAAGTTTAACTAATCGGAGAAAAAGTTTAAAAGTGCCACACTACTGATTCACCCCCTCCCTTCTCTCAATAGTGATCTAGTTTCCAACAATTGGTATCAGAGCCAAACTCTCAATTGTAGCTTGATCGCTCAACAGTGTATCTTGGATATTTTGGCACTTTTTTTGCAAATTTTCTAAAATGTATAAGCTAGGTATTCCAATACTTCATAAAGGTAAATTTGCAATTTGGAGAGCGAATTTGGAATCATATCTTTTGTTCATTGATGTAGATATTTTTCTATCAGTTGAATATGGAGTTAAAGATAAATCTAATGATTTACCTAAATGATTATTTTGAATAACATTTCAAAATATGATAGCATGCATGTGAAGAATTGTGAGACTACCAAGAAATGTTTGATAGTGGAGAATTTGTATCTTGGAGGAAAATTTCATTTTTTTAGAAATATATAAAAATGCAAAGGATTGTACTTTTACTATAATAACTAATCAATCCTCCTCACAAGAAGATGAAGGCACTAGTGATTACAATGATAAATCAAGAATCAGTTGCAAAAATGATGAGAAATCCAAGGTTAAAGCACCAGAAGTTGAGATTCAAAGGCTTATGGTTGAAAACAAGGAGTTGAAGGATAAATGTCAGAAATTGAAGGGTGAAGCAATTTCTGCAAGAGAATAATTGGAGAGGTTCAAAACTAGTGCTCAAGCATATACAAGCAAATATGAAATTGTTGCAGCACCTAGTTGCAACAAAAATAATGAGATCCATGAGAAATGCAACAAGAAACAAAACAAGAGAAGAATATCAATGAAGAAGAATAGAATTGGGAAGTGTTATAGTTGTGGAATTTGTGGACACATAGAATCAAGTTGTATAATTTAATGGAGAGATCAATCTTTCTCATCAAAAGGAGCAGCCAAAGGAGAAGCCACATCAAGCATGCATGCAAATGAAATATCCATCTTTCAGGTATAATATTCCTTTTTATGGTTATTGTTTCTCATGCAATGATTTTGGCCATAGGGCTATTGACTGTAGGGCACATGCAAGGAATAAAAATCAAATCAAAAGAATATATCAAGTAATTTCTTAGTTCCTTGGTCACATTAGATGTTTTATGTGTGAAAATGTTGTCCATAAGGCCAAGGATTGCAAACATCCCATGTGTTTCAGGAGATCCATTGAGAGAGAGGAGAATGTGAAAAGGCAATCACATAAAAAGAAGATGGATCAACAAATGAAAGTTTGGAGGAGAAAAGTGAAGTAAGGGTCTCCCACCAAAAAATGAGGCAAGCATGGTCTTAGGGGGGCATATGGTTGCATTATGAGTTGCATGCAAAATCTTAATTATGCATCCATATAGGAAAGAATATGAGAAGACAAATCTGCATTTCTAGAGATGCATGTGTTCAGGGGAATCCTTGTGGTTTGAAGTGTTATTTCTAGTTTTTTCTCTTAGTTTATTCCAGTTTGTTTAAGTTGGAGCAGTCAAGTCATGTACATCTATTGATAGTTTTGGAGAAACTATATGTTTTGGTTTTTGTTGATGTTAATGGTGTTATGACAACCATATAGGTATTCTCATGTGCATTGTCTAGGTGTGATGGGGGGTCACACATCCAGGGGGAGAATTTGTGCTTCCAAATGGATTTGGAGTGTGTTGGCATTGTGTTCATTATGCAGGATGATTTTTATTGTTACTTCCACACGTTGCATGTTGGATGAGATAATATGATTGCATGGAAAATTTTGCATGCTATTAGTGTTTACATTACTAGATCATAGTATGTTCTATTATATTTTTTTATTTCCATGGAGATTAAATAATATGTTGTGTTATCACCTAGATTGACCTCAGGCTGAAGAAGGCAAGCTTCCAGGGCAACCACAGACCACTTAACCTCGTAGCTAGCCCTACAAGGTCGGGATAGGGCTCTCTCCTTTAGGATCTTAGTCAAGGTGACTGGATTAGATAGGGATTTTAGGCAAGATATAGTAGCTCGAAAGGTTTTGATTGAATTTGTTGGTGTTTGCTAGATCAGATGGAGCTGGGTAGTTTAGGTCTGAGAAATTAGGTCAGAATGCAGGGTGTTCTATGGGGCAAGGTAGGTATAGGCTTTAGCACTTGAAATTAAGTGAGTCAAGGTGTCTAAGACCGGTGAGGAGCTGAGGAGGGCATGTGGTGATCATGGATCCTTCTCAAACAACAGAAAACATAGAATACTTAATGATTTCACAAGGTAGAGCATTGCAAACAATGGATTCTACTTATCTATCTTGATATCATTCAATTAGGTGAAATAGATGATGGTATACATAAAATATGTAAACAACAGATAACAAAAGAAGAAACTATGCTAAAACACTATACCACAAGGATCCCATAAAAATAGCTACAATTCCTATTAATTTCCTTACCAAACTACTTACAAAGGTGTACAATCAAGCTCAGAGCATCCAAGTGAATCCAACCCCACCAAATGACCAAGAAAACACATAATATAGAAATCTAAACTACTCATCCTGACCTTTAGGGGTCGAATCCATGAGAAGAGGGGTTGTTTCAACCATTTCCCAACAAAGAACTGGAATATAGGCAGTCAAACAACTTGCTTCTAAAAGAGGGGAAACTGATTCATTTGCCTCAAAACCACCTCTAACTAATGAATCTACCATATAACACTATTTTTCCATTACATTTACATGTCGTTTCATCAATTACATCAATGAAATCGTCCATGAGGAGAGAGAAATCAAATTCATAGTCAAAACAGGGGAATTTTAGTTCCCTGAGAAAAATGGCCCTAAGTGCAGTGCCGCTTTCCACCTAATTTTGGAGGTCTTCCCCTTAGCAAAATTGATCCCATGATAGCTCATTGGAAATTTCTTCAAGTCTAGTTTCTAGAACACCTAGAATTTTTGAATTTGGAGGTCATTTGCCCCCTCAAAACTTGAATCTCCCAAGACTGCTTCTGTGTGTCCAAAAAGAGGCAGAAAGGTCATTTTTTGGTAGTTTTTGGACCTTTTGGTGAACCAGATCTGCTCCAAAACTTCTGAAAATTTCCAGGGTGCATGTCCTCATCATTTTGAATCCAAAAATGTCAACTTTTTCTCCAATGGATGCCCCAGGAAAAATCGCAGTGTCGCTTCTAGACAAATTTTCTGTGTTGTGAATTTCAAAATTTCAAAAATACAAAAACTTCTCAAAATTTTCCCAAATTTGGCATGGAGCACCACCATCAAGTGCTTTGGTTGACCAAAGAGGCTTTAGCCAACATTTTAAGTCTATCTTTCTCTTTCTTGTCCTCTAATGCTCTCCTCAACCTAGCTTTCATCCTCTTCATTCTCATGTTGCAAATTTTGTTTCGTGTCATGTAGTGATAGGCCATGTGCCTCATCATTTGGTTATCTCTATTGGCCCTCTGAAATAATAGATGTTGATATTGTGAAAGTTACTCCAACCAGTGCCACTTCATAGTTATGCAAGTGAGCCACAAAAAGTCTAGCAAGCTCATGATGAAACTAGACCCTCTCCACTAGTTCACAAAATTCATAACATCCAAGGTGCCTAAAACATGAAACTGCTAGTGGATAGGCTTGCAATTCTCTTAAATTATTGGGCTCTTCTCTTATGATTTTTCCTCCCTTATGAGGCTTTCTCTGTTGCCTATGTCTCTCCACTAAACTATCACTTGCTATCTCCTCATCATAATCAAAATAACTTCCTCTATCCATTGGACTAGCTATTTAGTTGCACAAATCTTGATAGTGTAGATGGGACAATGTAAATGGGATGATGGGTATGCTCTAGGTTTGTAAGTGAATGTATGTAGTTATAAACAGAGCACAGGCTATGAGAGTGAAGGGAGGGTTATGGAAATGAAAGATAGGTGATGAAAAGTAGATGAGTATGGAGGGAATGATGAATGAAAGGGTTTAGTTATGAAGCTAAACAGTGAAATGGACCAAGTGATTAGGGTTTTAATGGAAGAGGATTAGGGTTTAATAATGAGAATGGAGGAGAGGTCTACAATATGAAGTTTGCAATCTAAACACTATACAAGAGCAGGTACTTACTTGCAAATACGAGATTGGAGGCAATTTGGGAAAAATTTTGAAGTTTGGAGTGATGGGATGGCTATCTACTCTAAGCATAGTGCTCTTGCCCAGATCTGTAGCGCCGTCCCCTAATCACAACACCCGTTCAAAAATACACAGGCAAAAAACTCCCTAAGCGCAGCACCTTGCCCTAGGCGCAGTGTCTCCTTCCCTAAGCATAGTGCCAATTTAGGACTACTTGTGACTACCTTCCCGATGTCCAAATTGAGTATGGGATAGCTCGTTGGAAAGCTTGTCAAGTCTAATTTCCATAAAATATTTAATTTTTCAATTTGGAGTTTATTTTCGCGTCAAAAGTCCAATCTCCCAAGACTGGTCAAAATGTGCAGAATGAAGCTGCCAAAATGCAGAGTTCTATTTCAGTCAATGTTTGGAGGTCTTCCTGAACTCCAAATTTAGATCATGATAGCTCATTGGAAAGATATTTGTGTCTAGTTATCATTTGACTAATCAAGCAAGTCATTTGGTCACCTTAGCTAGGAGAAATTTTGATTTCCCCAAGGTCACTCCAGAAGTGCATCAACTCTCCTGAGGCAACTGTATTTTTGACGTTTCTCTAAAACCATGACACCTGCGTAAAAAGTGAAGGAGGAGAACTACATTAAGCTTTCAAAATGATAAATTATGGCTTTTCTAATCATTATTGGCCTCCTCATGTCCTTGTTGATCATTATCGGCATGTAATTATTGGATTTTACCATGGTGGGACCCTAAAACCTAATGAGATCAAACCCTAAGACCTAGTGAAATGAATTGCAAAGTGAACACGAGCCATGACTGAAATATATGAAAGAGGATCAGCAAGTACAGATCATGAGGGAAAATTTTGAAGAAAAGCCTACCATCAGTGAATCCATGAACTAATGGAATGCAAAGTCATCAGTATGGGACTCCTACTATGAAATGCAAAAGAGCATATTTTGATCATTGATGGCAATGTGAAGACACTGAAACTAAAATTGGCTCGAATGGGTATGGTAGCTCCTTGGAGGTGCCAAGAACACCGTAGACCTAGTAGGCTTATCCATTGGGCAACAGAGTCAAAACTTTTCAAAAACTAAATATTGACACAATGCAAACTGAAACTAACTCATGGCTCGAACTGACTTGAAACTGACTCAATACTAAAACACAACTAACAAACTGGAAAAGACGCTCGAAGTGGAGCTTATTCAATAAAACCTACTCTAATTGTTTCATTCATCACCTGATCAAGTGAAATGAAACAACCAATGCAACAAATTAAGCATTATGGCTACTGTTTGAATTCTTCGCAAGCGCTTGCTTATGAACAACAAGAGAGAACTACTGAAAGGAAACTCCAACGAAAACTTGTAAACAGATCCAAGTTTTCCCAAATTGAATAATATGGAATCTCTATCTGATTCCAAAAACACTGCTGAAGGATCTTGAAATTCATGTGCACTGGGACTTAGCTCATCGAATTGATTACTTTGCTTCTCCTCATACCATGAATACAAACTTTCATTTGAGCTTTGTGACAAGACTCCTACTGAAAACGACAAAGAAACCGACTACCGGATCAAGTTTGTATCAATACTTTTTCCAAGTTCAAAGTTAGCTAATGGAGAAGAACTTTGACTGCAGACATCATCCAACACATCAACTATTGGATCGTGAAAAACTTGAAAAGAATGTTTCAACTCATTTTCTATTGGTTCCAATGAGATTGCATGATTTTCTACAGGCTGCTCATTTGAAGATATACTGTGCAAAATTCCTTTCAAAAACTGAAATGATTCAAAACATAATGGTACAGATTCATCTTGCATCATTTGATCATATGTTCCAACTTCCAAGTCTTCATCTTCAGCCTAACGTTCAATGGAATTCAAAGGCTACAAATCTAGATATGAGAAGTCTTGAACAAGGATTTCATTGCCCTCAAGATGGTCCAGATCAAAACTTATTGACGGTTGATTTCTGATTGCATGAAAGTTGTCTTTGATGAACTGAAATGGAGTAAAACAAAAAGGCAAGAATCCTTCACTTACTTCAACATTTGATGCACTTTCCTCCTCACTTCCGTAGCTGATATGCAACGGCTGATCACTGTATTTGAGCTGTTGAAAGTGAACTTCATCCTTCCACAAACCAGCTATTGATTTGTCTGCAAGACTAGCTTCTGTTTGGAGAACATGATCATCATCACACTGATCGAACTTAGGGAAATCATTAGTATAAAACACATCATCAAGCATACATGTCATATCAACAGATCTCTCTTCTCCAAGTTGATCTATAAAACAATCATTATCATATCAATGACAACTGGGATAATAAAGAAAAAAATTTGTATCAGCCACTTGTTCTTCTTCGATCAGCGAGCCATGGTCTTGAACATGATCTTTTGCATAATCTCTTCCACTGCACTTACCAAAATGTCGATATTTACCTCTAAATATGTTGATTCCTCTGGATCCATGTTCTTCCTCTCTTCTTCCTTCAACTTTGCCCTTATGATCAACAAATTAGCCTCTACATCTACTACATTGTTCTGCATCTCTTCAAGTGTTGCAAGGTTCCTTTCCCTCAACTGAAACTCCATTTCTGGATCAAAGGCTTTCGGATAGTGTAAGAGAGAAGATCCAGGAGGAGGTCTTATATTAACTAGCATCGAAATATAGACTTGGTTAAAACTGGTAGAAAACTATTATATTGTCTCCCCTGGCAGTCTTTTCATCTGGTTATACTCTTCTAGAATCAAGAAAGGGTTTTCTCTGACCACCCACTTGTCGAGGAACACTTTGACGAACTACTGGAAATCTGAGATACTTGCATCAAGCAGGGTTTTGAACCAGCTCTTGACTTTGCCTTGCAAAGAAAGAGCAAAAAGCCTAATACTCACATCTTCTTCATCAACTTCAAAAAGGTCAAGAAAATACTCAAAATTCAGTACATGTCTCTCAGCAGTGATGTTGTCATAGTCACCATCAAATCTTGGTAGATATAGGTAATGATTTTTAGGGAAAGCATGGGATATAGGAGGTAAAATTAGAGGCTTGTATCTATCCAGAATTTTACAAGGTATAGGAATATGTATAGAAGGTGTAGAATCAATCTTGGTCTCTTGAGGCTCATCAGTTTGAAGACGGTCATCATAAGATTCAGAAGAAGGGTCTTGATCAAGATCAAAGGCATGTGAATATTTTGTATTCACAATCTTCAAAGGGAAAGAATCAAATGCAGGTCTAGGATCTTTTCTCAAATACAGTATACTTCGTAAAGCCTTCTTGACATTCTCGGGAAAAGAGAAGAAATAATTTATAACAAAGAACATAATGTCTTGGATGAAATTCCAACTTGAATACCTGATCTTTCCATATTGTCCTTTCATGTTTCTACTGGTCAAGTTCATCCTCCAGTGGAGTCCTTGGATTTGATCTCGAAACTGATTTAGAGTCACCAGGTGAATGATTTCAGCCTTCCGGTGTCTGATCGTTGTCCACCATCAACAATCAGATCTAAACTTGATACATTTTACTAAGGAACATAAAACTACGTTCCCCAGTATGGTCGCCACTATGTTATCGCCTAGATTGACCTCAGGCTGAAGAAGGCAAGCTTCCAGGGTAACCACAAACCCCTTAACCTCATAGCTAGCCCTACAAGGTCAGAAGAGGGCTCTCTCCTTTAGGATCTCAGTCAAGGTGACTGGATCAGATAGGGATTTTAGGCGAGGTGTAGTAGCTCAAAAGGTTTTGATTGCATTTGTTGTTGTTTGTTGGATCAGATGGAGTTGGGCAGTTTAGGTCTGGGAAATTAGGTTAGAATGTAGGGTGTTCTATGGGACAAGGTAGGTATAGGCTTTAGCACTTGAAATTATGTGAGGTGATGTGTCTAAGACCGGTGAGGAGCTGAGGAGGGCATGTGGCAATCATGGATCCTTCTTAAACAGAAGAAAACATAGAATACTGAATGATTTCCCAAGGTAGAGAACTGCAAACAATGGATTCTACCTATCTATCTTGATATCATTCAATTAGGTGAAATATATGATGGCATACATAAAATATGTAAACAACTGATAACAAAATAAGAAACTATGCTAAAACACCATACCACAGGGATCCCATAAAAATAGCTGCAATTCCTATTAATTTCCTTACCAAACTGCTTACAAAGGTGTACAATCAAGCTCAAAGCATCCAAGTGAATCCAACCCCACCAAATGACCAAGAAAACACGTAATATAGAAATCTAAACTACTCATCCTGACCTTCAGGGGTTGAATCCATGAGAAGAGGGGTTGTTTCAACCATTTCCCAACAAAGAACTGGAATATAGGCAGTCAAACAACTTGCCTCTAAAAGAGGGGAAACTGATTCATTTGCCTCAAAACCACCTCTAACTAATGAATCTACCCTCTAACACTATTTTACCATTACATTTACATGCCATTTCATCAATTACAATAGTGAAATCATCCAGGAGGAGAGATAAATCAAATTCATAGTCAAAACAGACGAATTTTAGTTCCTTGAGAAAAATGGCCCTAAGCGCAGCGCCTCTTTCCACCTAATTTTGGAGGCCTTCCCCTTAGCCAAATTGAGCCCATGATAGCTCATTAGAAAGGTCTTCAAATATAGTTTTTGGAACACCTAGAATTTTTGACTTTGGAGGTCATTTGCTCCCTCAACACTTTAATCTCCCAAGACTGCTTCTGTGTGTCAAAAAAGAGGCAAAAGGTCATTTTTTGGTAGTTTTTGGACCCTTTGGTGAACCAGATCTGCTCCAAAACTTCTGAAATTTCTAGGGTCCATGTCCTCATCATTTTGAATCCAAAACTGTCAACTTTTTCTCCAATGGATGCCCCAGGAAAAAGCGCAACGCCGGTGGCGCTGCACTTCTCGACAAATTTTCTGTGTTGTGAATTTCAAAATTTCAAAAATACAAAAACTTCTCAAAATTTGCCCAAATTTGGCATGCAGCACCACCATCAAGTGCTTTGGTTGGCCAAAGAGGCTCCAGCCAACGTTTTGAGTCTATCTTTCTCTTTCTTGACCTCTAAGGCTCTCCTCAACCTAGCGTTCATCCTCTTCATTCTCATGTTGCAAATTTTGTTCTGTGTCCTATAGTGATAGGCCATGTGCCTCATCATTTGGTTATCTTTGTTGGCCCTCTGAAATAATAGATGGTGATATTGTGAAAGTTACTCCAGCCAGTGTCACTTCATAGTTATGCAAGTGAGCCACAAAAAGTCTAGCAAGCTCATGATGAAACTGGACCCTCTCCACTAGTTCACAAAATTCATAACATCCAAGGTGCCTAAAACATGAAACTGCTAGTGGACATGCTTACAATTCTCTTAAATTATTGGGCTCTTCTCTTATGATTTTCCCCCCTTATGAGGCTTTCTCTGCTGCCTATGTCTCTCCACTAAACTATCACTTGCTATCTTCTCATCATAATCAAAATAACTTCCTCTATCCATTGAACTAGCTATTTAGTTGCACAAATGTTGACAGTGTAGATGGGACAATGTAAATGGGATTATGGGTATGATCTAGGGTTTGTAAGTGAATTTATGCAGTTATAAACAGAGCATAGGCTATGAGAGTGAAGGGAGGGTTATGGAAATGAAAGATAGGTGATGAAAAGTAGATGAGTATGGAGGGAATGATTAATGAAAGGGTTTAGTTATGAAGCTAGACAGTGAAATGGACCAAGTGATTAAGGTTTTAATGGAAGAGGATTAGGGTTTAATAATGAGAATGGAGGAGAGGTCTACAATATGAAGTTTGCAATCTAAACACTATATAAGAGTAGGTACTTACTTGCAAATACGATATTGGAGGAAATTTGGGAAAAAATTTTAAGTTTTGAGTGATGGGATGGTTGTTTGCTCTAAGCGCAGTGCTACTGCCCAGATGCGCAATGCCATGCCCTAAGTGTAGTGCCCGTTCAAAAATACAATGGCAAAAAACTCCCTAAGCACAGCGCCTTGCCCTAAGCGCAGCGCCTCCTTCCCTAAGCGCAGTGCCACTTTAGGACGAATTTTAACTGCCTTCCTGATGTCAAAATTGGGTGTGGGATAGCTCGTTGGAAAGATTATCGAGTCTATCTTCTAGAAAATCTTGAATTTTTAAATTTGGAGTTTAGTTTCCTTGTCAAAATTCCAATCTCCCAAGACTGGTCAAAATGTTCAGAATGAAGTTGCCAAAATGCGAAGTGTTGTTTTAGTCAATGTTTGGAGGTCTTCCTGTACTCCAAATTGAGCTCATGATAGCTCATTGGAAATATATTTGTGTCTAGTTATCATTTGACTCATCAAGAAAGCTATTTGTTCAACTTATCTAGGAGAAATTTTGATTTCCCCATGGTCGCTCCAGAAGTGCATCAACTCTCCTGAGGCAAATGTATTTTTGACATTTCTCTAAAACCATGACACCTGTGTAAAAAGTGAAAGAGGTTTTTCTTCCTTGGCCTATTGTGGACAAAAAAATCTCTCACTTTTGTCAAATTCATCTTTTGTTACTCATAAACACAGTTTGAAGAAAAGCTTCCTTGGAATGACTTCTTGACAAATGATGGAGACCTGATGTTTGATGATATGAAATGGCCTCATACCTTCTGATATCCCTTATACCTCCTCTACTCATATATCTCTGATCCCATAGCCAACCCTAGCTCAGTGGCAGAGGAAATTAGGGTTTAGTGCTTGTTCTCTTTTGCTTTTTCAGGTGGATTTGTGCTCATGATAACCTGATTTTTTGCAGTGACAGGTGCTTGGCAACATCACAAGATGTTTAGCAGTAGCTAGGAACAAATATTGCATATGAAAACATAAAATTACAACATTAATGGAGATAAAAAAAAAAAATACCTTGTTTTCACCTCAAAACAAGTTTTGAGGTGAGAATTACATTAGGCTTTCAAAATGATAAATTATGGCTTTGCTAATCATTATTGGCCTCCTCATGTCCTTGCTGATCATTATTGGCATATAATTATTGGATTTTACCATGGTGGGACCTGTTGTGCTCTACAACAACCCCCCATTTCATATCATTTTTATTTATAAATATTAACATATGAAATGGGTCCCTTTAAAGATTAATTGGTATCAATACTTTTATTGTTCAAAAAGGCCCGATAATCAAATGAACTCATTTTATAAAACCCTTTTGAAAAACCCATTTAAAGAAATAAGGCAAATCTTTGTCATTGCGATAAAGCGATCGCAAGATCGCATATCGCAATGACATAAGAAATATAAATAAACGACACATTGATTTCCGCCGATGCGATATCGCAATCGGCGATTGACAATACTTCATGCACATTTTAAAGCGCCCCATGCCATTAGCCCCGATGCGATGCGAAATCGACGATCGGATATCAGCGGTAATCTTTACTTAAGTCTTAATGTGCTCAAAGCTTTTTCCCCCGATGCGATGCAATCGACAGGCGGCAATCGGCAATATCCCACGCACATCATTAAGGTGCACAGGTCATACCCCCGATGCGATCCGATATCGCTATCGGCGATCGGTGATACACTATATGTGCACTTTATAATCCTCATTCTCCCGACGCGATGCGATAAAGCGCAATTTTCAATATAAAGTCGTTAAGTTATGGGATATCACAATTCATTCATATTTAAAGCTTGATCGGTTAAGCAGTCATTTACCTGCACTCAACCGTCAAAACGCCCACTGCACGCTTGAATGAATCATTAATCCGAATAACGATATAATGGGCATTTAAGGGATGACAGGTTTTTAAGGGCTAATCCCTTATTACGCACCTATGCATATGTTCTCATCACTTGCAAGTTTTCATTGCTATCTCTGTATTATGCACATTTGTCTCTCTGTGCAGAATCCAACCGAAAGAGAAATCTCAAACAAGATGGGGAAGAAATCTAAGAAGACCGCAGGCACTTACACTACATCAACAGCAGGACAAGCTCTTGTATACAAAAAGAAGGGCTTAATATCCGATACTACATGCACGGGTCTCACTAGAGTTACTTGGCAAGGCACTTACAACCTAATTGAGGCCGAAGAACCAGAAAAGACAGTAATAGAAGCTACTGTGGATCCTACTCGCAAGTCTGATTGTACTCTCAAAGATTTAGCCGACTCTTTCCTTCACAGAATAGAGGCCAGGGAGCAAATTCTCCCATACACAGATGTAGTGCGATGGGTGATTCAAGAAATCCCAATCTTGGACAGAACTTTCAACACTAGAGATGGGAGAATCTTCAGATCGTTCAGGCCGGATGATCTAAGACAAATGTATCATTTGCCCGAGCCGGAGAAGATATATAATAAAACATTCCTGGAGAAGTTTGCAAGCGAAAATGAAGTTGAATCCGAACCCATCCGGGATTGGAGACAAAATCCAGCCAAACACAAACACGAATCTTTCGGTAAGTACTCGGTCGATTCTCTTGCTTCTCCTTATTATTATGCGGGAATAATGATGTGTAGATTATGGGGATTACATGACTCTGCTAATTTTACCATAGAGATGGTTCCTCTAATGGAGGCAGCTGTAAACGGTATAATTATGGATTGGGCCACCATCCTTTCTGACAAATTAGCACAAGCTGTGCGTGACTTTAGACATCAGACTATCGTCACAGAAAGGAAAATTCCCCCATTCTATTACAGTGCATATATCTTAGATACACTATGTTTCAATTCTGAATTCCCCGTGCTCGGCTGGAGATGGACGCCACAAGATCCCACGGCCATCCACATATACCATCAGAAACTATGGAAGTCCTCTTACAAGCACCATCTGTACCAAATCTGCAATGGCTTTATGGTGCCTATTCACTATTCTATTTTTGACAAACCCATTCCCAAGATTTCCTATCAAGCTTCGTTTGATATAACGGCAGTAGCAAGTTGGTTTGGGGAGGAGAGATTTACCTACATAAGGGTTTTTGGCAGCCAAGCTGACCCACATGTTCTCCCTTTATATATACCAGACAAGCTGCTAGCAAGAGAAATCGCCTATCAGATTATGGCTGAGAGTGTTACACAAACTCTCAAGAAAGAAAAGAAGAGGGGCTGGCCCTCTTTTCCCTTCAGGTGTGGTGTCTATACTCTGCATGATCTCAAACATGCAGAAAAGGAAGCCACAAAGCTTCAATCTTTAACTCTGGTGACTATCCCAAACAAGCCATATGATCCAAGCAAAGTTGCCTACAATGCACTGGAAGAGGCCAAATTGACAAAATTTGAGCACAAAGAAGATTTATTTGACGACCTATTCGTTGCAGCTAAAACAATAGGTCAAGCTAAAGAACTTGCTTGAATGAAATATAATGATGAAGGGCTGACTGAGTTTAATAAGCTTAGAGAACAGAGGTTGCAAACTCTGCCTCTAGATTTACTAGCAACAACCCCGACGACATCATCAAGCGGGTTTGTTCTGCAACAATCAAAGGAACCTCCGGTGGTAACAAAGGATCATAAAAAGGAACAGGAGGAAAGGCAGAGAAAAGAAAAAGAAGAAAGGCAGAAGAGAGCACAAGAGGAACAACAGAGAAAAGAGCAAGAGGAAAGGCAAAAGAAAGAACAAGAGGAACAGCTGAACAAAAAAGAGCAGGAAAAAGAACGGGAGGAGTCCCAAGCCGAAAAGGAGAAACAGACCACCACCAATGTCAATGTGGACACTACCATAGACCCCAAACTACTCCAGGAATGGCAACAGTTTCATTCCATCATCAGTGGATTGGAATGTTCAAAAGATGGGGACTCTTCCAAAACAAATGATACACAGGACATCACTTCACCTCCGGTTCTAAGTGGAACCAGCGGCCCACCCGTTTCTAAAGATGTTGAGATAATTCCAAAGGACCCCTCTGATCAAATCATTCTCCAGGTAGAAGATATTCCTCCCCTGGATGTTTTCTACAGCCCAAGGCATAGAGCAGTTGTAAAGCGATCAAGGAAAAGACGAAGGACTGATCAACCTTCTATCTTTCCAGAACAAACAGTCACGGGTAATGTAGTATGGAAGGAGGAATTGGACCCCTCCGATGACCTAACAAAGCTGTCACAGTATGCAGGAGCCTATTCCGCAGCAACAATCGACAAGGCATCAGAGGTAAGTCTTCTACTGAAGACTAAGGACCAAGAAATTTTTGCACTACAGGCAGAATTGACCGAGACAAAGCAGAAGGCAGCGCAAGCAGAGGAGCAGTTGCTGGCACAACAGCAAATGAACAATCAATTAACCCAGCAATTGCAGGAAGAAAGGCAAAGGATCGACCAAAACACAATCCAGAAACAAAAGGAATTGTCGGAGGCATTGGCACAATTGAGAGCAGCAAATGAGCAAATGATGAAAACGAAAGATGAGCAAATCGCTCAATTATCATCGCAGCTCGAAAAAGCAAAGGGCACTTCACAAGTGGCAGAATTCAGAAAGGAAGCATCACTAATCAACAGTGCATTGATATCCCATATTAGGCTCCCGTGTCAACAAATCGCTCAGGCAGAGCCATTGTGTGAGCTAACGACATCCATAAATCAGCAGGTAGAGAAGGTCAGAAATGAGTTAGACCAGGCCGAAGAGATCATAACTGGATATCTTGACTGGCAAGATTCCGATCAAGGGAGAGAAGCAAATTTGCCCAAGATTTCAGAAACATATAAAGACATACTTTTCACAGAATGGCACACTCAGGTGATGAAAGCAGAAAGGGCAGCTTCAAGATGTAAATCAACTTCCAGCAATCTGGTTGATCTAGTTAACAACACTCTCTACTTAGCAAATATGATTTCCCAATGTACACCAGGAAAGATGACGACAACAAATACATTGGAACAATCATGCTATCCTGATTTAGAGGAGAAAGGGAGATTAATCGCTGGGATTAATAGTTTAACTATGGATGCATATTGGCTTTTTCTGATTAAGCCGCACACACAGCGAGCCGCCCTTAAGTGTTTAACAGATGAAATCGGGTGTATAATTCCCGACATTCAGGATGCCACCTATGCTACCCAGCTCAGTTTGCATCTCAACAAACCGCCTGAAGTAGAGCCAATGATTGCGACAAGTCAGCTCAGGTTTAAAGGCAAGTAGCCTACCTGATGAATCATACCGCCGATTGCCAGATCGCTCCGGGAAATAAGATCAAAATTTATTGATGCCAATTAAGTAGGATTTCTGTTTATTAGATATTTAGATTAGTTTAGTATTTATAGACCCTTTCATTGTTTTGGAAAGGGTCGTAAAGTTTTGTAACAGACTTAAAAGACTGAAGTTTGCACTATTGTGCTTCAGTCAATATTCTTTTATGAAACTGGGCCAATTGTTCTTAATTTAACAAGGAAGCTTCTTTATGCAATTGTGCACTACTGTCGTTGTTGAGAATGTTTTTGCGTTGAAGGAAGAACTACACATAGCGATTGATATTTGGGAGTGTCAAGTAGCTCATATGTTATTTCTATCTATGTCTGAATTTATTCCTTTTATATGAATTGTTATGTGATTATTCTTGCTATTGTTGATTATATGCATGCGTTGTAACAGCAGATCTTTATTCATTCCACTATTGGATGTTTTACGATGTGCCTTTTCTTTTAATCATGCATGTGACAATGATATAAATGATAAAGTGTGGTAATTTTGTTTTGATCGCTTTGTTTAACTATTTAGGCACATCAATCTTGAATGAATTAATATCTATGCCTTAAAGATGGAGTCATCTATATGCCTGTCTTTAGACACAGACCATCAAACGCTACGCTTTAGAGCTCAATAAGTCCCCGGGATAGATCATAGTTATTATATTCTTGCTGATAGTTTTAGTTATTCACTCATCGCTAGCGTAGTTTATAATCATCCATCCATCCCGTTTATCTATTTCTGGGAAACTGGTCCCATTATCCCCAGTCGGAGCCACTATTTCAAACGGAAAAGGAGTTGTACTAAGGTCCGGACCCGGTGGTTATCCCCGATGTTGTTGCAGCGATTTTCGAGGCATCAACATTTTTGGCGCTAGAAGGAGGGCCATCAACTGTGAATGGCACATAAGTCAAAACTTATAAGCCATTCTAAGAGTAATTCTCCCTCCGAATCCCCTCGATCTTCCCATTTGCATACTGGTTCGCCGGTATCCAAACAAGAAGAAGGGGAATCAACTACCACTACTCAAACCCATCATACTTCAGAACAATTAAGTCTTGAATCACCTGAAGTCTAGTCTCTTATCCACAAACTTCAGAGCTTCTCGATTTCACCACAGAAATCTGATGTATCACAAAGCAGTGCGACTTCGCAGTTCAATTTAACTCATCCTCTCACCAGACTTCAGAGTGAAAAACTCGGTATTGAACCCACTGAGTTCCCTTTACCCAAAAGGAAAAAGGCGAAGAAAATTACTGAAGGATCTGATAGTGAAGAGCTTTCATCCACATCCTCCATTGCATCTTCCCCTCTGCAAAGTCAACCATCCACTCCCCCATTACATATTGTTGTTCACCAGGGATTAGAAGCCTCAACATCCCAACCTACTCACTCCTCACCATTATTTTCTTCCCATACATCTGGAATTCCAACAGTAGTATCAACCATTGTTGCTATTATAATGGCAGACCCATGGACCAGGCCAGGTGCAGTCAACATGCCTGCACCATTGCATCCTTTACCAGATGCTCCTGAAAAATGGCTACCTAAATTTAACCCAGATGACGGGACCCAGGCTGAAGAACACATTAATAATTTTATGTTAGCAGTCAACTTGAAAGGAGTAACAGAACAAGATGTTGTTGTTAGACTCTTCCCTTACACCTTGCAAGGATCAGCAGGATCCTGGTATTTTTCTTTACCCTCTGGTTCCATTACCAGTTGGAACACTTGCCAAGAGCAGTTTCTTACCAAATATGGAGATGCTAGGTCCTTAGCTACTTTAATAAACGACCTCTCCAATCTGAGAATAGAGCATAGGGAACCAATAAAAGAATTTAATGCTAGATTTAATAAACTCCTGAATAAAATCCCTACAGCTTCCAAACCAAGTGAACAAATTCGAAGCGAATGGTATATTACCGCCCTACCTGCCAATATAGCCATTTTTGTAGACAGGGCTGGGAAACCTACCTTAGCTGAAAACATGAGAGAAGCACTTGCTGTGGAAAAGCGCATCAATGCTCTACAGAAGAAAGCTTCTTTGGAAGACAGAAAAGCTAAAAAAGTCTCATTTAAAGAGGATTCCAAGAAGAAAACCCCAAAAGACCCATATGACATGGAGGGTTTGCAAAAGGTCCTGAAAACTTTGTCTAACGAAATGGTTGAAATAAAGAAGCAGGTGGCCGAAACCTCAAACAAAAGACCATTTAGGACTTATAAGAAAACTGAACCAAAGCCACTGAATGTCATATCTAACGCAGATTCAGAGCAAGAAGAAGAGGAAGAGGAAACAACCTCACAAACTGATGATGAAGAAGAAGTAGCTGAATGCCACAGAATGTGGGATTTTATACTCCCCAACTCTGATACCGAGAATGAAGAAGAAGCCTTCCCGGTTACTACTAGAAGTAAAAGTACTCCTGAACCTGGTTGAAGGGAAAGTACCCCTAGAGTCCTTTGGGCTGAGACTCTACCAGACTGAAAATTGCTTATACAAAGAAACACACACACACAGCCATCTTTTTTTACTTTTAAGCAAATTCTAATGTTTAGGGTACATACCTAAGGTCCTACGTCCGAGAAGACCGTTAGGGTGCAAACCCTTCTTGGAGTTCCCTTCTTCTTTCTCTGACCTGCAAGACAAACAAATCAAAGAACACAACAGTACATGTATAGAAGTTTATGTATAAATCATCTTTATGCTATAAAGTTAGTTATAAATAATCTTTAAGTAACTACTTTCATAAGAATTCAACACAAGAATCTCATAAGCATAAAGAAAGATTATTCGGGAACAAAGACGTGTTTCTTTATATATAAAGGCAAATAAAGTACATATATCGGAAAGATATCACCTGAACACCTTCAGCAGGCTCCAAGCAAGCTTCCTCCCGGATTCGTTCCAGCCTCCAGCCTTCAACAAGAGCTCCTTCCAAGTCTTACTCAATGATGATGTCAAGGATGAATGATCACCAATACACATGGAAACAAGGGTTTCCTATGCAAAATGGGGGAAGTGCAGGATGCACCAAGGACTTCAGACCTGGTCTAAGGGAAAAATCTCAGCATAATAATCTTGCTCTCCTTTCTCTCTCCCCTTGGCCTTCCCTTTGATGTCTTTTTATACCCTCTCCAAAGTAGTTTTTTAGTTAGGAGTTGGTTGGGAACAGTTGGGCCACGGGCACTAACAGGTGATCCAGCAGGTAAACCCGCGATCACCGCCCGAAAAAGAGGAAATTATATTTTTTTAAGTGTTTTAATAGATACACGCGGGTTGGGTATGACAGACCCGCGTGTACACGCGTTTAACACAGGGCAAAGTCGCGTACAGGGAATAAAACACTGTTTTTTAAATTTTTGGACCAGGTCTGGAAGGAGGGGTTGCCCTAGGCCATAAGTGCAGCATCACAAACCATAAGAGTGAGATTTGGAGCTATAACAGATGCCCCCTAATGTATGAGGTCAGAAGGGGAACATGATGGCCGAAATACATTAAGTAAGTACAAGGAAAGGAACTCTGCCGAAAAACCGAGGAGGACTTCACCAGAATTCAGCCTGCCAAGCCACCGAAAGGAAATCAGAAAGAAACACTGTCTGAGGCGGGCATACCCATGCTCAGGAAAAGTAAAGCATGTCCGCATATCGAGTACAAGCGGATCCACTAAGTATACAAGTATAAATGACTGTAAAAATACATAATGGATCATCTGATCATAATGAGTAAGTACATGTCTGAATATCACATATAAAACTGTCAATGATGCTGAAAAGATGCAACGGATCACTGAAATCAAAGACTGATCCCATAAGGTACCAACTGAACATGATGGAATAGGATGGTACTACACTGCAAACTCAGGTGCCAGCATATAGAATGTCGCCATGACTGACTGCAACATATAAGGTGGAATGGTATCAACTAGCAGCAACAGGAGCAACTGTCAAGTGAACCAATGAATGCTGATACAACCTGAGGTCTTCACCGACCGCCGTGGTACATTTCTACACCATGGGAATAAATGATCTGAAGTCGACCATGTGAGAAATCGTTTGATTACCGGTCATTGATGTATACCGTTAACAAACGCGAGACTACCCACCGATAATGATAATGAGCGTCAAGGTACCCAGTACAATCTAACAAGTGTGAATAGATGAGCTGAAGTCGAACACCTGTAAGAATCTATCAATCAGGAGACAATGATGGTTTCCCACTGTCGATAGCGAGGAATCTGCCACTAATGACTGCAAACCCCAAGGTACTGCCAAATGGACTCTAGATCTTTGCCCCAGAGCAATGAGTCGGAGTCGATAGGGAAAGATCCGCTAGAAGGAAGGCATTAAGGCATCCTCCATCAATCTAGCGCGAGTGTAACCCGTAGGCCAATAATGTGGAAGGAATCGGACGAAAAAGATGTAGTAACCCAACCGAAGTACGTTTCCGGCGTACACAAGATGTGGCTAGCGCACGGCAGAAACCCTCTGAACCAACCAATAATGAAAGCTGACACAGAGGCGAGGTATCCACCAATAGGGTCAAATGGAAACCAAGGTACTGCACGAATCCCAATGTGTGATAATGTATGCTGATGTCGAACACAAGGGAAACCACTCAGTCAAAGACCCATGATACTGATCGATGCTGAGCACAAGGTGACCTATCAATAATGAAAATAGGGCCAGGGTGCGGTCTCTAGGTCTGCCCTCAGAGCAATGTGTCGTCGTCGATAAGGACAAGACCCGCCAGCAAGAAGTCAATGGGGACCTTCTCAAACCGGCACGAGTGAAGGACCAATATAACTGATGTGATGATAGACATGACACTGACAACCAGGGATGGCCGACTGAAAAATGAGTCAAGAGACACCGCAGAAAGGCCGACTCAGGCTAACTTCCCTTGAACAAAAGCACGACTCAATGTGACTATGTGGCAGCATATAATGAATCTGTATAAGTTCGTCATGCAGGAGGCACGAACGAACCCTCCATATGATTGGAAGAGATAACCAATCGGGGGAGAACTGACTCGATAACAAGGTTATGGCTTACCTAAGTCAAACTAAATCCCACCCATGCGGAGGAGACTTTGTTTTGAGTGCTTTGTTCAAGGGCGACACGACTGACTCTAGCTGCCAACAATAAATGGAAGTAATGTCCCTGTTCCCGTTCTTTTTGGAATATTTAATTTTTTTGTCTTTTTCTGATAAGCCGGAAAAAGAATAAAAGAATGCTATGGTACAGTGGAAAGAACGAGTGTCGGTGAAACAGATGATCTAGTTCCTGGGAAAGGAACGTTCCTATGCTCAATGCAGGGAGGTGAAAAACTGGTCAGTGACACTCAGAGGTATGTTCCTTCCACGGATCTGGGTATGTCAAGCTGCAGAGGTCAAGGGTATGCAAGGTTGATTTTGCAGACATCATGGTCAAAAGTTGGCTTAAACACAAGTCCAAGTGAAGCCGGCTCTAGGCCAAAAGGTGCAAATGGTCAACATGCAATGCAGAAGTACAACTCGACACACATAGGAGCCTCTAGGGTATAAGGCCAGAACGAAGCGCAGAAGCAAAGAGGAATGAGTCTTCAACGCATAAGCCATGGCGGGACTACAGAGGACTCCCGAGCCTAGTGACAAAAAATCAGCATGAGTGCCAAGTGACAATCAGGTACTAACTAGGGCACCCATGATAAGGTAGGCTCTACCACACAGGTCATGATACTTCTAAGCAATGAGAAGGTTCCGCATCATAACTTGGTGGGGTCGATCCTAAGGCCAAAATGGAAAAGGAAACTGATAAATGCACAATGCAGGCGGAAAAACCTAACCTATATGCCAAGTTCGAGAACCAATACCTGTCAGAACGGACCAACCATAAACTTCCAGAGGAGAAATCTTCCAAGTTCTGTAAACATAAATAGGAACACTAGACACGAAGTTAATACATCCCACATATAAACTTCATATAAAATCTTTGTGTTATAAGATACAAAACTTGAAGATGCGTACCTCATATATACAATATGGTACAGGGAACCACGCAGCCTTGCGGCTTACGCATAACAGTTCTGCTGAACAAACCCCTTGCAGGGCTCAGGCCAAGGGCTCCTTTGGTAGTCATAACTCATGGCTTCAAAGAGTTCCTCCTGTGAAGGCAAAACAAGTTCTAAGAAATCATGAGAACTACAAGGATCAAAAGAGGGAATTAAAGGGTCCCATGTCCTTATAGGAAGAATCTCTCGGTCAACTGCCGGGACCAAGTCCCAAGAAGGAAAATAATAAGTCAAAGGATCCTTCTTAGAAGCGATTGAACATTGAGGACTCAATGCCACATAATTCACCCGTGGCGGGGTAGAGTCTACTTGAACACTTGGAACAAACCAAGGGGCATTCTGCAATAAAGTCGAATTAGGGTGGTGATTATCATATGCAAGCTGATCAATAGTGACAATATTCCCGTTGTGGGGAAAGCACATTACTCGAAAGAGTGAAGACACCACAGCATTCATAGCATAGATATAATCACGCCCAAGTAGCATATTAAAGTCTAAAGGGCTATCAACCACCATCATATCGATTAAGACAGTCTTCCCACCTAAAGTGATAGGCACTTGAGGAAGAACCCCCATAGATTCACCAGGCCTTCTATCATAGGCTAACAACTGACTCTGAGCTGTCAACAACTTTGGGGAACCCAAAGCTTTCCAAGTCAAAGAGGATATAATACTTGTAGAGGATCCTTCATCCACCATACATCGATAGACATTTGTGGAATTAACCCTGACCTTTATTTGGAAAGGTGCAGCGGAAGGAAGACGAGGCTCAACAAGACTATCCCAATCAAAGGAAACACTCTTAGAACTTGGAGGGGGAACATTCGAAGAAACCAGAATGCCCCCTATACTAGAAGACTCTGTACTAGAGATCAAACAGACTCTTTTGTTAGGCACTTCACCCCCCAAAAGAGGAGTGTAATCGGCCAGCGATTGCACTGGCTTTGCCACATTATCAACCAATGGTTGATGGAATTGACGAGAAACCAAATCAGGTTTAGGAGTAGAAGTACTTTCAGACTCGGACCAAACCCTTTGAACCTCTGGAATACCAGGGCATAAATGAGTAAGATGGTCTCCCTTGCATATCTTACAAGGGAACTTAGGTTTAAAACTTCTACGTCCAGGTTTCTTATCAACCTCCATTCCACCAACATAACTAGCAGTGGTTTGCGGAGAGTCCTGAACATGACTTGCAGAGGTCGGTGACTCATTGCTAGTATGACTCGCAGTGACTAGACTCGTGCCCCCAGCATGACTTGCAGTGGCTGAAGACTCATCTCCAACATGACTCGCAGAGGTTGAAGATGAAGTGCTAGTATGACTTGCAGTGACTAGACTTGTGCCCCCAGCATGACTCGCAGCGGCTGAAGACTCATCTCCAACGTGACTCGCAGAGGTTGAAGATGAAGTGCTAGTATGACTTGCAGTGACTAGACTTGTGCCCCCAGCATGACTCGCAGCGGCTGAAGACTCATCTCCAACATGACTCGCAGAGGTTGAAGATGAAGGGATAGAATTATTCTTCTTCTTTGACTTCCTTTTTCTCCTCTTTTTAAATCTCTTATTACAAGAAGGAGAAGAAGAAGGAATCCCAGATTTCTCTTTGAAAGAAGATGAACAATTAGCACCCATATGATGCCCCTAAAATAAAGCATTCATCTGAGAAGCTTCAAGAGCATTCGGAATATTCGGAGTGGACCACAGCCAAACGGGTAGTCCAACATTCAACCCAGGAATATTCAAAGTGGCCATCAAGGGAGTACCAACGTTTCCAAAGAAAGGAAAAGCACAAGGATCCCCTTTTGGGAGGGCATCTTGGTTGGTTTCCACAGGAATATTAGCCATATCTAAGTAATCCAAAGACCCTTTCCCTTGCGGGAATATAGAAATAACTCTTCAAAGAATATGGATAAGCAATCAAAACCTTTGCCCTTGAGGAGGCAACTCCACAACTTCTGAAAGAACAACCAAAAGCCTTTCAAGATCGGTAGAGTGGCAAGCCAGTCACTCAGACTACAAAGTCCAAAGGTGACTAGACAAAAATACCTAAAGCCAACTATATACAAGGAGCAAAGAGCACTCACTATAAATTCCCTAAAGAAACAGCCAGTCAAACAACTTCCAAGTATTTCCGCTCCGGGTGGTGAGGACCGGACACCAAAATACAAGAAAGCGGAGTCAGGGGCCTTCCGAAGATAGTCTGGGATAATGACGGCCCAGTCCTATCAGCGAAGGTATCAGAGGAAGTTACGCTGACCTCCTAACAACAGCCTGCGCCGGTGCAAGCCCCCAAGCTTCGCAAGGGTGCCCTCCGGAAGTACCGTCGAGAGTGATACAACGTCGACCTCAGGTGCCACGGGATTCCCCTCCGCAGCCACCTATGCAGATCCCTAGGAGAGGCAACTATGGGTACCAACTCGTCGCAGAAGCCAGGCGGAACAGTCGTGAGGTAAGTTCGGACAAGTAGGAGAGGGGGTATCTCTCTTCCCTGTCGTCACAGACCCTCGTGCTTAACTCCCAGATCCGGAGCTTTCCTGGTCTTCCTAACGCTATTGGATTTACTCTCTTTAATCAGACTCTTATGTTTGACGTTTTGTGTGGCCTTGGAGAGTTAACTCTCCACTCGCCTAATCCAAGGCCCTAAAATCCTAAACTTGTTGGTGTAATAACTAAAACAAAAAGTTCTAGTGGATTTTAATTAAGCGCTTGATTTTATTAGGCTGTTCTTTAAGTCAAAGGTAACGGAAGTGAAACTTGTGGTGTTTTTAGGACGCAAAAAAAAAAAACTATCCTAACTACATGCACATGCACTTTTTCGTTTCGATGAAGAGCAATTTCTATGAGGTTCAGATGTACTTCAAATTAAACAAAGTTTTTTGCTTTCTTTTCAAACTCCACACTCACAAAAGCTAACAAAACTATGCATGCCTAAAAGAGGATGCAAAGCTATGCTAATGCAAGAACTATATGTGAATGCAAGATTTTAAGACTACTCTGCAAACAAAGAAGGAAAGTTGCTGCTTTACCAAATTTTGTCTTGCCACTGAAATGCTTAGATAGAAGATGATTTGTTACTAATCATTTCGTCCAAACAATAAAAACAAGTTTTAAGATAAAAAACAAAGCACTTTCACTTCGCAAAAAAGGAAATCAGATGAGAAGCAAGTTTAAGAAAGCGAAACTCAAAAACTTTCAAAAGATTTTCTTTCAATCAAACCAAAAAGTCTTTTTCAAAGGAAAACTCCCAAAAAAAACTGACACTAATGATTGATAAACAAGCCACCAAACACTTTTGTGAATTGACACCTTTCAAATGATGAAAACTCAACAAAAATAAAATGTGTTCGAAATCGCTTTTGACAATCAAAAGCAGCAATGAAAGTCCAAGAAATCAAAAGATAAGTTTCAAGGAAATGGTAACAAACAACTTTCCCGAAACGAAGGAGCAAATGGTCATAAAAATGATTTCGTTAAGCAAACACAAATGTCATAAAAACAAAATGGACACAAAGATTTTAAGACAATCTTCCCACTCTGCCGAAACAGAGCAATCAAGATTCTTAAACAGAAACCTTGTGTGTCAAAAATCAATGACGCTTGCAATCAACGAAAAACAAGACTAGCACTCCTTATAACTAGAGAGAGTTCGAAACAAGATGCCCCCTGTTAAACAGAGAACTGTCACTGGGACTTGACTGCTTTAAACTGACCCAAACCACCAGACAGACATTCAGCCAAAAGAAAAATTATAAATCTTGAAAATTATGTGATATACGCGCCTGCAATTATTTGCAGAATGCGTGTATACGCGACTGTAACTAAGGAAACCTGCGTATACGCGGGTTTACTTAGTGAAACTTGCGTATATACGCTTCTGTAATCCAGAAAAAGTGCGTATATGAAGTGTTTCAAGAAAAATAAAAAACACAAACTGAAAAACTGGAAAAGCTTGGAGTTCAAGAAAATATCAAACAGTCAGAACCAACAAACAGAGGGACTGAGCCTTGATTGGCTTGAGGACTACCCAAACTAGGAACAACAAGAATGTTGTCCCCAGCGGAGTCGCCAATTCTGGTTGAAGGGAAAGTACCCCTAGAGTCCTTTGGGCTGAGACTCTACCAGACTGAAAATTGCTTATACAAAGAAACACACACACACAGCCATCTTTTTTTACTTTTAAGCAAATTCTAATGTTTAGGGTACATACCTAAGGTCCTACGTCCGAGAAGACCGTTAGGGTGCAAACCCTTCTTGGAGTTCCCTTCTTCTTTCTCTGACCTGCAAGACAAACAAATCAAAGAACACAACAGTACATGTATAGAAGTTTATGTATAAATCATCTTTATGCTATAAAGTTAGTTATAAATAATCTTTAAGTAACTACTTTCATAAGAATTCAACACAAGAATCTCATAAGCATAAAGAAAGATTATTCGGGAACAAAGACGTGTTTCTTTATATATAAAGGCAAATAAAGTACATATATCGGAAAGATATCACCTGAACACCTTCAGCAGGCTCCAAGCAAGCTTCCTCCCGGATTCGTTCCAGCCTCCAGCCTTCAACAAGAGCTCCTTCCAAGTCTTACTCAATGATGATGTCAAGGATGAATGATCACCAATACACATGGAAACAAGGGTTTCCTATGCAAAATGGGGGAAGTGTAGGATGCACCAAGGACTTCAGACCTGGTCTAAGGGAAAAATCTCAGCATAATAATCTTGCTCTCCTTTCTCTCTCCCCTTGGCCTTCCCTTTGATGTCTTTTTATACCCTCTCCAAAGTAGTTTTTTAGTTAGGAGTTGGTTGGGAACAGTTGGGCCACGGGCACTAACAGGTGATCCAGCAGGTAAACCCGCGATCACCGCCCGAAAAAGAGGAAATTATATTTTTTTAAGTGTTTTAATAGATACACGCGGGTTGGGTATGACAGACCCGCGTGTACACGCGTTTAACACAGGGCAAAGTCGCGTACAGGGAATAAAACACTGTTTTTTAAATTTTTGGACCAGGTCTGGAAGGAGGGGTTGCCCTAGGCCATAAGTGCAGCATCACAAACCATAAGAGTGAGATTTGGAGCTATAACAGAACCTGCCCAGGCAACTTCAAAGAAAAGGAGTGCAGGTGCTACCACAACAAAGGAAAAGGTTCCTCCAAAGAAATCACCTGTAGTAGTTCCCCAAAACCAACCTTCAACTTCTAATTCTCCTTCAACATCTAAAACATTAGTGGTATCCGATTCAATGGAATATAACATTGTTGATGACATGAAGAAAACTAAAGCAAACATAACTATGTTTGAACTTAGTAAATTAAAGCATCAGCAAAAATTACTTCTTAAAGAATTGAATGTTGTTCCCTCTACACCCCTTCCCAGTGCAAAAGCTGCTAATGATTCAGGCCAACCTCCTCCAGGTATGGTTGAAGCTACCGATTCAGTTCTGATTGGAGATAGATCAAATTCTCATACTCCACCCTTCCTGCTGACCTATGAGATTTATAACAGAAACTTGCACAACTGTTTAATTGACTCAGGGGCATCATCTAACATAATGCCAGCTTCAGTTTGCTCTAAACTGAACATTGAACCCCAGAAGTCTGCTATTCATATTGTACAGTTGGACAGGACCAAAGTGCAGGTTGTGGGAGAAATTAATTCCGTAACTATCAGGTTGTCTGCCGATCCCAGAGTTGTACAGAGGATTGACATCCTAATAGCCGATATACCTGAATTTTACGGTTTAATTCTAAGTAGGGATTGGTCTGAAAAATTGCATGGGTATATTTCCACTGATTGGTCACATATGTGGCTTCCCTACAAAGGCAAGCCAAATCAAATAAGGATCGATCGAGAGAAACACATGACCCACACAGTTACTGAATTTGAGCAAGAAAACCAACCTATAGCGTTCAACAACAACATTTTGGGGAATTATTCATCAGAGTCATTCTTTGGCAACTTTGTTGCCCAACCATCTCCTTTTTCAGTTAATCATTTTACATCTCAGATTGAAAATTTTTCACAAACTGATAAGTCTAGATGTTTCAATGATGCTGAGAAAAATGTAAATACTTTTGTTAATATCTCTTTATTTTGGTCTTTATATTTTGATGGCTCTAAGTCCAGCGAGGGCTCAGGAGCAGGTTGCATTTTGGTTAGTCCACAACGAGAAAAGACGATGCTTCCTTGTAGGTTAGAATTTGAATGCACTAACAACACAACCAAATATGAAGCTTTAGTCCAGGGATTATATAAAGCAATCAGCCTTAAAGTGCAATATCTAAAAGTATTCGGCGATTCTGAAATTATTGTTAAACAGGTGAGGAATGAAATTCATTGTCTTTCAAGTCACCTCAAACATTATCAATCGCTAGTACAAGATCTTACCTCACACTTTTCAGCATTTAACATTTCCTCCATTCCTAGGTCGCAAAACTCGGCAGCCGACCTACTAGCCAATGTAGCTTCCAAGCTTCTACCTTCTGAAGACTACAACCTTGATAGATTTTCCGTAGAATTACTTTTTAGGCCCTCAATTCCCGACAATGTCACTAATTGGAGAGTATTTAACCATGATGAAGATATTTTACAATTTCTAACTTCTGAAAAGTCCTATGACGATCAAATTATTGAGGAAAATGACCATGATCTACAAATGAAAGAAACATCTCAGGAAAATTCAATTCCTAAACCAGTGGTAAAGCTCAAAGATCTTTATGATATCAAAGACAGGTTTAAACCTGTAATTAATGCAAAGCTCCAAAGTTCTACCCTTAGGTTTGAATTGATAAACCTAGGTACTGACCATGCTCCTCAAAATATTAATTTAGGATTAGGACTTTCCTTGGAAGAGAAGGAGGCATTCATTAAACTGTTAAGAAAAAACAAACAGGTCTTTGCTTGGAAGTATGATGATTTGAAGACATATGATACATCCATTATCCAGCATACCATTCCTATGCTTCCCGATCAGAAACCGATTCAGCAGAAGTTAAGAAAAATACATCCAAATTTAGAGAGCCAGATAAAGTCGGAACTTAACAAACTTTTGAAAGCCAAGATTATTTTTCCTGTCCGACACTCAAACTGGGTCTCTAATATGGTGCCGGTCAGAAAGAAAAATGGCGACATTCGAATTTGTATTGATTTCAGAAATTTAAACAAAGCGAGCTTGAAAGACAACTTCCCATTACCTACTATGGAGCAAATACTCCAATCAGTAGCAGGCTCTGAATTGATGTCTTTTCTTGATGGATTCTCAGGATATAACCAAGTTCTGGTTCATCCTAATGATCAACTTAAAACCACATTCAGAACAAAATGGGGAACATATGCGTATCAGAAAATGCCTTTCGGACTTATAAATGCAGGAGCAACATTCCAAAGAGCTATGGATATAGCTTTTAGAGGGTTGATTAATAGAACAGTAGTCGTCTATCTAGACGATATTACTGTATTCTCTAAGAAGAGGTATAATCATTTGCATGATCTAAATCAAATCTTTCAGCGTTGCAAAAGATATGGTATTTCTCTTAACCCTAAAAAGTCTTTCTTTGCTCTTGATCAAGGAAAACTCTTAGTTTTTATTGTATCCAAAGATGGCATTTATATCGATCCTGATCGAATCAAAGAAATCTCTGAAATCCCTTTCCCACACAATAAAAAGTCGATGCAGTCATTTTTAGGCCAGATCAATTTTGTTAAAAGATTTGTTCCTGATTTTTCTCAAATTATTTTGCCACTTCAAACAATGATCAAGAAGAATTCAGTCTTTAAGTGGGGATTAGCAGAAAAGCAAGCTTTTGATATAATCAAGCAATCAATAATCAATGCCCCAGCTTTGAATACTCCAAATTTTTCTAATCATTTTACACTACATACCATTGCATCCGATGTGTCTTATGCTGCAGTACTCACGCAACTAAATGAATACAATTTGGAAGCACCCATTTCGTTCTTCAGCTCAAATCTTCAGGGTCCTGAATTAAATTACTCTGATGTAGAAAAAAAAGCCTTTGTTGTATTTAAAGCAGTCAAGCATTATAGACCCTTCCTTTTGAAAACCCATACAAAAGTGATAGTTCCTTTCCCGGCAGTTAGGCAACTATTAATCCAAAAAGAGCTGGGTGAAAAAAGGGCAAATTGGGTCACAGCGCTTCAAGAGTATGACTTAGAAATTAGGCCAGCAAAGATTGTTAGGGGCCAAGGTTTTGCAGGATATTGGCAGGAGCATCCAACATTCCAGAATCAAGCGATACAACGCAAACTGAAGAAATCAATCAGATAAGTGTTACTAATTCTGGATCTCAATATGCAGATTTAATATTTTATTTAAAGAATGGTTATGCACCTCCAAATTTGTCTTACAAAAACAAAAGGGCCATTAGGTTAAAAGCGAAGAATTTTACAATTATTGATGACCTACTTTTTAGGCAGAATTATGATTCTATCTTGTTAAGATGCCTTGAGAAACCTGAAGCCCAAAAGGTTTTGCAGGAGTTACATGATGGACCAGCAGGAGGACATTTCGGAGCTGACACAACTGCTCACAAAATTATTCATGCTGGTTACTATTGGCCTACTCTGTTTAAAGATGCCCACGAGTATGTAAGGAAATGTCTCAATTGTCAAACTGCTAGTGGAAGACAACGTAAATCAGCTTTCCCTCTGCAACCAATCAACATTGAACAACCATTTGAGCAATGTGGATTGGATATCATTGGGGAAATCACTCCCTCGTCTTCAAAACAGCATAAGTATATCCTTACTGCTACCGATTATTTCACTAAGTGGGTTGAGGCAATCCCTTTAAAGACAGCAAATTCTGAAGCAATCATTGAATTCATAGATCAATTCATTATTACCAGGTTTGGTGTCCCAAATTCTCTTGTTTTTTATAATGCATCTTACTTTTCAGGCAATGCTTTGTTTGATTTCGCTATTAAAAGAGGATTTAAGTTAAAATATTCTGCTAATTACTATCCCCAAGGTAATGGTTTAGCGGAGTCCACTAATAAGAATCTGATTAAAATCATTAAGCGAACAATCGAACAAAATCAGAGAAATTGGCACAAATCCTTAGTGTTTGCATTATGGGCTGATAGGATAACACAGAAAGCTTCTATTGGAACTTCTCCGTTTAATCTTGTATATGGAAAAGAAGCAATACTACCCACGAATCTTGTTATTCCTTCTTTAGCCCTAGTGCAGTTTATTGAGGAAAGACCTTCCTCTTCTATTCAGTTTAGACATGACCAAATTCTAAAATTAGAAGAGGAAAGAGAAAAAGCCAAGGTTATCCATGCCAAACATCAGCAAGTCATCAAAGCAGCTTTTGATTCAGTCTCATCCGGTTCAAAACAATTCCAAGTCGGTGATTTAGTTCTGAAATGGGACAAAGCCCATGAGGACAAGGGTAAACACTCCAAGTTCCAGAAGTTGTGGCTTGGACCATTTCAGATCTGTGAAAAGATAGGCCATTCAACCTTTATATTGCAAGATTTATCAGGTTTGAGAGATTCTCTCCCTGTTAATGGCCTTATCTTGAAGAAATTCTTTAACTGAGGAGGTAACCCCTTCTCCTTTCATTTCAGTAGGATTTTATAGTTTGTAGGATTTTTAGAAAATAAGGTTGTGAGATATCTCCCATTGACCTTTTGCTGCGTTTGAAAAAGTTGTCCCACAGAACTAGTATGAATATTTGCTTTTAAATAATAGAACTTTTAACCAAAAAGGATAATTTCTAGGAAATTAGATATCATTGTATTCTGAAACCACAGTTCAAGTTTTGTCAACTCCTCTCAAAGCATAGAAGTATTGTAAATCATTTTCTGTTTTTTAAATTGGTCTCAAAGGTTATCAATATCAAGATAGAAATCAATCCAATTTCAGCATCTTCAACTCTTACCATGTCATCCATTTACTCTTAAGGAGAAGATTGTTCATCCCATTCACTAAAGTTTATGATTATTCAGAGTGTAATTCTAAAATATAAGATATTAAAGATAAGAGGTCTTATTACAAGCCTGCTTACCATGTTCATAGGGAAATAATTTATCTGACATTACCAATACTGCAAACCAAAACAGGGTAATGGCTTGAAATTACAAGACAAGGGGTCTCATCACGAGCCAGCTTGTTCAGTTAGACTACTACCAGTGAATGGCAATGTCAATAGCTGGCCACAAAACCAGGACAATGGCTTTTTATCTTATCAACAACAGAAAAGGAAATGAAATACAAAATATGAAAACATATTTTGAATTCATTCTGTTAATCACACTCTTAATTGGACGGGACAATGGACAATCACATGGTTAAAAGGTATCCCTGTCGAAACTATAGATGTTTGTTGGCAGCAGAGGCTCTACCTATGACAGATGAGTTTACTATAAAAGCTGATTTGGAAAGGTATTCTATTTTATCATTATAAACCAATAAAGGCCTATTTTAAACTTAGAATGTATTTATTTTCTTAAAAAAGAGGAAGTCAACAAAATAGTTTCATTTTATTCAGAATGCATATATATCTGGTTATATTAGAATTTTCCCCTTTTGATTGAAACTCTATTTTTGAAAAAGCTTAAGTGTTTCTATCATTTCCAGAGATAACTGGTTCTTCCAGCGAATCGCCAATTGTTGTGCTCTACAACAACCCCCCATTTCATATCATTTTTATTTATAAATATTAACATATGAAATGGGTCCCTTTAAAGATTAATTGGTATCAATACTTTTATTGTTCAAAAAGGCCCGATAATCAAATGAACTCATTTTATAAAACCCTTTTGAAAAACCCATTTAAAGAAATAAGGCAAATCTTTGTCATTGCGATAAAGCGATTGCAAGATCGCATATCGCAATGACATAAGAAATATAAATAAACGACACATTGATTTCCGCAGATGCGATATCGCAATCGGCGATCGGCAATACTTCATGCACATTTTAAAGCGCCCCATGCCATTAGCCCCGATGCGATGCGAAATCGGCGATCGGATATCAGCGGTAATCTTTACTTAAGTCTTAATGTGCTCAAATCTTTTTCCCCCGATGCGATGCAATCGGCAGTCGGCAATCGACAATATCCCACGCACATCATTAAGGTGCACAGGTCATACCCCCGATGACATCCGATATCGCTATCGGCGATCGGCAATAAACTATATGTGCACTTTATAATCCTCATTCTCCCGACGCGATGCGATAAAGCGCAGTTTTCAATAAAAAGACGTTAAGTGATGGGATATCACAATTCATTCATATTTAAAGCTTGATCGGTTAAGCAGTCATTTACCTGCACTCAACCACCAAAACACCCACTACACGCTTGAATGAATCATTCAGCCGAATAACGATATAATGGGCATTTAAGGGATGACAAGTTTTAAACGGCCAATTAATGAGATCATAAGTCTTAAAATCTTTCTATGGATTGTGTCCGCACCCATTTTTAAGGGCTAATCCCTTATTATGCACCTATGCATATGTTCTCATCACTTGCAAGTTTTCATTTCTATCTCTGTATTACGCACATTTGTCTCTCTGTGCAGAATCCATCCGAAAGAGAAAGCTCAAACAAGATGGGGAAGAAATCTAAGAAGACCGCAGGCGCTTCCACTACATCAGCAGCAGGACAAGCTCTTGTGGACAAAAAGAAGGGCTTAATATCCGATACTACATGCACGGGTCTCACTAGAGTTACTTGGCAAGGCACTTACAACCTAATTGAGGCCGAAGAACCAGAAAAGACAGTAATAGAAGCTACTGCGGATCCTACTCGCAAGTCTGATTGTACTCTCAAAGATTTAGCCGACTCTTTCCTTCACAGAATAGCGGCCAGGGAGCAAATTCTCACATACACAGATGTAGTGCGGTGGGCGATTCAAGAAATCCCAATCTTGGACAGAACTTTCAACACTAGAGATGGGAGAATCTTCGGATCGTTCAGGCCGGATGATCTAAGACAAATGTATCATTTTCCCGAGCCGAAGAAGATATATAATAAAACATTCCTGGAGAAGTTTGCAAGCGAAAACGAAGTTGAATCCGAACCCATCCGGGATTGGAGACAAAATCCAGCCAAACACAAACACGAATCTTCCGGTAAGTACTCGGTCGATTCTCTTGCTTCTTCTTATTGCTATGCGGGAATAATGATGTGTAGATTATGGGGATTACATGACTCTGCTAATTTTACCATAGAGATGGTTCCTCTAATGGAGGCAGCTGTAAACGGTATAATTATGGATTGGGCCACCATCCTTTCTGACAAATTAGCACAAGCTGTGCGTGACTTTAGACATCAGACTATCGTCACAGAAAGGAAAATTCCCCCATTCTATTACAGTGCATATATCTTAGATACACTATGTTTCAATTCTGAATTCCCCGTGCTCGGCTGGAGATGGATGCCACAAGATCCCACGGCCATCCACATATACCATCGGAAACTATGGAAGTCCTCTTACAAGCACCATCTGTACCAAATCTGCAATGGCTTTATGGTGCCTATTCACTATTCTATTTTTGACAAACCCATTCCCAAGATTTCCTATCAAGCTTCGTTTGATATAACGGCAGTAGCAAGTTGGTTTGGGGAGGAGAGATTTACCTACATAAGAGTTTTCGGCAGCCAAGCCGACCCACATGTTCTCCCTTTGTATATACCAGACAAGCTGCTAGCAAGAGAAATCGCCTATCAGATTATGGCTGAGAGTGTTACACAAACTCTCAAGAAAGAAAAGAAGAGGGGCTGTCCCTCTTTTCCCTTCAGGTGTGGTGTCTATACTCTGCATGATCTCAAACATGCAGAAAAGGAAGCCACAAAGCTTCAATCTTTAACTCTGGCGACTATCCCAAACAGGCCATATGATCGAAGCAAAGTTGCCTACAATGCACTGGAACAGGCCAAATTGACAAAATTTGAGCACAAAGAAGATTTGTTTGACGACCTATTCGTTGCAGCTGAAACAATAGGTCAAGCTAAAGAACTTGCTCGAATGAAATATAATGATGAAGGGCTGACTGAGTTTAATAAGCTTAGAGAACAGAGGTTGCAAACTCTGCCTCTAGATTTACTAGCAACAACCCCGACGACATCATCAAGCGGGTCTGTTCGGCTACAATCAAAGGAACCTCCGGTGGTAACAAAGGATCATAAAAAGGAACAGGAGGAAAGGCAGAGAAAAGAAAAAGAAGAAAGGCAGAAGAGAGCACAAGAGGAACAACAGAGAAAAGAGCAAGAGGAAAGGCAAAAGAAAGAACAAGAGGAACAACTGAAAAAAGAGCAGGAAAAAGAACGGGAGGAGTCCCAAGCCGAAAAGGAGAAACAGACCACCACCGATGTCAATGTGGACACTACCATAGACCCCAAACTACTCCAGGAATGGCAGCAGTTTCATTCCATCATCAGTGGATTGGAATGTTCAAAAGATGGGGACACTTCCAAAACAAATGATACACAGGACATCACTTCACCTCCGGTTCTAAGTGGAACCAGTGGCCCACCCGTTTCTAAAGATGTTGAGATAATTCCAAAGGACCCCTCTGATCAAATCATTCTCCAGGTAGAAGATATTCCTCCCCTGGATGTTTTCTACAGCCCAAGGCATAGAGCAGTTGTAAAGCGATCAAGGAAAAGACGAAGGACTGGTCAACCTTCTATCTTTCCAGAACAAATAGTCACGGGTAATGTAGTATGGAAGGAGGAATTGGACCCCTCCGATGACCTAAAAAAGATGTCACAGTATGCAGGAGCCTATTCCGCAGCAACAATCGACAAGGCTTCGGAGGTAAGTCTTCTACTGAAGACTAAGGACCAAGAAATTTTTGCACTACAAGCAGAATTGACCGAGACAAAGCAGAAGGCAGCGCAAGCAGAGGAGAAGCTGCTGGCACAACAGCAAATGAACAATCAATTAACCCAGCAATTGCAGGAAGAAAGGCAAAGGATCGATCAAAACACAATCCAGAAACAAAAGGAATTGTCGGAGGCATTGGCACAATTGAGAGCAGCAAATGAGCAAATGATGAAAACGAAAGATGAGCAAATCGCTCAATTATCATCGCAGCTCGAAAAAGCAAAGGGCACTTCACAAGTGGCAGAATTCAGAAAGGAAGCATCACTAATCAACAGTGCATTGATATCCCAGATTAGGCTCCTGTGTCAACAAATCGCTCAGGCAGAGCCATTGTGTGAGCTAACGACATCCATAAATCAACAGGTAGAGAAGGTCAGAAATGAGTTAGACCAGGCCGAAGAGATCATAACTGGATATCTTGACTGGCAAGATTCCGATCAAGGGAGAGAAGCAAATTTGCCCAAGATTTCAGAAACATATAAAGACATACTTTTCACAGAATGGCACACTCAGGTGATGAAAGCAGAAAGGGCAGCTTCAAGATGTAAATCAACTTCCAGCAATCTGGTTGATCTAGTTAACAACACTCTCTACTTAGCAAATATGATTTCCCAATGTACACCAAGAAAGATGACGACAACAAATACATTGGAACAATCATGCTATCCTGATTTAGAGGAGAAAGGGAGATTAATCGCTGGGATTAATAGTTTAACTATGGATGCATATTGGCTTTTTCTGATTAAGCCGCACACACAGCGAGCCGCCCTTAAGTGTTTAACAGATGCAATCGGGTGTATAATTCCCGACATTCAGGATGCCACCTATGCTACCCAGCTTAGTTCGCGTCTCAACAAACCGCCTGAAGTAGAGCCAATGTTTGCAACAAGTCAGCTCAGGTTTAAAGGCAAGCAGCCTACCTGTTGAATCATACCGCCGATTGCCAGATCGCTCCGGGAAATAGGATCAAAAGTTATTGATGCCAATTAAGTAGGATTTCTGTTTATTAGATATTTAGATTAGTTTAGTATTTATAGACCCTTTCGTTGTTTTTGAAAGGGTCGTAAAGTTTTGTAACAGACTTAAAAGACTGAAGTTTACACTATTGTGCTTCAGTCAATATTCTTTTATGAAACTGGGCCAATTGTTCTTAATTTAACAAGGAAGCTTCTTTATGCAATTGTGCACTACTGTCGTTGTTGAGAATGTTTTTGCGTTGAAGGAAGAACTACAAATAGCGATTGATATTTGGGAGTGTCAAGCAGCTCATATGGTATTTCTATCTATGTCTGAATTTATTCCTTTTATATGAATTGTTATGTGATTATTCTTGCTATTGTTGATTATATGCATGCGTTGTAACAACAGATCTTTATTCATTCCACTATTAGATGTTTTACGATGTGCCTTTTCTTTTAATCATGCATGTGACAATGATATAAATGATAAAGTGTGGTAATTTTGTTTTAATCGCTTTGTTTAACTATTTAGGCACATCAATCTTGAATGAATTAATATCTATGCCTTAAATATGGAGTCATCTATATGCTTGTCTTTAGACACAGACCATCAAACGCTACGCTTTAGAGCTCAATAAGTCCCTGGGATAGATCATAGTTATTATATTCTTGCTGATAGTTTTAGTTATTCGCTCATCGCTACGTAGTTTATAATCATCCATCCATCCCGTTTATCTATTTCTGGGAAACTGGTCCCATTATCCCCAGTCGAAGCCACTATTTCAAACGGAAAAGGAACTGTACTAAGGTCCGGACCGGGTGGTTATCCCCGATGTTGTTGCAGCGATTTTCGAGGCATCAACAGGACCCTAAAACCTAATGAGACCAAACCCTAAGACCTAATGAAATGAATTGCAAAGTTAACACGAGCCATGACTAAAATATATGAAAGAGGATCAACAAGTACAGATCATGAGGGAAAAATTTGAAGAAAACCCTACCATCAGTGAATCCATGAACTAATGGAATGTAAACTCATCCGTATGGGACTCCTACTATGAAATGTGAAAGAGCATATTTTGATCACTTATGGCAGTGTGAAGACACTGACACTAACATGTTAGAGATAGTTCATCTAGATTATGCATGTTATTGCTTATGTTTTCATTTCTAGATGAATCATGCATGTTGCTGATATGTATTAGATGGATGAGTCATGTGTTCTAGTTGCATGAAAAGAATATGTTGCTACCTATAGTATGCATTTACATGGTTGACAGATGATGATTTATATTGCTTCTCATATATGGCGAAAGCATATTGTTTCTCATGTATCATTGGATGGATGAGTTATAATTATTGCTGCTCATATGTGGAGAATATATGTTTTTATTGCTTAGTGATTTATTGCTTATGCCTTATTGATGATATGTTGCTAACCTATGATGAGGATAAGTATTTGTTGTTTCTTATGATGGTTTGGTATGATGGATGTTGCTACTTGTTTTTTCTCTCATTGGGAGAGAGAATGTGATGATGTGGATGTGTTTTGTGTTGCCTCTATGATATATTGTCATCTTGTGGCTATTAGATGATATTATTGTGGTATCTATGTGGAGCATGGTGATGTTGCTGTAGGATATTTATTGTAGGGATGGTGATGGTCCAGGTGTTGAGAGGCCATGTACTAGCATATGATGTTGTTAATACTTCTTCTTTCTGTTGCTACTTTTAGAGAGCTTATGTCATAGCTCATGGAGGCCTTGTGTTTGATGGATATGCCATGTATTGCATTGTTGCTGCCATATGGAGCATATGTTAATGCTCATAGATGTCATGTACTAATGTCAGTTTATGTTTTGGGCATGTATTAATGAGAGAACTATTATGTGCAGAGGTAAAAGCCATGTAATATCATTGTATCATCTTTTGGGTGTATTTATCATGGAGTGACCCATGGTGTCTATCATATCTTGTCATGGGTCAATGGATGTCCAAGTCATGTTTCATAATGTATATCTTTGATGTAGCCCCACTTTATTGGGTGCATGATGTAAAACTTGGGTCCATAGAGTCATGGTTGGTGATAGGTGTAGAGGAGTCATATTTCAGTCCTATGTACTTGTCACAATCATGTATTTTCTCCATGAACCATTATATTGTAATGTATTGTATATCTTATCCTAAAGTCAGTTGGAGTCATGGTTCATGAGGAGTACTCTCTTGCACTTGGAAAGGAGGCTCATTGCAGCAGGCATAGTGTATGATTGCAGCCCCATGACATGCTTAGGGGGAGCATGTTCAGTCTTTAGAGTTGGAATTGCATTGGTTAGAGTTATCTTGTAGAGAATACTTCTATGGGTTGCATCAACATGATGTTGTGCATGACAAGTGGAGTCCTTCTCTCATATGACACATTATTGGAATTGTTCTTCATTGTTTGTATGTTCCTTTGCCATTGATGTCAAATGGGGAGAGATTTTGGATTGATGAGGCAACCTCACATGTTGTATTGAGGTTGAAATAAATGCCAAAAGGGGGAGTTTGTTGGCATTATATTGTTGTCATTGATGTCAACAAGCTCATGGTGTTGCTAGTCATATACATGTGTGATGAGTGCTTGGTGTTGGATGTTTGGTAATGGTCTTGTTAGTTGTCATTGATGTCAACATACCTATGTATAGACCTAATGGAGATGATGTTGTGGTTATAGAGGAGATGGACTCAAGACATGTTGAGTTGGTTGGAGATGCTGCTGCAGCAGGAGGATTGGATTGTTGCTATGGGTGTAGATGTTGTGTTGTAGCTTGGAGATGTTGTTACTACAGGCGGTTGGAATGTTTATGTAGATGTTGCATATGTATCTACCTATCTTGGATACATTGCATATGTTGTTGCATGTGTGAGATGTGGTTTCTTCTATTGGAGGTGCTTCTACCAGTGATGGAGGTTGTTGTATGCCTTGATGTTGTTGCTGCAGGAGTTGGGAATGTTGCTATAGGTGATGGTGATGATACTACATGTATTAGAGGTGTTAGAGATGTTGTGGTTGCTTCTTAAGGAGCTAGAGGTGTTGATCTTGGTGCTAAAATTGGTACAATAGGTATATCATGTCACTGAACTGTTCTTGGCCTATTTTATCAGTTGTAAACTTGTTACAGAGGCTTGGAGGAGTGTTTAGGTGTTGGAGAAGATGAAGGAACATGTGACAAAGGTTCAAAGCTGAGAGGCTGATGTTTTTACTGATATTTAGCCATAGTCGCATGCACAAAGGCTTATGGGAGTGAATGGAAGGCTCTAGTCACATGGAGGATAGCCTATGGGAGTGGTTATAGCCCCAGTCGATTTTAGACTATGTCAAATATGCAATTGAGAGATTTGTCAAGAAATTCTTAGCATTCCTCGTGTTGTTGAGCTATTTTTTGTGTTTTTGTGAAATCCTTGATCGTATTTTTTTGGTTTATGATCAAAAAAGTTCATGGGACCTCCAGAAGCTGATTAAAGTTGAAAATATAAAAAAGGCTAATGGAGTTATTGGTTAATTGAGTCAATGAGCTGAATCTGGACCAAATCAAACATATGAACGAGATTGTTGAGCTTAGTAGTTCTGTGTAATTATTTTGTTGATAACTTGAGTTCATATACATATTGGAGAAACTCATTGTGAGTTGGTTGATTGTCTATTTGTGAGTGAGAGCTTGGAGAAGAGCCTGTAAGCTACACGTGTTGTCTAGTGTGGAATTTATGAAGCAGTGTGCAGTTGTAGCAACAGTGAGGTGAAGTATGTTTCAGCCATGATATTGTGGAGTGAGTGAGAAGATGAAGTGTTGATTGGAGTAGTGTTTGGTGAGATGGTATTGTTGCATGTGTAGTATTTGTAGTTTGGATATTTCATTTTGATTGAGATTTGGTGCTATTTTGTTGCAATGATCATGTTGAGCAAGTTTAGGAGTCCAGTTTGAAAATATATGAAACGAGGCTCGCATGGAGGAAGTGAAGACATGGATACTCTGAGTAGACAATGACTTGAAGGATTTCATAGAAGGAAGAGTTTTCTTCATCCAATGGTGGTTGGATAGTTCGACAAAAATTAGGCGAGGCTCATTTGGTCATGACAGTACCAACATGTTGTACTATACAACAACCCCCCCCCATTCTAATTTTTAAACTCATAGTCTTAAAATGCTAAATAAAATGGGCCCCCTCTAGAATATAAATAAAAGCAATAAACTTTTGAGTAAAATAAATTTTCCATAAAAGTCATATGAAAATTGCTTTTAGAGTATTTAGGACCGCTCATCGCAAATCGCATTTCTTTAGAACCCGTGAACATCCATTTGGAGAGCTTGCGATGCGATCAGAGTCATAACAAAACCCTCATCGTGAATTTTTATCAAGGTAAGCCATTTATACACACGATGTAATAAAACTATCGCATCTCGCACAACATTAATCCCATGGAATGACTTAAAGCGGCATTGAAACTTTGCGATGCGATAAGCAATCGCATATCGCTGATTCATAGTGAAGTGTCCAAAAAACTCCATTGAAATCTTGTGATGCGATAAGGCTATCACAATCGCATATCACTAATTCATAAGGAAGCATCCAATACATTACATTGAAGAATCGTGATGCGATTTAATTATCGCATGTCGTGCTCTCGATAAAAGAAAAGTGATAAATACTATGAATACATGCGGTAAAGGGATAAATCAATTATAAAGAAATAACGTGATTTTCCAAGATTGAAGCCCATTGTCTCCCCATGCCAACTCAACACTCATCGCAATCGCAATTATGCAAACAAACCTTTTGAGTGTGGTGCTTGTCACCCCCAATTGCGATACACAATTATTACACAAATATTAAAATAATGCAATCGCTGATCGAAAATCACGGAGTCACGACACCTATTCTGAAAAAGATCGTTACAAGACTTGCGATGTGACATATGGTTTCAGCATTAAATTTTCATGTTGGAAGTTACAGTAAAACATTAAGGAGCAGTTATGGGTAAGTCCTTTGAAGATTTCATCCATGATAGCTAAGTACAATATAACATCTCATGCATCTAATGCGCTTAACTACGTTTGGTCTGTAATTTGTATTATCTCTTCTCAAGTTTTTCGACTGTTACACTCCTCTTTCTCATTTTGCAGAGCTGACTGAGAATCACACAATCAGGAAAGATGTCTAAGAAATCTCGAAAGGCAAAGGCCCTCGTTATAGTGGAAGAAGCACCAGCAAAATTGGTGGTAATTGCAGATACTACCTGTCTAGGCCTTGGTAAAATCTCGTGGGAAGGCATATATGCTTTACTCGAAGCAGAAAATCCAATGGAGATAGAAGAAGAAGCAACAACTGATGGAACTGATCGAACAGAAAGCACGCTCAATGATTTGGCCAGCTCCTTCCTCCATAAAATAGCAGCCTAATCCAAAGCTTTACCATATATTTATCTAGTGAGATGGGTAATCAAAAGTATTAATATAACAGACAAAGCTTTCTTCATAGCCGATGGGAGGATTTTCGAGACATTCAAGCCTAAAGATGTCAAGAAGATGTATCATTTTCCATATCCCCAACGGCACTACAACAAGGCATTTTTGGAAGATTTTGCTAAGGAGAATGACATATAGTGAGACCCTATCAAACAGTGGAGACATTTTCTAAACAAGCATAAACACAAATCCGCTGGTATGTACTCTGTGGACTCCTTAGCATCTCCATATTGTTATGCTGCTGCAATGGTATGTAGGCTCTTTGGAAGCCCCGATTCTGCTAGGTTTTCTATAGAAATGTTTCCATTAATAGAAGCAAAAGTCAACTCCTTCATTATGGATTGGGCAACCATTCTATCAGATAAAATGGCCAGTCAAATATTAGATTATAGAAGGAAAAAAAATTTCACCACCCGAGTCGTGCCCCCATTTTATATGAGCGCCTACATAATGGACATAATCTATTTTAATTCAAAATTTCCCTTTCTAGGTTTGAAATGGACTGTTTAGGATTAAACTCCCATTCATATTTATCATAAGTATTTATGGAAGTCTAACTACAAGAATCATATATACAGAATTTGCCATGGTTTTGTTTTACCTGTTCATCAAGCCATTTTTAACAAACCTACTCTTCGGGTGTCTGATGAAGCCAACATTGACCTATATTAGGGTTTTTGGCAGTATTACAGACCCTCATTTCCTTCCAATCTATATCCCCAATAGGCTATTAGATAGGGAAATAGCATACCAAATAGTGGAAAAGGGGATGATTAGAAACCTTAAAGACTCTAAAAAACAAGTGTGGCCTCCATTTCCCCTCCATTGTGGCACTTACACATTGCATGATTTTAAACTTGCTAAGAAAGAAGCAGAGAAAACTAAGGATCTGAGTCTAGAAGTGATTCCTAAAAGGTAGTATGATCCAAACAAGGTCGCTTACATTTCACCATTCAAGTGAAAATTAGTAAATTTATACATGAGGAGGACGAGTTTGATGATTTATTCACTTCAGCAAAGTTATTCTCACAAGTAACTCATCTGGCAAGATTCAAACTAGGAGTTGCAAAGATGGATAAATTCATGGAATATAGAACACGAAGGTTATAGGCATTGCCTCTAGATTTATTGAATACTACCCCTACTATTCAGCAAGCAGAGCATAGTGGGGAGCAAACTATTGAAGAGATTTCCAGGGACGGGGAAACAAGTGGAAAGACCAATGAACCTCTTAGCACAAATGTTCATATTGACCCCATCTTGATAAAATAATGGGAGCAATTTGATCAGCAGATCAAAAGCCAGAGCGACCCCCAAAACATTATCGCATCAGCATCGCCCGCAACACAACAACCCATTGTTACTGAGAGTGCGATTGAAGGGACACCCAGTACAGACATAGCTCAGAAAGAGATTGAAATAATCCCTGAAAATCCTTCAGGAGAAATTACATTAAATATTGAGGAAATACCACCTTTGGATGTATTTTACAGCCCAAAGCACAGGGCTGTAGTCAAGAGACAGAGAAAAAAGAGGAAAATTGACCAGACATCATCCACAACTCCTCAATCTAAATTTATGAATGTTATATGGAAGGATTTAGAGGTCAATCCCTTTGAGGATTTGAATAAGTTATCCCAATTTGCAGGGGCTTACACAACTGCTACAATTGATAAGGCCACTGAAGTTAACCAATTAATCAAATAAAAAGATCAAAGGATTACTTAGGTTGAAGAGCAAATAGCAGTAGAACAACAGAAGATTAATTGGCTTGAAGAAAAGTTGGCATAAGAAAAACAAAAGAATGAGCAGCTCAAAGTACAATTAAACCTGGATAAACTGAAGGTTGACCAACATGCCATCTAAAAACAATAACAGTTGTCCCAACAGGTCAAACAGCTTCAATTGACACATCAACAAGAAATGAAAGCTAAAGAGGAGAAAAATTCACAACTACAACTATATACAGAACAGTTCAGAGATTATCCTAAGGTTGAGGAATATAAGAAGGAAGCCTTATAAGCAAATAAGGCCTTACCGCAACAACTCAATCTACTTTTCCATAAAATATCTCTTGTCACCCCATTATGCATCATAACTACATTGTTGATCGATCAGGCAGTTAATACCAGATTAGAATTTTAGGACGCAGATGACAAGGTCACAAATTTCCTTTCGTGGCAAAGCACAGTTGAAGGCAAAGCTGCTAAACTACCGAAAATTGAAGAGTCGCATAAAGAAATATTGTTTTTGGAATGGGAAGCACAATTGATAAAGGCAGAAAGGGCTACTTCCAGAGCCAAAGCTATAATGAACAATTTGATTAAGCTGGTGAATGATAATTTATATGGAGCCAATTTGATTTCTGATTGTTCCCTAGGAAATCTCCCAAAAGTGAAAATGTTAGAAAATCAATGGAAGCGGGATTTGGCTACCAAAGATGAACAAGTCAGCAGAGTACAGAGCCTTACTTTGGATGCATATTGGTCCTTTTTGGTCAAGCCACACAGTCAATAGATGACCATCCAATGCCTTGCCGATGTTGTTGATCGCATGGTGCATGAGTGTTCCTAGATTATTTTGATGTTCTGAGCACATTGAAGCATGTTTTAGGAGAATTAGAGCATTTTAGATAGCACTTTTTCCATTTTGATCTAATACAAAGGCCTAAGTCATGGAAGCTAGACCAAGGAGATGTAACCCAGGAGGGGTGAACTCCTTCATCAAAACACTTTGTTAAGTGTTCATTTTTATGGTTTTTTGGACATTTGTTTTCTATTGTTTAGCATTTTACTTTCATGTTGTTTTTCTCATGAATTAAACATAAAATTTGACATAAATTTGCATGTTCCTTCACAAACACCATAAAGGAAACCTATGCACATGAAGCAAATGATAAGTAGTTGTTTTTAATTCTGAAGTTGAAATTAGCACAACAAAACTAACATTCAACAACATATCAGATGGCATAGTCTCCAAACCAATAGACTCGGAGACAAATGATCGAATAGAAGACTGCAACATTTGATCAGAGAAGGAACCCCAGATGATCAAACTATCAAAAGGAATCCCCAGGCAATATAGACAAAGGTATTTAAATCTATTCAAAATTTACAAGGATGTATTTTCTTGGTCTTATGATAAATCCACTTTTACTCCCCTCCATTGAAAAAGAGGTGAGAAAGCTGCTATAAGAAAAGATCATAGTGCCTTTAAGGTACTCTGAGTGGGTGGCCAACCTAGTCCCTATCTGGAAAAAGAATAGAGAAGTAAGGTTATGCGTAGATTTTTGGAATCTAAATAGGGTGTCGCTGAAAGACAACTACCTGTTGCCTAATATGGACCATATTTTGTAGAAGGTGGTTGGCTTAGCCATAATGTCCATGATGGATGGGTTCTTTGGCTACAACTAGGTGGTAGTCCATCCTAAGGATCAAAAGGAAACTACTTTCACCACCCCATGGGGAAAATTCATGTACGTTCGCATGCCCTTCAGTCTCATTAATGTAGGGGCCACATTTCAGAGATCCATGGACATAGATTTTGTAGGGGACCAAGACAAATTTGTGGTGGTTTATTTAGATGATATCACAGTCCTTTATAAGACTGATGAATATCACATCCTCCATTTAAAGCTCACCTTTGAAAAATGCAGGAGGTATGATCTCTCTGAATCCTAAAAAATCTTAGTTTGCCCTGAGTGAGGGGAAGCTACTTGGAAACACAGTAACATAGGAAGGAGTAAATATTGATCCTGAATGAGTCAAAGCCATCATCCATATTTCCCTACCCAGAAATAAGAAGTAGGTTCAAGCCTTTCTAGGGAGAATAAATTTCTTGAGGAGGTTCATACCCAATTACATAAAAATTGTCAAGGGTATTACAGACATGCTCAAGAAGGAAAATGAAGTTAGGTGGAGCTCTACCCCCATATATTCTTTCATCAAAATTAAAGAAGCTTTGGCCAAGGCCCCGATACTAGTCAACCCCGACTATTCAATGCCTTTCTACATCTTTTCTTTCACCTCCCCACATACTATTGTTGTAGTGCTGCTACAAAAAAATAAAGATGGTTATGAACAACCCATTTCCTTCTTCAGCCAAGTCCTAAGGGATGTTGAGCTGAAATATAATATATTGGAGAAACAAGCTTATGAACTAGTCAAGGATCTGAAGGAATTTCATATGTATGTGTTGCAATCGGAAATCACAGCATTTGTCCCAACGATGACAGTCAAAGAAATCCTAGTGCAAGGAGACAATGAAGGAAACAAGGGTAGGTGGTGTTAGCGCTTGAGATTTCACCCTAGGCTGAAGAAGGTAAACCTTCAAGGCAACATCAAACCATTTCACCTCGTAGCTAGCCCTACGGGGTATGAGAAGGCTCTCTCCGGTCTATCTCGGCAAATTTTCAATGGGAAGAGATGACCAATCAAGGTAAAACTGATATTAGGCTAGTAAACTGATTAGAATGATTTATTTGGGGTTTTTAATTAAATAATGGGGTTTTTCTGGGCTGCATGGGCAAAATCACAGCTTCAAACAGAGAAATATAATGAACAACACAGGTTGACGACTGAGGCAAGGTAGGCAAGGAATTTAGCATCAAATCTAGTTTTAAATGAGATGGCAAGACAGGTGAGGAGCTAAGGAGGGCAAACAATACTTTGAATCCTCCTTAAAAGTAGAAAACATTGAATTGAACAAACTTATAGGCAGAGCATATAATACTATGAATTCTACCTAAATACTTCATTTTCTCAATTAGAAATGATCATGAGGTGAATGAAACATAACAGTTTACATATGAGACAAAGGGAAAACTTATGCTAAATTAACATACCACATGAATCTCAGAAGAGCTGTGAAATTTCATTAAAAATCTCTGCAGAAAACTGTACATTGAAAGCTCTGTTCCAGCACTGAGCACTCAGAAACTCTCCCCCTCTCTCTGCCTAATAATCTCATAAAAATCTGAAGAAGGAGAGCGAGCATCATGACCAATGAAATCATCATGTGTATCACCAGCTCTCTCATCCTCAATCATGGGCTGCTTGCCCTCCCGTACTGCCTCTGCTGATGAAGAATGCGAGGCCCCTTCCACCTGGTGTGGAGATAACACTCGCTGATCTGAAGAAGATGACGAGACCCCTTCCACCTGCTGTGGAGAAAATACTCGTCGAGCAGCTGCAAATAAGGTCCTAGGGCCTTTCTGATAAGTGAGGCAAGGTGAGGAAGCCATGTGTCTCGGAACAATAATCTCGGGCTGGTGTGATGGACCTCCCTCCTCATAAATGGTCTCTGGCTCTGGCTGTGGCTGTGTAAAGAAATCCCGAGAAATGAAGTCTGCCCATGCAATGCCCTGCTGAGTCAACTGATGGGCAACAATAAGCTGGATAAGACCGTGATGGCACAAACTCTGATACTGCTGAGCTGGAGACTGCCTCTGGAACACTGACACCATCCTCTGAATATCATGGAAAAAGAAAACCGGGATGTTCATCATTCTCACCCGGGTGAAGTGCATCAGCAAGCGAATGTGATAAGAGAAGACCCGAGAAAATCTCCCCTCGCATGTGAAGTAGTGCATGATAAGCCGCATAGTAGGAGCATACTCTGCCCGGAGGAACCTGAAAGGAAAGATCCCCGACAAATGACTCATGAATGCTGGCCTGACATATGGCTCGAAATATACATAGTCCAGCATCTTGCGCTTTGACCACACCTCACCCACATTGGGTATCTCGGTAGCCTCTGAAATCATCTCAGGAGAGAACACAAAATTCACCCCTGCAAGAGTGACCTGCCCGTCATGAAGGTGCAAAACAAATAATCGGGCCAACTCCCTGTGGTGCTGAATCTGGGCCAGTCTCTCACAAAACTCCAGACATGACATGTACCGGAAAAAAGTCACTGCCAAAGGGCAAGCCTGTAACTCTGCTAGAGAAGTGGGCTCTTCTCTCTTATGATGACCACCTTTGCCACCCTTCCGAGTCCTCTGTACTTCAGACTCCGAAGAAGAAGACGGTCATCACCTTGCTCATTAGTTTCAGTGGTTGACATGATGTTATTGAGCAAGGTGGAGAAAAAGAACACAACTGATTGCTGCCCTGCCTGCAAAATGCTGAGAAGTATGCTGTTTTCAAGGGGAAAAAATCATGAAGGAAATGTTAGGGGTGGGGACTTTTAATAAGGAAAGGGAAATATATAAAAACAGGGAATTTAAAGGATTGATTCACAAAATATCAAACATGTTCCTCATCTCTTATCATTTTGAAATCATTTGCAAATAAATACTTTATTAGGGAAAATATGTGTAATGATCACCAAGGGAAAGGACAATATATATATATATATATATATATATATATATATATATATATTTTAAACATGGGGTAAAGGACAGCATGATCATAGGGGTATGGGGTAGCATCAATCATTAGCATCAACAGGCTGCTCCTTTAATTTGTCTTTGAATGTACTTTATAAGCATACTCTGTTTTTTCAAGTTTATGTGCTTTTGATGCTAAGGGGAAACAAAGCATTAGTTTGTATTTGTCATGAGGGAAAAAGGGGCTTTAGTTACATGTTGACAAAAGGGAAGAGGGATTTCAATTGCACTGGGATTTTTAGGGAAGGAATAGAGCAATTGAACTGGGATTTTAATGAAGGGAAAAGTAGGGAAAACAGAGTTTAAAATTGGGGAGATGCAACAATTGTTCCTGTGCAAACCCTATCACAACAAACTGTCCATTTTGAGCATCATGTACAGCTGTATATTGTTGATTTTGGCATGAATGTTTACACAGTATCCTTGCCTCAGATTTTTACACAACAATATGTCTTTTTGCTCTTGTAGTGGCTAGGCTATGGCATGGTAATACTTGACTCTGTTTTTGTGGTGAACATGCACATGCATTTGCCATATATATATACTCTTTTCTTTTTCATAACATTTCTTTTTATCTTTGCTGTGTTTTTATATATCTTTTGTTTTATTAACTGCTGTGTGATAATGCTTTAGGGTTTGAGTAGGGTATATAGGCATTAGGGTTTGGGAAGGAAAGATGGGCATTAGGGTTTTAGGAACTTTGGGATGGGATTTTTAGTATAGTTTGCAAATGAGATAAAAGAGAGAGACACACTGACATTTGTGAACCAAAATGGGAAACCAAGGAGGGAAAAAGGAATTATAAACCTTGAAAAACAAACATAACCCTAGCATAATGCCTACAACACAAACAATCATTCCTATCCTTTCTCCGTGCATTTTTTTCTGTGATAACATACATATCAAGCCCATGAATTCATATCTCTAGCTTTCAAATGTATAAAGAGACCCTAGCTCGACCGATTGAGTGAATGAGAGAGAGTTGGGGTCGATTTTGGAGGTTCTTGGGCAAATCGGCCTGAGTGGTCGCCCCCGTGCTGAGTGGTCGTGCCCCTGCTGAGTGGTCGCACCCTTGTAAATTTACACAGCAAAAATTGCGCTGAGTGGTCGCGCCCCACCCAAGTGGTCGCGCACCCTGCCTGAGTGGTCGCGCACCAGGAAAATACCCAATTTTGCTGCAAATCGCCTTCTTCGACCTCTCAAGTGTGTTTGCTTGCTCTCAAATGCATAATGAGGCTCCTTAGAGGGAAATTTGGCCTTTATATGCCCAAATTTGAAAAAATTAACTCACCAAACCCACTTTGTAATGTTTTTGCTTTGGCATTCATTTTAACACTGTTTTTGAGTTCATTTTGTCCTAATTTTGGCCTTTTGAATGTTTTAACTCCGTTCTTTTTGCAGGTTAGCCATCTGAGGGATGCTAGTGAGGAGACCAGGGTTATTGCCGGCATTTTGGAGAATTTTGAAAATTTTCTTTATTTTTGCAAATTTCACATGACCTTGGGTTTAAAAACAGAGTTTTTAAAACCAAGGTATAAATGAGCTGCAACTGATGAAAAATATTAATGAAACATATGTACATGCTTCCTTCTGGTTTGCTGGGCACATGAACCTTTGACTCATGACCTTGCGGTGATTTTTGACTTAAAACCCTAGACCTAAGACTTGGGATCTCAAGACCAAAATAAACAAGTATAACACAAGCTCATTAAATGACATGACCTGCTTCAGCAAAACCAAGAAGGGAACAAAAGACCAGCTCCTCCATCAGTGTTATGGCATGCCTAATGGGATGCAAGACTGACACTGATGAGACACCTACTTATGCAAAATGCAAAGAGCTTTTGATCACCGATGGAGGGCTCAAGACCGACACTAACATTGGCTCCGTTTGGGGATGGTAGCTCCTTGGAGGTGCCAAGAACCTTAGACCTCTGGGAGAGCAGACCAGTGCTTTATTTATTGGGCAATGGAGTCAACTTGTAAACCTATGACCAACCATGGAAATGACTTTATTTGACTTGGACTAAACTGAAAATGTGAAAGGACTAAGACACACACACTGACCTACTTTTGCAGAAAATAAACAATCTGAAAACTTCACACCAACTAATCACCATCCTTAGAATTATAGCCTTCACCGCGGGCCCCAAACTAAGAATGAGAGATCAGTTCACACTTGCTGTAATGAAAGGAAAACGGTAATTACAATGAGAGTGATTAGAGCAGCATTTGCTCAAGCATGATATCTCTTAAGAAGTCTGCCATTCACCGACCCACCGGGACAGTCATCGCCATTCATCTCCTTGAGAAGGAAAGCATTTGGACCACGGTATGCAGCAATCTTATAAGGACCTTTCCACAAATTATCAAATTTACCGTGCTTACCTTTGTCCTCATTTCGGGCATCCCATCTCAAGACAACATCTTCCAGCTGAAAGTTATCCGACTTTGCTTTCTTGTCATAAATTTTCTTGATGCGCTCTTGTAACTTCAAAGCATTTTGGAGCACTTCTTCCCTTGTCTGCTGTAAGTGAACCATTTGATTGATGCGCCTTTGCATTGGATCCGGATCTTCACCTGCCTCTTGAAGCAATCTTGTAACCGGTACACTAAGTGATGTTGGAAAAACTGCATCAGTGCCATAAACTATTTCAAATGGCGACATGCCAATTGACTTCTTTTGACTTACCCGATCAGCCCATAATGCATTCACCAATTTCTTGTGCCAATTTTTCTTGTTAATTTCCAGCATTTTCTTGATGATGTTCACTAGTGATTTATTCGATGATTCGGCCAGCCCATTACCTTGCGGATGATAAGCGGTTGAGTGCCCCAAGTTGATGTTATACTTATAACAGAAATCAACCATCTTTTTGGACTTAAACGCTGCTGCATTGTCTGTGATCAATTTGAATGGGCAGCCAAAACGGGACAAGATATTATTTTCAAGAAAAGAGATGATTACCGAATCTGTAGCCTGGCGAGTGGGAATTGCCTCTATCCACTTTGTGAAGTAATCGGTAGCGGTTAAGATCCAACGGTGCTGCCCGGATGATGCTGGGTGGATTTCGCCAATAAAGTCTAAGCCCCACTGCTGAAATGGCGCACTAATCTCCACCGGTTTGAGAGGCAATGGCTGCAACTTTTGCTTTCCTTGAAATATTTGGCATTCATGACAGCTCTTCACCGCTTTGTACACATCAGAAAATAGGGAAGGCCAATAAAAACCAGCTCGCAAGATCTTGTTGGCCGTTGTCTTCCAAAACAAATGACCTCCACAATCACCTTTATGGAAGTCTTCCACTATTGCCTTCGCTTCCTCTTCGACCAAACAATTCAGCAAGATGCCTCCGGGATCTTTCCAATAAAGTGCAGATTTCAAAATGCAAAACTTAGCAGCCTTTAGCTTTAATGTTCTTGCCTTATTTCTTGACATTTCGGGAGGTGCAGATAAGTTTTGAAGTACATAAACTATATCAGCATACCAAGGTGAAGAAACAAAGATGTCTAATACCTGAACTGCTGAATTTTCTTCGTCACCATCAGATAAGGCAGCGATCAAGTTGATGTCAAGAGCATGAAGGTTTGTTTCAGCCATTAATTTCGCGAGACCTTGACCTTTAATCAGCTTGGTAGGCTTGATTTCAACATCATACTCTAAGAGAGCAGCAATCCATTTGCCTCTCCTACCTTCCGGCTCTGTTTGTACCAAGACATCCTTTACGGCCGCATTAGGAACATATGCCAACACATGAGAGTTGAGAATATATACCCGGAAATCTTTCAAGGCTTTGATCAGCGCCAAAGCTTGCTTCTCAATGATGTTATAGTTTAGTGCTCCATCTCTAATAATCCGGCTGAAAAAAGCTATTGGCCTCTCAACTCCTTCTCTTTTTTGCATCAATACTGCTGCCAATGTATGCTCGGAAGCGAAAGAGAACAAGATGAAATCTTGAGTATAATCGGGGCTGATCAAGGTAGGGGCTGAAGACAAGATTACCTTGATTAGATTGAAAGATTTGACTGCCTCCTCGGTCCACTTAATCTCGCTGTCCTTCCGGAGCATATTGGTTATTTCTCTAAGGTGCTCTGCAAGGTTGGGAATGAAGCGGCGCAGAAAATTTAATTTTCCATTAAAAGACTGTATTTCCTTCTTGTTTTGGGGCTGCTCTAGCTGCTGAATAGCTTCCACCCGTGCGAGATCAATTCGGATGCCATCTTTGGAAATGATATGTCCCAGCAATTTGCCTTCACTCATGGCAAAAAGACTCTTTTTTGGATTTAAAGAAATGCCATATTTTCTGCATTTTTGGAAAACTTTCGTCAAATGAAATAAATGCTCTTCATCTGATTTGGAAAATACGGTTAAGTCATCAAGATAAACAACTAAGAATATATCCTTTTCATTGGCAAAGACCATATCCATAGCTCGCTGAAATGTGGCACCCGCGTTCTTCAACCCAAATGGCATTTTGGCATAATGAAATGTTCCCCAAGGTGTAGTGAAGGCTGTCTTATCACGGTCATCTTCATGCACTAAAATCTGATTGTACCCGGAGTATCCATCAAGCAATGACATTCTTGAAGCGCCCACTACCCGCTGCAATATGTGGTCCATTTTAGGCAGCGGATAGTTGTCCTTTAGCGACACTTTGTTTAAATTTCTGAAGTCTATGCACAAGCGAATCTCACCGGTCTTCTTTCTCACAGGCACTAGGTTGGAGATCCAATCTGAAAAGCGAATGGGAACTATGATTCCGGACTTGTAGAGCCTATTGACCTCTTTCTCAATCAAAGGCAGCAACTTGGGATTGATCCTCCGCAACTTTTGCCGAAAAGGCTTTTGATTTGGCTTTATAGGAATAGTGTGCTGGATGATGCTTGTATCATATGTCTTTAAGTCTGAATAATCCCAAGCAAAGACATTAGAATAAGATGACAATAATCTGATATATTGACTTTTTACCTTGGGTGGTAATGCTTTAGATAACTTGACCATCCTTGGATTGTCGGCTGTCCCGAGATTCACATCTTCAACACCTTCATCCGTTGGCTTCAAGGTTGGCTTGCGGGCCACATCATCTTGATCAAATAATTCTTCTAAAGGAATCAAACCTTTTGGAATATAATTATCTTTGAGCTGCAAAACATCCATTTGATTAACTCCTTCGGGTTCTATGTCAATTGAGATTTCTTCAAATTTACCTTCTCCATGCAAGAAGTCTTTGATTTCTTCGTCATCTTGGAAGACTTGCCAACACCTTTGATTATCCGGGATTGTAGGGCGATGCTTCACATAGATTTCGAACTTGTTGCTTGAATTCATTGGTATTTTCAAATTACTTACTGCCTTGGCCAATGCATCTGCAACACCATTTTGAATCCGGGGCACACATGTCAAAGTATGTTCAGAAAATCTTTTCAGGATATCTAAAACAGCATTTCTATAAGCTCTCATACGTGGGTGTTTGGCCTGAAATTCACCTTTGACTTGTTTGATAACTAGTTCGGAGTCGCCATATACTGCTATTTTCTTTGCCTTTAACTTCAGAAGGATTTTCAAACCAGCAATAAGACCTTCATATTCTGCCTCATTATTCGAGCAATTAAATGCTAATTTATAAGAACATACTCGTACCTTGCTTGGAACTCGATCTTGGTCTGAGAATGGACTTCAAATCCACACACCAATACCAGCACCATCGCTGCCCACTGCACCATCAAAATCCATAGTCCAAAGACCCTCTTCATCATCTTCTAGGTGCTGAAAATCTGATGTTGTTGCAGTGGCGATTTGCTGCCCATTTGTTTTAGCGATTGACCTTATGACAGCAGTCCTTTCTTCGCTTTCCATTCTCAAAACTTCTCTGAAATTTTCTGCAATACCTGGGATATCTTCTACTTGAACCAACTGACTATCTACCTCACTAAAATTATCAGCAAATAAAACAAAGGATTCTAAATCTGTTTGTACATAATTTACAGGATGATTTACTGGCTTTTCCTTGCTAGTAATCATATACTTCATCTTTTGCTCTCGGTACACCTTTCTCATTTGGCCAAACACCAGAATAGTAGCATATGAAAAATCAAGCTGAAGTGTACCCTTTAGCTTAGCTCCCCATGACCTTGAGAGCAGCATGCCAAACCGTGGAGGAATGTCCACCACCACAACATCCATCAAAAGATTCTTTGCTGGGATTTGATCTAGACTCACAACCAAATCTTTAATCAAACCGATGCATCTCACCCGGCTAGAATCAAATGAGTATAGATCATGGTACTTTCTGGTAATGTCAAGTCCCAACTTCTCCATAATCGCCTTAGGCATTAGATTGTGTGATGCTCCCGAATCAAACATGGCGTTGTGAAGAATAAAATCATGAATTCTCAAACTGATATAGAATGGAGGAACATCACTTTCGGGAGACTCACCATTTAGAGCTGGCCCAAAGATCAATTCCGGCTGGTCATCCTCTACGTTCACCGCATCTAACATTGGGTCAATGTTGAACACTTTAGAAATTTGTGCACGATATGTACTGTTCTTCATGACTTCTGTCAATGGAATGGTCAATTTCAATTTTGCAACTTCATTCTCAATGCTGAATGCTTGACTCTTTTCACCTTCCTTTGCCGGATTGTCTCGTTTTTCTGCTCTATCTTTGGGTACATTTGATGGCTGATCCATCTTGTTTGCTGGAACTGTTTGAGTTGATGAAGGATCCATGATTTCTTTACCTTTTCTCTGTGGAACAGCAGCACCATTTTTTGCCAAGTTTTCCGCCTTCTTTTGAATCGGATGTATGGGAATTGTCTGGTTTCTCAATTGTCTCTGCTGTCCTTGCTGAGCTGATAAAGCGTGTAAGTAACCTCTTTGATACTCTTCTGACTCTTCTTGAAGTACAACATCATTAGATAGAATGTAATGCTCATCTTGAGGTGTATAAGCATTACTTACCAGCTCTTCTTCTTCCGTGATGTATGTGGGCAGATCATCGGGAGTGAAAAAGTGATTTTCTTCACCCACACCTTCACCTTCATCTTCTGATTCTTGAGTGACATAATTTTGCTGAAATGGAGGTTGGATTGGCTGCTGCACGGCCGCTTCTTGTGCTCGTGATTCCCGCTGCTTGATTCTATATTGGGGCTGCTGTTGTTGACCTCTGAAATTTGGGTTTCGAACTTGAGGTTCCGGTTTGCCAAGACTAAGATTTTGGAATGCCTTTTTCATCTCTTCCACTGTCCGAAGAACTTGAGAAGTGGATGCTGCCTCTTCTTTGATTGTGACCTTCTTTTCCGCTTTTATTCTTGCCCTTTTGTCATTCAAATTAGCCTCCACACTGACTGCAATTTTCTACATTTCCTCCAAGGTAGGAGGATCTCGGTCCCGCAGTGAGTAGGCCATCTCCGGATCGAAACCATCCGGGAACTTAAGCAATGCGAACTTTCTTGATGGTTTCAAATCATCGGGTATAGCGTTATACACTGAATTAAATCTGATGATATAATCTTGAACCGACTCACCCAGATTTCGCTTGAGGTTGTTGTACTCGGCATTGATTTGCAGCGGGTCTTTCCTTATTTCCCATCGGTCCAAGAATTGATTCTCGAGTGCTTCTAAGGTGGTGATGTTGTTAGCTGCCAACCCTCTGAACCATTTTCTTACTTCTCCGGCAAATGTTTGCACGAACAACCGCATGGTAACATCTTCTTCATCTAACTCATATAGATCAAAGAAAGTGGACATTTTATCGATATGTTGCTGTGCTGTAATACTTTGCGGAGTGCCATCAAACATGGGAATTTTGCTTTGATAATCAGCAGGCATATCATGAAGATTAGCAGGCAATACAAGTGGGGCAAAACGGGCTGCCATTTTTCTAGGTAATGTGGGTCTTGGAGTAGCAGGCGGAGTAGGTGTGGCAGTATGAGGAGTAAGAGGAGGAGAAGTAGTATGTGAAACCGAAGGCGAAACAACTGTAGATGGGGGATGAGTAACTATGGGAGTGATGGCAATATAAGGGGGATTTGACTATTCATGCGCCGTGATAGAGGATCCAATATGACCAGAGATATTTTCAAGGAAATCAGCAAGAGTTGTAGCTTGTACACGTGTCTGGAGATTCCTCAAAATGAAATTTTCAACTAATTTATTATGCCTCTCAAATTCAATGGCAGCTGCAAAATCAGGATTAGGAACTAGAGTAGCAAGTGCACTTTCAGATTTAGCTTTAAACAACGACAACTCAAAACTTTCATCGAAATCAAGATCTTCAAGATACTCAAAAATAGCTGGGCATGAATTAGATCTAACAATTGGTCTCGGACCAGTAGCCAGCTTGTTTTCGCGGATAGACTAGGAAAGGAAAAACCGCTCAGCCGTATGGAAACTCTTAGCCCATCATCCGAAGCTTAGAGTCCATAATGATACTGGGATAAAGATGTCACTGAAGTGAGGGTTTCAGAAGCTCACGGAGATTGACTGAAGCAGCGTTTATCTACTGACGCTGATGTAAAACAAGAGCGTGTTCAAAGGCTACCTGGCGTGACTTCAGGCTCCGTCTAAGACTTGCGAAACACACACATCAACACACAAACAAGTTTGTTCTTCCCCAGTATGGTCGCCAGTATGTTAGCGCTTGAAATTTCACCTAGGCTGAGATAGACAAATCTCAAGGCTACATCAAACCATTACACCTCGTAGCTAGCCCTACGAGGAAGGAGAAGGCTCTCTCCGGTCAGACTCAAGGTATTTTCTCAATGGGGTGAGCTGACCAATTAGGATCAAAGATATTAGGCTAGTAAAATGATGAGGAGGATTGATTTAAAGTTTTTGGGGTTTTGGGTGGCAATTGGAGGGAGTGCAATTCAGGGTGTGGGGATTGAGCTCAGTTTTTGCAGGTGGGTCTTTGGGGCAAGGAAGGAGTTTGTGCTGATGCCTTAAGCTGAGATGGATGATCAAGGAAGAAAGAGAGGGAGCTAAAGAGGGCAAACAATGACTTTTAATCCTCTTTAGACAGTGGAAAACATAAATATTAAACAAAATTGAAAGCTGAGCATGGCATGCATGAATTCAAACTTTATCACTTCTTTTGTTTAATTAGCAGCAATAGAATAAGAGATGGAACACATAAACACACTTACAATGACAAGTAGGAAACACACCATCAACACAATAATCCACAAGAATCCACAATGATGTCTGCAAAACCCTGGCCTTCCTTTTCCTCAAATTGCAGAGATACAAGTAAAATATACAATAGAGCTTCTCCCTCAAGAGTCCAACCATCAAAATGAGGATGAGAAGGCATCATATAGCTGATCTAACTCCTTTCCTCACCTCTAGGGGTCGAGCTCAGCTTCCTAGGAGCAGTTTGAACTAATTCTAAACTAAGAACTAGATAATAGGCAGTCAAAACAACTTGCCTCTAAAACTTAGGAAACTAATCCATGCATTAAATTTTCACTATTTACATCAAAGAAAGTTCTAGAAGTGTCAAAGGAGAGTAAATGCATCCATGTGCCATGAAAATTACACCAAAGTTTCTTATTTACATGCCCAAAAGTCATCCAAGAGTAAAAACAGTGTTTTGCTAGCCGAAATGGTCAAATCTAGCAATTTTCCCTGAGTGGCCGCGCCCCTGATCCTGAGTGGTCGCGCCCCTTTGCATCTCTGGTTGAAGGCCTTCCCGGTGTCCAAATCAGGTACACGATAGCTCGTTGGAAAGGTTTGGGAGTCTACTTTCCAACCCAAGTGGAATTTGTGAATTTGGAGTTGATTTGACTCCTCAAAAATCATTTCTCCCAAGGCAGCTTTCTGTAACTCAAAAAAGGGGCAGAAAGTCAAAATTTGCATGTATTTTGAGCTTTTGGAGGCCCAAATCTCCATAAATTTTGAAACCCATCCATATCCAAGTGTATTTTGTCATGAAAAATCCAAATATGTAGAGTTTTCCTCAATCTGAGCTGTCCCCATGAGTGGTCGCGCGGGGGGTGAGACCACTCAAATGACCAAAACCTGTAAAATGCCAAAAAATACCAAAAATGCCTCAAAATCCTCAAAATTTCTTGTGTTTGCTGCTGGAAGGATACTAATGAGTATCATGGTGAGTGAGTGATGCCTCAGCCAAGATACGGAGTGGGTTGGCCTTCTTCTTCCTCGAAATAGCCTCGTTCAACCGCCGTTGAAGGATCTTCATCCTTGCTTTGCAAACATGCATTCTTGCCCAATAATGATCCTTCATGTGTCTGAGCAACCTTTTGTCTCGGTTGGCTCTCTCCAACAGTTGCTGCAAGTGTACATTTGAACTGATGAGCCTTGATTCCCGGTCCCTAGGCCACAAGTCACCCGGCCTCCTACAGTTCAAGTCTCGGTTGCTACGAATTCTCCATACTTCATCCAACTCTTTTTCCTCTTCTAGTTGTTTGGTGTGCTGTTCTAGATAAGTGATGGTCCATTGAGCCATTTGGAGCTTTTACTGCAACACGAGGTTCTCCTCCAATTTCCCATGTGTTATAGACAATTTTGTGCCTTACAGCAACAAGCATGAATTGTCAATAATCCAAGGGATCCAAAGTTCCCTAAACACGATGTTCCTACCCCTAGAGGAACAAGGTCAGCAAACCAACAGCTCTCAGATCAGTTCTCCACCTGAAAACACTCAAAAACAAGCAATCCTGAAATCAAAGCATGTGCTCCACTAGGTTTCTGCGCTGAAACTCAGTTGCTCCATGGTGTACCTGCGTTGCAAAGCAAGTGGAACAAAGGCCACCTGCGCTGAGCGAGATGGGACAAGTGGCACACTGATTCATTGCTCTGGAATCTTCCAAAAATGACACTTGGATCAGGTATTTCGCCTTGTGATGAGTCAGAGGCTCTGTTTCTCCAAGTGGAAGCAAGGTTCTCCAAGTGGACTCAAGAACTGAAGATCAACTAAAGATTAACTGAAGAGAGAGAGGACACAAGGTAGCTACACATCAGTTGTAAGCTGACTCATCCTTTCTCAATTCATCTATATATTGAGCTCTCTCCTATGAGCTCAGGAGGCTGGAATTTTGTGCAAAGTAATGATATGCTGTTGGTTTCACTATAGAGCTATTGGGTGATTGCTTGAGAGAGGTGAAGAGGAGGAATTCTTTCTGCTGGGAGGTGTTGCTGGATTGGAGCCTTCAATGGTTGTAACACTCTCAGAACCTTTACTTCTTCATTAATAAAATCTATTGAGGTTCTTCTATATGCTCTTGTTTCGATAATATATTGTGATGATTGTATATTTGGTTTACACTAATCCTTGAACCAGTTATGATTGCATGCCTCTTGTAGTTTCCTTCTTTGTCATTTTGCAGGATCTCATTGTAGCTGGGCCAGCAAAAGAGCAAGGAGCTAGGAGCAAGCGGCCAAAGAGAAGAGTTTGGATTCGACATTAAGCGCAAGGCAACGGTTAGTGCATTTCTCCACTCTCTTTTGCTTTCATAAAGAAGTAAACCTTCAGTAGTTTTCCTTACAGTTGTTGCTAAGGTACTATCACCCTTAGAGTGGGATAGGGTCATCCGAGTCAGATACTTTTCCCTACAACAAACTGGCGACTCCGCTGGGGATCGTATCCGTTTGATTGTGTTTGTAGTATTTTGCTATTCATTTCCTGAACAAAAGAGTACCAAATCGAAAAGCTTTTGACTATATCAAAAGCGAAGTAGAGGGCAGCTACTCTAGCTCATTTCTGAGCAAGTTCATGATTTGAAGAGCTGATCTACAAGGATCCTTGTAAGCTCTTAGTGATAGCTTTTCACCTTCCTTATCATCCCTTTCAGTGTGCTTGACTGATTTCTTCTGATTTGAGCAAAAACTGTGCATTTTTGAGAAAATTATGACCCGGAAACTGTGAAAACGCAACTTTCGTTTTCCAAAGCAGGTAGTACATAGGCTACCTGCTTTGCAACGCAGGTCCCGAAGGGGCTACCTGCGCTGAGAGCCAGACTGGCTGTGCAGCACCTGCGTTGGCCCAATTTTGCCTAGTGCTGTTGGGGTTTCCTCCTTTTCTCTTGCCTGTTTTCACTATAGATTTGGCTGCCAGTTACCAGTCTTGAACCTGTTCTGAAACCAACATTGTTTGCCATCATTCTGCCTCTGTTATATAACGAAATTGTACTTTTTCTTTTGTATTTCTTAATCATTTACAATTTCCCATAACGAAGAGTAAACTAGTCTTGCTTTTGGCCTCTTAGATCTGAACCTGTGTTAGGCATTTTGCTGGTCTAAAGAGTTAGCTTGTTTGCTGTCCATAGCTGATTAGTCATTTTACTTTCGTCATTATGGTTTGATTTCATGCATTTCCAGTGATTAAGCAAGTAAATCTTAAGGTGTCTTTTGATTTTGGACAAGCTTGTTTGTTTTCACTTTAAATCGAAATCAAAGTTATATAACAACTTTCTTTTTGTAACCCATCTACATTAAGAAAGGGAAAAGAAAATACATGCATTGTGCATTTTGCATTTGAAAAAGTTTGCATGATGATTTAGGAGAAAGTGCATTAGTTTGTGCTGTATGAACTGTGTGAAAAGAATTTTCCTTTCTTCTCCCTCAGTAGTTAAGATTTTCATCAGTCAAAAAGATTTGAAAAAAGCTTGCTTCTCATCTTAGGCTGCATTTAGGAATTTGTCATATACATCTCGTGGTGAACCTTGAAAGGCAAACTTTAAAAAGATCAACTTAAAATATACTGAATGAACCTAACAACGCATTGTAACATAACGCAAACATCTAGAGGTCTAGGTAGAGACGTGTTCCGGCGTCGTTAAACATAGTGACTGTCGATCTCTACGAAGGTGGGTGATTCCTCTTGAGAGTCGGTGGCACTAATACGGACTTGTGCTCCCACGTACCGTCGCGTATATATTGGGAGACCCCTATAGGCAATTATCCTTTATCCATAGGAAGCCGTGTCGGCCGCCCTACTGATCGCGATGCAGTGAACACAGCATTCACGAAGATCGACCACCCGTACCGTAAAACGTATTCTGTGGTTTCGCGAAAGGTTTGGCACACCCTCTGCCTAGATCTCCAGAGCAGTTTCTTTTGGCCCTTTTCAAACTCTATAACTGAAAAGGTCCAACCGAGCATTTGTCACTTCGGGCTCGTTAATACATCGAAGGAGACTAGAGTCATCTTTAGCTTTTTCTTGACTCTTAAAACATGAAAAAGCAAAGTTATGTTTAAAAGCGTCTAATAAAATTCATTCAAATCGGAAACACAAATTTTCCCCTTTATATTTTAGTTGATCGAGTAATCCGCAATCGTGGAAGAAAGTCAATTGAATATCCGTCGTTCTCGGAGGCTTGCGAGTCAACCGTCTTTGTCTCCAGAATCGAAAACAATCCGGACAAAGCGAGCTCGTCGAACCAGTTCAAAATCTCCTTTAAAAGTTAGAACAAGTGTTCCAACGACATCTGAGATTCTGGTTACTCCAAACATTTCCGGAAACCCTGCCTCTATAGAAGAAGTTCAACCGCCGCAGAAGGATAGTAATACTGATCCTAGTCTGGGGGCAAATACTTGTATAACTAAACCAGTTCCATCTGTAACCGGTCCAGAGAGTTTTGTTCCTCAAACATCTGTCGCTGTCGATACAACCCCTTCTTCGGCACCAGAAATCTTTTTCGGACCTGACGGTCTTCCTCTTCCACCTGGTCTGATTGCGATAGAGGAAATTATAGAAGGACCGCAAGTATCCACTCCAACTCATTTTGGAGTAGGGGTCACTCTATTTCCTGCTACAACAGAAGTTTGTCCATCACCAGTGGAAATTCCTGTAGAATCACTAGGCAATCAATTGGATAGACTAAAAATGTCTGAACAACCGTCGACATATAGGACTGTGTCAAATGACACGGCGACGGCAGAATTACCTGCTGCAAATCCAACAATGTTCGTCGGCATACCATCTGTCCCAACTAGCTCTCAGTCGCTAGAAGGAGTCCACCAAGAGACTATCTCGACAGTATGGTCTGTTCCTGTTTGTTCCGGAGTAATGTCTGGTAACTCTCATGGTGAGACTCATCAAATTGACCCTTTTGGGAATCTAATTAGGCCATCCAGTCCTCCAGGACAATCAATTGCCTTGAGTTCTGGATTGCTACCGTATGGGGGGCAGTATGCCCTTTCATTACCCCCTCTGGGAGGGTACCCATACGGGAGTTCTCAACCTTATTCAAGTTATGGTGGAATTGCAACGAGTGGTTGGGTACCTATGCTATCCCAGCCACCAAGAGTTGTATATTCTATGCAACAGTGTGTACCTGTGACAAACATCCCAACTACACCGGCTATTGTGACCGTGTCGCAAGTTCAAACAATGCCTGTTGTATGTCAACCTCAGATTTCTCAGGTTCTCATGCAACAGCCCCTTGACCCTGCGACCCAACCACAATCGCCTACTGGTGGGGAAACACAAGTACAGTCGGGTACAACTACCCCACATCTTGGTCCAATGGTTAGTATAGCGCAACAACCCATGGTGTCGCAACCGTGGATAGTGCAATACCAACAGCCGCAATTCCAACAAGTGTACCAGGGTTCTGAACAGCAAATCTTTGCGAATACGGGACAACCATATATCCAAAATGGTCAAAATCAACCACTTTATAGTGGTCAAGTCCATCAACCGTATCAGTCATACCAACATCAACTCCATTATGCTGGTATGCAAAGACCAACTGTTCAAGCGATTCCATCGTACCCTGGTTACGCTTCACCTAACTTGAATCAACAGTTACCATTCGTGGCAACTTTAGAGTTGCCTGATTTACATCGGTTAACCAATGATCCAATTGCTTACGCCCCATGGTGGCCAGTGATCCCGCACAAACTTCCATCCGACATTCCTAAATTCAATGGAAATCCAGGTGAAGACCCGTCGAATCATGTGATGACATTTCATCTATGGTGTTCGTCGAACACTTTAAATGACGATTCGATAAGGCTTCGCCTCTTTCAGAGGACATTGACAGGTCCAGCGGCAAAATGGTATATAGAATTGCCTAGAGCTTCGTTCGACAATTTTAGCTCCCTTGCCACGACATTCTTAACCCACTTTCAATTACCAATAAGATATGAAACGGGAACAGAGATATTGACCAAATTCAAACAGACAACCGCAACTCATATATCAGATCATATACATGAGTGGCGACGTCGACGAAGAATGGTTAAAACATACGTTCCTGACCAGCTTTTAGCTGAGTGGTTTATAAAGTCGTTACTTCCGGCCACAACGAAAGATGTGGCAAAGGGGGGAGTCGTAACAGAAGAGCAAGTTATCGCTCGTGCACAATATTTGGACTTAGTATATACTCAGTCCGGCACGCTCTATGACAAAATACCAGACGCCCCTAGACCAGAGTTTTCAATCCCTCCTCCTCCTAAATCAAATAGTGACTCTCATGCCGGCGATGGCGTGATTGGCACGGCAAACACGAATCCGAAAAGGACCAATCAAAAGAAGGCCCGTAAGGATTCGAATCAAAATGCGCATGAAGAAGTTCTTGCTTCGGAAGTAAATGCCATATCGACAGATAAGGGCAAAGAAACCAATCAACCAGGAAGCAAGAAGAATCAAAACGAAGGGAAGAAAGATCAAAGAAAGTCACCTCCTCGAAAAACTCCTCGTAGAAAGGAGAAAACACCTAGGAGATGTCACATATGTGACGATGATCATTGGACGGCAGATTGCCCGTACAAAGCTGAGTTTAAAAGATTCGTAAAGAATCCGCATACTCCAGCTGTGTTGACTGATCCTTTTCCCGACCCAAGTCAAAATCTGGTTGATAGTGGAAATGCTTCCCCATCACAAGTTATGATGTTGTCAAGTTTTAAGCGCCAAGATGATGCTTTAATTTCAACATTAAACAAAAACCATGGGAATTCACAGTTGTTGGATGGCAAGAGAAAAGGTCGATCAGGCAGTTCGACAACAACTTCGACAGAAGCTGTGCCGCCATCCAATACAAGAAGCATTCCAACGATCCATGGAGGCAATCATCCTCTCCAATATATCGGAGTAATTTTCCTAAAAGGCCCTTCTTTAATGGGCACTTTTGCCCCACCACCACCAAGTAATCTTACGGAGATGGGTGCAACGGAATATGAAGCCTTCTATTTTTAATGGATCTAAAAGTTTCGAGGATAGTTCCTATCTCAAGTCAACCTCGTTTAAAAAATGAAATAAAGAGTAAAGAGGATAGTTCTTTACGATGTCAACCTCATTAAAAAATGAAATGTCCCCTTAAGAATTAGAGGACATATGCCTCGTCCGCATTTTTATGCTGGGGGCATCAAGATTGAGCAAGGTTTGAACGCATTCAAGCTCGTTAAAAAATGAACTGCCCCTTAAAGTTTAGGGGGCATATGCCTCGTCTGCATTATTATGCTGGGGGCATCCATAATCGAGCAGTTTTAGCAATGTTCATGCTCGTTAAAAAATAAATGCAAGAATCGAGCAGTTTTTGTATAGAGTTCATGCTCGTTAAAAAATAAACATAAATTGTGAGCAATCTTTCCCTAACAGTTCAAGCTCACCCAGAAAAAATGAACCGGTAAATAACCTTGAGAAATGACAGCCATATTAAAAGCCCTTGGTCGTGTTTAAATGCCATCACCTCCATCCGTTCATTTGGCCAATCGTTCATCTCCATATGTTTGTTTACCCATTTTGAGGAACAGCTGCGAAGAGTGATTTCACTTAGCCATCCTTGTGACACTGCCGTGATTGGAAAATTCCAACCTGTACCTGGAATCTGCTGCTATCCCTGTTTATCACTCGTTCCTCAAAAGACGAGTCTTCTTTGAGCTCTTTTCACTGACTCGTAAAATATGAAAAGTTTGCCGAGTTTTGGCCTTCCAGCTCGTTAAAAGGACCGGAAGAGCTATCCCTCCTCTAGATTTTAATCTTTTTGGACCTGAGGGATTATTGCACAAAAAGATCGAGCGCTTGTTTTGTTCGGCTCGTTAAAGAAATCGAAAATTCATCCCTTTTGTATTGTTTTATACTTTTTCGGACTTAAGGGATTAGATGACGAAAAAGGAATTTTAGAGTTAACTTTCCGTACCTTTTCAGACTCTCTAAAAATGAAAAGGACCGAGTTTTCCTTGTCGTTAGACTCATTAAAATGATTAAATAGCGACAAACTTGTCTTTAGACGAGAACGAGTTTCCCTATCGCTAGGCTCGTTAAAACATAGCGATGGGCTTGCCCGAAGGGCAGGTTATAGAACAAGCATATGTTATCCTCCTCAAGCTTGACAAAAATAAAGAGGTACTGGTCAGCAATGACTGGGGAAAAATTGGGAGAACCTCACAGCATTAATGGTAGCAAGTCGCTCTTGAACATGACACTTTGTCCTCCGTATCACATCGGGTTGGGTTGTTTCATTCACCAGTCTCATAACCATGGTCCTCGCCACACCATCCACAATTGGGGTAATGCTACCAATCCATCACATCAGTGTCGTTATATGTTCAAGAGATGTGGTTCTGCAAAGAGTCAACCGTGTCCCATCCACTGCCATACATTGTCCTTCATCCATTTCATGACCGCCACCCTGAATCATACATCACAGTTTGTTTTCACCTCATCACAATCACTAGCTCCGTTCCGTGTCACTGATGTGGGATTCATTAAGGCCCTCCTTTGACGGATCGCTCCTTGTCGACATCAGCTCATTATCCAAGGAGTTGATCTAGGAACACCCCCTTCAGTACTTTGAAGCTTGCATGCCTCAATGGCAAGTTTCTCACTTCCGGCGACAGGTATACATCAATGACCTTCGACCAGAAGATTTTGCATGGTGGTCGACGCCAAGTCCTTTATTCCCACCATGTGAAGTGTACTACCATACCTTGAGGGTCATCATCCTTATCGGTGATTCCTCTCGTGCTTGTTAACGGTTTACATCATTGACCGGTAATCAAGCGATGTCTTTCCATGTTCGACTTCAAAAAATTCTCACATGGATCGACTTGTACATCGAGTGAAGATCGGAAGAGATTGAAGACCCCGGATCTAGTTTCATCCATCCGGGCTGCGATATATATTCAGGACATAAAGACATTTGATATGTACATCATTACAGCAGATGATCATCCTTCTCAAAGGATGATAAGTTCAGCAGAGAATTATCAGTCTACAATCAGACGATCGTCTGTTCTATGTACCAAAATGTATTTATAAAGTTGAGCATGGGAATGCCCGCCTCAGCTAGATCATGAAAATGTATGAAAAATAATGTATTGTATTGTATCTTATTACAGGACACTTCTCAGCAGATTGAATGAACTTCGGATCCTCTCAATAAAGCATTTCACCCGATAAACGACCTCATACTTTAGGGGGCATCTGTTATAGACAATTTTGTGCCTTACAGCAACAAGCATGAATTGTCAATAATCCAAGGGATCCAAAGTTCCCTAAACACGATGTTCCTACCCCTAGAGGAACAAGGTCAGCAAACCAACAGCTCTCAGATTAGTTCTCCACCTGAAAACACTCAAAAACAAGCAATCCTGAAATCAAAGCAGGTGCTCCACTAGGTTTCTGCGCTGAAACTCAGTTGCTCCATGGTGTACCTGCGTTGCAAAGCAAGTGGAACAAAGGCCACCTGCGCTGAGCGAGATGGGACAAGTGGCACACTGAGTCATTGCTCTGGAATCTTCCAAAAATGACACTTGGATCAGGTATTTCGCCTTGTGATGAGTCAGAGGCTCTGTTTCTCCAAGTGGAAGCAAGGTTCTCCAAGTGGACTCAAGAACTGAAGATCAACTAAAGATTAACTGAAGAGAGAGAGGACACAAGGCAGCTACACATCAGTTGCAAGCTGACTCATCCTTTCTCAATTCATCTATATATTGAGCTCTCTCCTATGAGCTCAGGAGGCTGGAATTTTGTGCAAAGTAATGATATGTTGTTGGTTTCACTATAGAGCTATTGGGTGATTGCTTGAGAGAGGTGAAGAGGAGGAATTCTTTCTGCTGGGAGGTGTTGCTGGATTGGAGCCTTCAATGGTTGTAACACTCTCAGAACCTTTACTTCTTCATTAATAAAAGCTATTGAGGTTCTTCTATATGCTCTTGTTTCGATAATATATTGTGATGATTGTATATTTGGTTTACACTAATCCTTGAACCAGTTATGATTGCATGCCTCTTGTAGTTTCCTTCTTTGTCATTTTGCAGGATCTCATTGCAGTTGGGCCAGCAAAAGAGCAAGGAGCTAGGAGCAAGCGGCCAAAGAGAAGAGTTTGGATTCGACATTAAGCGCAAGGCAACGGTTAGTGCATTTCTCCACTCTCTTTTGCTTTCATAAAGAAGTAAACCTTCAGTAGTTTTCCTTACAGTTGTTGCTAAGGTACTATCACCCTTAGAGTGGGATAGGGTCATCCGAGTCAGATACTTTTCCCTACAACACCATGGGCTTCCAACAAACAAGCTTCTTCTAACCCATCAATGGTATCTACTTCATTGAGTTCCATGCTGAGATCATTAACAAATCTCCCAGGTGAAAGTTGCTTTTTATTTACATGTGCAATTTTTTCAAGGATATGGCGTGCATCATCAGTTCTACCCTTCAGCAAAAGATACCTCGGGGATTCTGGGACCGTTTGCTCCTCTTTGATGGTTCTTGGCCTCTCCTTGATGATGGCTCGGCCTCCGACATCCGTCTTAACATGACAGCCACATAGATACATTTTGGCCGAAAATTATATTGATATACCGGCTGCCCTGAGCAACATGTTTGATGCTATATATCTTTTCCGTGGAAAAAGAGAACGTGGGAAACTGTAGCAGAGAGTGCTCCAAATCCGACTCCATATGTAGAGGCAAAGAAAGCACTCAAGTGCTGTTTGCCATAATAATTATATGAAGCCTCATCGAAGGTGAATTGGCTTGTTAACAATTGTAATGTGTTGTAGTTATGATCAGTCTTTAAGAAGACACCTGATGAAATGATGGGAAATGTTTTGGCATCGTAAACATTGTTCCAACATACGATTGGCATTAAAACATAGACAATGAAAAAGGAGTCCACTAGAACATTGGCGATTGCGAAAACTTCATCCGAATGTCCCCTAAAGACCTGCAATTGGGTAGGTTGGATTCTTCTCAAGTCCCAGAGACGCAAAGTTCTGTCAAGAGAACTTGAAATTAACAAATGTTCATCCAATGCAGCTAGCTTGGTGACGAAACCATCATGAGCCCGCCAATGTGTAATAATGGTCCCACTCTTTAGATCAAGCAATCTACAATGCCCTGAACTGAGACCAGCAGCTATCCAAGTAGAGTTGGATAATCCTTTATTGCTTTCAAGGTTATCTCAATGTCCAGAACATCAAATAGCAGAAATTAAAGAAGAAAATGAAGTCTCCAAAGGCTCACATCGCCATAGATGAAGTTGGCAACCAGCATTAATATCAATAAACCTTAAGTAACCATTACTAGTGCCAGCAACAAGCTTTTCTTCGGCCTCCATGCAATGCATACAAGTATACAAGCTTCCATGAAATCCAGCAGAGAGTATACCTCCAGATAATGTTGTACTGTTTACTCCACTTACAACTTCATTACCCTCCCTAGACACTGAAGGTATGCTAGAGCCCATAGAAGGAGAAGTAGTTTATGAAGGTTCAGACAATATGAAAGTCGGTTGCCAGTTGAAGAGCTGAAGAACAAATTACATAATCTGAAAAGCAACATTTAATGATTTCTTCTTCAAAACCCTGTTTTGAAGAAGAATCAATCTCTGACATGAGACGGAGTCTAACAGGTGGATAGCAAAAATACAAGAATATGAGCTAGAAATAAACCCTACTAGCTCATTAAAGGCCATGGGTTGGCCAAGGTTTTATCTGAATCCAATTTCCAAGCTCTAGGGATAAATTTGATCATAGAAAAGGGTAGACCCGAGGATCATCAGAGCGGGATTAGAACATCTGAGTAGAAAATATATGCCAAATATGAGGGATCTCCCTGGTATAAGAACATTGTTCATTATCTCTTATTCCTGAGGTGCCCGTTGGGGGTAGATAAATCCAAATACCGAGCCCTGAGGTTGCAAGTGCATAAATATATCATATCCAATGGCCTACTCTACTAGAAGGACCCAACGAGGGTATTGCTGTTATGTTTGGTGGAGGGTGAAACCCATAAGGTGATAGAAGATTTTCATGGAGGAGTTTGTGGAGGACACTTCAACTAGAAGACCATGACACATAAAATTATTAAGGCAGGGTTCTATTGGCCTACATTGTTTGGGAATGTTCATTCCTAGGTTAGGTCATGCCAGAAGTGCCAAGTGTTTGCTAAGAGGAAAAAGTTTTCTCCTCTCCCCTTGATTCCAGTACATGTGGAAGAACCTTTCAGACAATGGGGACTTGATTTCATAGGAGAAATAAACCCACCATCCAGTGGCCAACACAAGTGGATATTGACGGCCACGAATTACTTCACCAAGTGGGTAGAGGCCATCCCAGCCAGAAATGCTACATACATAGTGGTAATCAAATTTATGGAGGAGAACATATTGTCTCGTTTTGGTTGTCCCTCCAAAATTATCACCAATAATGCTTAGGTCTTAAAATTTTCCAAGTTCACCAACTTCTACCACAATAACAATATCATCATCGGGCACTCCACTACCTATTATCCTCAAGGTAATGGCTTGGCTAAGTCCTCCAACAAGACTGTCGTAAGGGTGCTGAAAAATACCATCGCCGAAAATCAGAGAAACTGGGACTCCCAACTGAAGTTTTCCCTATGGGCCAACCGGGTAACACCTAAATGATCCATGGGGAAATCACCTTTTGAGCTAGTGTATGGTAAGGTTGCAGTCTTCCTGATCCAATTAGCAATGTGGTGGCAAGGTTATTACAAGAAGCAGAGGAAGAGCCAGGTGCCTTAATGCGAAGGATAAATCAACTAGTCAAGCTTCATGAGAATAGAGAACAGGTGGGGGCCAAATTGTCAAATTACCAACAAAAGATGAAATCCTTGTTTGATAAGAAGGTAAAGGATCGACCGCTTCAATTAGGAGATTTAGTTCTCCACTGGGACGTCTGATGGGAAGACAAAGGCAAACATGGAAAATTCGACCCACTATGGTTCGACCCTTTCAAGATTACATAAGAAAGAGGAAATAACACATACATGCTTGAGAATCTAGATGGTGATTCTTTGGAACTGCCAATAAATGTTTAGTTCCTCAAACTTTATTTCCAAAACTAGAGGTACCTGTCTCACATCCATTGTAAATACCGATGTGTGTATTGTAATTGTTATATGTAATTTTCAATTTTGTTAAAAAATCCATTTTCATAGAATTATAGTATGTTTAAAAATGAATCCATGCCTAATGGAAGGAAAGCTACTGGTCTGTAGGTTCTCAACACCTTGCCAACAAGGCACTACCCCCAGTTGGAGCCAATGTTGTCACTCACTACATTATGAGTTTTCAGTTGATCAAAGTTTCCAAAGAGAAGTGAAGTTTGAAGCCATATTCCAGGCCACAGGAGCACTTAAAGCCAAATTAGAACATCTCCATTGTATAGTTCCCATAAGAAGATTTCCAATGTTATATGGAAGTCCGAAAATGGACTTCTCGATTAGAAGATATGGCCTGTTGAAGATGAGGAGTGTTGTTGCCCCTGAAATGAAGAAGAAGAACTTTGGAGGGCCTCGGGCACAAAAAATCGGCGATCGGCAGTGGTCAGACCCCGCAGTCCCGCAATATCACACCCCGCAGTCCCGCACCCCGAGATTTCATCATAAATAGGGCATATCATCCATATCCCGCATCTCACAGGTCTCACATAACGCCTAATCAGTGATTGGCAAGACCAATGGGCCATCCTTTAAGAAATTGCGAGCAAGTGCCAATATAATGTTAAAACACCAAGGAGGGCCAAAAACCTTTAACAAACAAAATCAATTGGAAACCAAGGTAAGGTGGCCCCTTTCTCTCTCCTCCTTGCGGGGGGGCAAGTGGCACAAGATGGTTGGTCCCACATACCAGGCTTATAAGTGATTGGCGACGGGAAAGTCCTGCATCCCACATCCCGCAGTCCCACAGTCCTACATCCTGTAGGTCTCGCATTCCCGTTGTTATCTCTAAGGTTTTTTATTTAGAAGTTATTAAAGAAGGAAGGGCTCAAGGTAACCACAAACCAATCTTTTAGACTCAAGTTCTAACCAACCTAAGTCCAGAGAGGGCTCTCTCTTTATAATTGAACTTTGTTTGAATATGATTTCAGGCTAGTTCTTAACGTTCAGGGTTGTTTGTTTTGATTTGGTGGTGGAATTAAGAAAACAGATGGGCAGAGCAAGTATTTAGGCCATTGGGCTATGGAGTCAATCAAGAAAGGTTTATCAGGATTTGATTAATCACCGAGGTAAGAGTTCACAAGGCAAGATAGCACAACAAGGACAAATATGAAGGTCTCAATGGATGGAGAACTTAACCAGGGCCAAGGGCAATGAAGAATCCTTAGCAGGGATCAAGGTGAAGAAGGGAATATTGGAAAATAGCAAGGGAAATTAAGAATCCTATACTAAGGGCCAATAAAGGGAATGAATTACAGAAGTAAGGGAGCAACTAAGAATTCCTAGACTTAAGAAATTTAGTAGAAAACATTAAATAAGCAAACAGTTAAAACAGAGAGCATTTAAGCTAATTCTGATAGTATTATTCCTCGTTTGCTTTTAAGAATTATAAGAAAACACATATGATATTTCATAACATAGAAGGAAAATGATAATCAAACTCAGAGAAATGATACTTATTTGTTTCCCACAGTGCACATGAATCGAGTGAAATGTCCTCAGCTTTATTTAATCCAGTAAACCAGTCGAGCTTTGATTACAGTAGCTCCTTTAGCTCAAAACAAAAGACTACATAAATGCTTTTTAATCCACCTTATTACTTCAATTTGTGAAGTATTTATACAAAAATTAGTACAAAATATCTCATAACTATATGAGATCTAGGAAACAAAAGTTATCTTCCACACGAAGATAGAGACAGATGGAAAACAAATTGTTTGTTGTCCCTTTTTTTGTGAATGTGCTGGATACTGGAACTCAGATTTGGCTCTTGCAGTTGTGCGGTATTTATGTGCTGGACTTCACTCTTGTCTTCTCCTACTGATACTCTTTACCTATGTTGATACTCTTTACCCGTGTTGTTTCATCCTTTCACCCTGTATTACCAAAATTACCATGGGAAACTCCATAAATTTACTACAGTAAAATTATAGTAAATCAGTCAAACTTGTCCACCATTCGTTATCTGGTAATTTCATCCTAATCATCTTCCTATATACTTCATCAACTTATGTGTACTTAGAAAAATTGGGTTTGCTGGTGAATAGATGTTTTACCTCATGTTCTATGTAAAATAGATTTTCCAAGCCATCATAAAGTACCTTTCCTGCAGGCAATTCTTTCATTCCTGAAGAACTTTCTTGGCTCTTGGACTGTTTGTGCAATCTGTCAATGTAGTCTTCCTGTGTCATTAACTTGTCATGGATAACCAGTGTGCTAGGAAGGCCTTTTTCTCTCAAAATTCCATATTTCAACATGAAGCTATCTATGTCTGTTTGAATACTCTGACACCTTTTCTCTAGATTAAGCATTAAGTTCCTTTTAGTAAGAACTTTCTTTATTTCAATAATAGTAGCTTGTCTATCCTCAATCTCTAACTCATCTAGGTGGTATCTATTCCTATTGTTCAAGAAATCAATCAACTGATTTTCCTCTTCAGGCTTATCTCCAAGTTCTTCTATAGTTTTTGTATAGCTTCCACAACTACTTTTATTAATTCAGTCTATTCAAAAATTACCTGGATAGAAGGCCAAATATCATTGATGGAATCAATGATATTGGCCCACAATATATTTCTCATGTCTCCCAATGGTTTTTCTAATGTCAAATCCTTCTCCAGGACTTTGATTCTTTCTTCCATCCTTTGGTTTTTTCTTTCTTCTTCTTTATTCTGAATTTGGGCAAGCTCATAGTTTGTTTCCAAACTTGTCATTTGTTCTCTGAGCTTTTTCAATTATGTGGCCTGGATACTCATTTGTTCCATGGCTTTAATCATTTCATCTATTTTTTCTGCTGATGTCCTTGCACTGGTTGATGTACCTGTGGTTGAAATAGTCTCTGCTACTGGCAATGTTGTCATTGGTGGAAGTGTTGGTGCCAAGGAAGTTGCTAGAGTGGAGGGTACTGCTGTAGAAACTGTGGGTATGACAGTCTGAGGAGCGGTGGCCAGCTCACTCTGCTTAGACTGTATTACTTTCTCCAATTCTTTTTTAGTTTCTTTTAACTGATCATTTAACTTAAGGACTAAGTCCATAAGTTCTTCCTCCTTTTGCTTCTCTATAACTTCTGCAGTTTGAGGGTGGTGGAGAGGAGGGATCTTAAGTTGCTTCTTCAGTGCAGCTATATCATCATTCTTCTTTTTAATTAACTACTCTGCTGCTTTGACATCTTTGGGATCATTTCCCAACTCAATCACCAAGTCATCTAAAGCTTTTATCCTAGTGTCTTTAGCCTGAGAGGAGGCCTTTTCCAGTTGAAGTTGTGCAGAAGTATTAGTCAATGAGTTCTGCAATTGGTGTGTTGTGATGGCATTATTAGTCAATGTGGAATACACCATCTCACCAGTTTGTTTGTGCAGTTCTATTTGGTCAATAGGATGGATATCCTTTGCCAAAACTTCAAAATCAGTCTTTAAATAATCAACCATGGATCTTGGTTGTTGCACAGTTGGCTTGAGGAAGCTCATCTACATCTTTCCTTCCTTTATGTCAAGCTAACATCAGCCTTGTCTGGTTGGTTGGAGCCATTCTTAGATAGTGAGCATAGGTCTGAGCTTTCAGTTTCTCATTCCTTGCTTTAATTTCTTTATATTTTTCTTTTATGTCCTGGCTTTGTCCTGAAGGAGCTCTAAATGAAGACACCTTTGTGCTCTGTTGTCTTTCCAATGCTTGTATCTGTGAAGTAGATGGTGTCCCTCCTGTTGGAATGGTTGGCCTGCTATCACTTCTTTCAGCTGTTGTGTTGCCTGTTGTTTCCTCACTGTACTCTTCTTCTGCATATGGGTTTAACCTTTGCCTTTTAGAAAAAGTTTGATCAATAGGCATAGTAGAAGGAGTGGCCTCATCTCGACTTCTCTTTGGATTCTTTTCCTCATTTAGAGGAGTCTGCAAAATGGGAGGGTTGCTCATGTTTAGTTATGTTTGGTCTAGCTCCTCTGATATTTCTGGTTGTTTTGAATCTTCTGCCTGTTCTAATGACTTTTGTTGCTCTGATGGTTGTGTGTTGTGTTCCTGTGACTGTTGTTGTGATGAAGTTTCTCCGGGCACCTATACAAATGAATCTTCATTAAGCCTTCTTTCTAAATCCACCAATACATTATCAACTGCAACTTGTGTGCTATCTTGATCTACGAGAGTTCCTTCCACCCATTAAGATTGGTTGGCATATTGTTCAATTTCTGGAATCCTATGGTGGATATAGGGAGATAGCTTATTTTTCTGCCTTCCGCTACAAATGAAGCTGTGGGGATCATAGATCTAGATGAAACTTTGTTTTAATCTCAATCTTTGGAGGATTTGATCTACCTCCTTTCCTACTTCTCTATTATTGCAAATAAATGGGGCTAGATGATCTTTTATTCTTAGCTGGGCCTTCTTCTTGGTTTTGACAAAGTGAATCTCATCAGAGTTGATCATTTGCCTGTAGTACTCCAGAGCAAATAATCACATGGGGAGATATCTAGATAATTTGTAAGGAGGCAGCTCACACCCATAAATCCTAATTTCAGTATGGTTTTGGTATAAGTACCAATCCCCTACTTTTTATTATTTGGACAGTTAGAGAACCCTCTTAATGTCTGCATTGATTCTGGGAGAGGGACTTCCTAATAACATTGTAGTCACTGGATGTACCAATAGGTTAATAAAACCTATATATGGATAGGGAGAAGAACTAGACCTGTGGAATAGAGAGGTCCAGAAGATGACAGATCTAGGATTCCCTCTAGTATCAAACTTTTGGAAAAAGAAAGGAAACTTATCAGTTTGGTAGTAGAGAAACAAATGATACAGGACTGATGAATACTTGAACACTCTCTCATTTTCTAATCTCATGAACTAATCATGTATTTTATCTTCTATGAATTTTGCATAATCAAACTTGACTGCAGGAGGTTGACCAGGGGTAAAAATAGACATGTAGGCAAAAATGATCTCATCTACATATTCATTAGTGGTAAAACCTAAAATGCATGATATCATTGTTGTGATATATTTACCCATATCAGAAAATATGGCTGACATGTAAGGAGGGGTGTCTTTCGGCATGTACTTTTCTCAAACAATGAAAGTCTGGAGGATTTGGGTACTTCTGGAACTAGATAGCCTAGAGAATCTTTGAATAAAATCAGGAATGGTAAGGGGGGTGAGGTCTTGACCAGGTTGTAACTGTAACATTTCATTTATGGATTCAGTAGTGATAGTGAACAGGACTTTTTGGTTTGGGGACATTACAGCTCTTGTGATAGGGTCATAATTTGCATGACAGTAGTGAATAATCTCTGGGAAGACATGAACACTGGGAAATTGATACTTGGGCAGGTTTGATTCCCAGAGGCCTATCTTATCTGCATGGTTCAAATAGTTGTCTCAGTGTCTGCAATGCAATTTCAAAGGGGTTTCGTCGAAGGTGAGGTCTTTTATCTAAAAATATTTGTCAGCCAGGGGAAGATGGTCTAAATCTCTGTGGGGAGTGGTAACTGGCATGACATTCAAGGAAACTGGGGTGTCCATCCTTGGTTCTTGTGGATTCAAGGACGATAGCAGAGGGTTTCAGGGGATTTATGGAAAACTGGGTCGTCTCAGAGAGTTTCAAGACTGTCAATAGCTTAATTTCACTAAATTACTTAATTTATAAAGCAATTCAGCTCAGGTTCAGTATGAAAACAAGGTTTCTTGGTTGAAAATGGCGTAAATACCTAGTGCTAGAAGAAATGGACTAATGGCACTGGTGCAATGTTTGCAGGGAGAGCACGATTTCGCGCTGGTAATCTGGAGTTCAGCGGCTTCTAGAAGTTGACGGTTGGAAACAGGTTGATAGCTCGAACGTACTCTGCGTGTGCATGGGGAATAGGAGTTTCTTTTCTTGGTAAAACAAAAATAATGAGTATTTTTGGTTTTATTTGCAAAGTCAATGGATTTGGCAGGTATAATGGGAAAGCGACAGTTGGCGCCAACTAACAGAGGTGACGTTTTGTCGTTTAGCAAGGGTGGTAAGCGAAGACGGTAAGCGGAATTTATCGCACTGCTTTTGAGGGCTTGGCGGTATTGGGAGAGGTTCGCCTGATGCCATTCATCGGGCGACACGTAGCGGCGAGGTGAATAGTAAAACTGCTCACGTCGGGTGGGTAAAGTTCAGCATTGGAGGCTACCCGATATGAGCGTCAGCTGTTAGATCTAAAGGGTTCAGATCGTACGGTGATCGGGGCAATTATTTGACCGAGAGTTAATGGAGGGGCCCAACGAGATAATAAGCGCAGATTAAGGATATCTAATAATGTCGAGTGTTAGGGTCCCATCCTAACCCCCTTATTTATGTAATGGGATCACGTCATAGTCAAGAGTCAATAAAACCCATATTAATAATTGTAAGTGGTTAATCCGCAATTAATGACGGAACCACAGTTAGTTGCAAATGGGCCGTAGTATTAGATAGATGGTATTAATAAAACCCACGGTATTGGTCCGTGGTATTGCATGTATGAGTCATATATAAAGGATAGAGACTCCCTGCGAGGAGCATCATGTCTTATTTTGTAATTGAGCTCTGCTCTATTGGAGGTTGCCCCCTCGAAGAGGCAAGTGAACATTACTCTCTGAATAATAAAATCATTGCTATTCTGTGTTCTGGGTATCTTTTCTTCACATATTCTGTATTTGGGTATCATTTTGCAGGTTAAGAGCATAACAAGTGGTATCAGAGCACTTTCCAAGGCCGGTGGGATCTCCATTTCTAAGCAAAAAAAAATTTGGCTAGCGACATGTTCCGGCATCTTTAAACCACGGGATCTGTCATTGAGCGCATAAACCTGCGGATTTCGGGAGGCATGCACACAGGCAATACAAGAGGTGGTCACGTCTGTTGGACTCCCTTGTAACCCCTATGGGTACCCCTTCGAGTAGTAGCGCATTAGACAGAACCGCGCACGGACTTTCTTCCACGTACCCTTTGGGTATATCGGAAGCCCCCTAGGGTCCCTTGAAACCTCACCATAGATAAACCGTCAGTCGTCTTGCGGCTACAGTACACCGAGAACAGAACTCGGAGAGATTACTCGCCTGTACGATAGGGTAGTCGGGTTGTACGGCTAAGGGTACGATCGATCCTCCTTAGTTAGAGCCCTGAAACATTGGGCCGAGTACTACTGCCAGACCCTTATGTATATTGTGATGTGTAGCACCTGACACTCCTCAAGACCATAGTTCCCTTTTATATCGGGGGATCACACATCATCTCTTCCATATCCGCTTGTGCAAAGGGGTGCAGCAACAACAAACATCAGTCCCGCAATCTCGAGTTCACAGATCAACCATTCCGATCTATTAGATCCATCAGATCCGCAGAAGCAGTCTGTTCTGCCACTCAGAGCTATCAGATTCGTCATTCAGATCTCTCAGATCCACCAGATCGGAGTCGTTGTGAAGGGTTCTTATACCGGGGTATAATTTTCGCAGGGCTTTTGGCCGCATTGACATTTTGAGGATTTGGCGACTGCAGTATTGATAAGGAAGGAGTAAAACTCCAGGCGCTTATTGGTGATCTAGCCCATCAGAATCAGGACGACGAGCTGAGCACGGTAGTACTATTCACTTCTTAGTGGAATTTTTTTTTTTTAGGCGGTCCTAATTTTCAAAAACTCATGTTGGTGTATGGTAGAAACTAGAGCTCAAGCGATGGCCAATGAAAGGATGGACAAACTTGAAGAATCAGTGCAAACCCTCCACATTCAACTTAGCGGACTATGTATCATGGTCGAGAAAATAATCTCGAAGGGCAAGGAGCAAGCCCACGAGGAGGAGTATAATGGAAATGGACACAATGAGGGTGAGTCTAGCCACTCTTCACACGTCTGGCACACCCACCAACAACCCAATCAGCGACCTCCCAAGTTGGATATGCATAAATTTGATGGTTCTCACCCGTCGGCATGGATAGCACAAATGGAGCAGTATTTCAAACTGAATCACATCTTAGATGATGAGACTCAGCTTATGTTGGCGAGCATGTACTTGGACAATGAAAGGTGGCAATGGTGGTAATGGCATCAACGTTGCACTGGACCTTTTAGGACTTGGACCAAATTCACCAAAGCTCTTCAAGACCGCTTTGACCAGGAATCATCTTTTTTGGGTCGTCTTACTAAGCTCCGACAGACTGGTACAGTGGATGAATATATTACAGCTTTTGAAGCCTTAGCCTTCTGCACTTGGGGTCTCTCAGATGTGTTCTACACGGAATGTTTTATCAGTGGTCTTAAAGAAGCCATCAAAGCTCAAGTCCTACTGCACCACCCTCCCACATGGACGAAGGCTTGCAAGGTAGCTCGTAACGTGGAACGTGCATTAGCTGCCCAATACAGTCGCCCAAATTTCTTCGCTAAAGGTCACCCCCCACAGGCTCACAACACAACTCAAACACTTAAGGTCCAAAAGGTGTCCCCTGCGGAAATGGCCGAAAGAAGAAAGCAAGGACTATGTTACTACTATGATGAAAAATACTCCCTAGGTCATAAATGCAAGGAGCCCAATTTTTTTCAAATTGATGCCACTGACTACAGCTCAATAGAGGAAGATCCACCACTTGAGGAACATGAGCCGCTAGAGGAAGACAACCAAAAGTACAATGTCTCTGACGAACCAGTTATTTCGTTGCATGCTTTGGCAGGGATTTCTTCCCCTCAAACTCTCAGAATCAGAGGTTTTATTAAACATCGCCCAGTAGTAGTCTTGATTGATAGTGGAAGTACACATAATTTCATCCATCAAAAAGTCGCAGAAGCAGTGCATTGTTTTGTACGAGCAGTTTCTAACTTCCAAGTTCAAATTGCGGATGGAGGCACAATGAAATGTGAAGGCCGCTGTGAAAATGTCAAACTTCAAATGGTGGATTATCAGTTGAAAACCCACATGTTTGCCATACACATGGGGGGTTGCGACATTGTCCTCAGCGCTGAATGGCTCTGCACTCTTGGGCCAATCACAATGGATTTCCAGGAGTTATATATGAGTTTTAAGAAAAATAATTACACACATACCCTCCGTGGACTCCAGGCGGGAGCCCCCTCTATCATCAACTTGCATAGGATGGAAAAATTGTTAAAAAAGGGAAATCATGGAGTTGTAGCTCAATTTAATGCCATCCAGGCAGTTGAAACCAAGCCTCTACAAATTCATCCTGAGATGCAATAGATTTTAAATAACCATCTGCCAATCTTTGACAAACCTCATGAGCTTCCACCCTCGCGAGGGGAACATGATCATAGCATCACCTTGGTTCCAGGGGCCCAACCCCCAAATGTTTGCCCATACAGATATCCGTTCACCCAAAAGAATGAAATAGAAAAAATCATCAAGGAACGTTTGGAAGTAGGTGTCATTCGTCCTAGCATTAGTCCTTATTCATCCCCAGTGGTCATGGTGCTCAAGAAAGATGGGGAGTGGCGGATGTGTCCCGACTTCAGGGCCCTCAATAAGTTGACAGTCAAAGATACATTTCCCATCCCGGTGGTTGATGATTTGTTGGATGAACTCAATGGGGCTCAATTCTTCACTAAGTTGGATCTTCGCTCAGGCTACCACCAAATTCGCATGAAGGAAGTCGACATTCTCAAGACTGCTTTCAGAACTCATGAAGGCCATTATGAATTCCTGGTCATGCCATTTGGTCTTTGTAATGCCCCCTCTACTTTTCAGAGCCTTATGAACCACATTCTCAAACCATATCTCAGGAAATTTGTCCTTGTCTTCTTCGATGACATCCTCATCTATATTTGCACTTGGGCTGCACATCTTCAGCATGTAGATCTACTCTTGCAACTGCTCCGCAAGCATAAATTATTTGTCAAGATGTCCAAGTGTTCATTTGGCATGGTAGAAGTAGAGTATCTGGGCCACATTGTGGGGCGTGATGGTGTCAAGGTGGACCCCAAAAATATCCAGGCAATGCAGGAATGGCCTCAACCTAAGACCTTGAAGAGCTTGAGAGGATTTTTGGGTCTCACAGGCTATTATCGTAAATTTGTCCGCAAATATGGTCGCATAGCGAAGCCCCTCACCCAACTCTTAAAGAAAATTTCATTCTTCTGGAATGAGGAAGCACAACAGGCCTTTATAGCTCTAAAAAATGCCATGTGTTCCACTCCAATCTTAGCACTACCTGGCTTCACCAAATCTTTTGTCATTGAATGTGATGCTTTGGGTACAGGTATTGGGGTGGTCTTAATGCAGGAAGGGCTACCATTGGCCTTCACAAGCCAACAACTAAGTGGGAGGAATGTGGGCCAATCTACCTACGAGAAGGAAATGATGGCCATCTTACATGCAGTCGAGACCTGGCGACCTTACTTATTGGGGCGACGTTTCTGAATCCGCACAGATCATCACAGTCTTAAATATTTTTTGGAGCAACGCCTATCCTCCCCACAACAAAATAAATGGCTCGCCAAAATGCTGGGATATGATTATGAGATCATTTACAAGAAAGGGAAAGACAATAGTGTAGCAGATGCATTATCTCGCCAATTTGAGGAGGAAAGTAATCTGCTAGCAATTTCCCTCCCCATTCCAGAATGGATTGAAGAGGCTCGCAAGGAATGGTTTTCACACCCCGGGCTCTCCCAACTCATTTCTCAATTGCAGGTAGATCCAAATTCCACCAAGGGCTACTCGTGGCAGGATTATATTCTTCGCTACAAGGACCGAGTCGTAATATCACCAACATCCACCCTCAAAAGTCGCATTTTGGCATAATTGCACTCATCTCCCATTGCAGGACATTCGGGCTTTCAGAAGACATATGCATGCACCAGAAGATCATTTTCTTGGACAGGCATGAAAAAGGACATCCTTACTTTCGTAGCAGAATGCGATGTCTGTCAATGCCACAAAGGGGAACCCATCAACACACCAGGCACATTACAACCATTGCCCATTCCGGCATCAATTTGGACGGAGGTTTCTATGGATTTCATTACAAGTCTTCCAAAATCAGGGAACAAGTCAGTCATCATGGTGGTTGTGGATCGACTGTCGAATTATGCTCATTTCTGCGCCCTACCCCACCTGTTTACACCAACTTTGGTCGCTCAATCTTTCATGGATCAGATCTTCAAATTGCATGGCATGCCCACTTCTATTGTGTCCGAACGCGACCCGATCTTCACCAGTAATTTTTGGCAGGAACTCTTTAGGATACAAGGCACTCAACTAAAACTCAGTACTTCCTATCATCCGCAAACAAATGGTCAAACCGAAGCCGTCAACAAATGTCTAGAAACCTACCTTAGGTGTTTCACTTTAGAAAAGCAACACCTTTGGGTACAGTGGTTACCTCTGGCTGAATGGTGGTATAACACCAACTATCATGCCACCACCAAAATGACTCCCTATGAAGCAGTATATGGTCAACTCCCGCCTTCACCGACTTCGTATCTCAAGGGGTGCTCAAAAGTACAAGTAGTGGATCAACTCCTAGAACACCGTGCAACCATGCTCACCCATCTTCGAGAGAATCTTCATCAAGCTCAGAACCGCATGAAGCAACAAGTAGACGAGTATCACTCCGAGCGCCAATTTCAAGAAGGGGATCAGGTCTTTTTACGGCTACAACCATATAAGCAAACATCACTCAAAGACAAGGGGTGTCAGAAACTATCTCCCAAATTCTACGGACCATATCAAGTACTTCAGCGCATTGGAGAAGTGGCTTACAAGTTGGCCTTGCCACCTACTGCAAAAATCCATCCATTTTTCCATGTCTCATGCCTCAAGAAAGTGATTGGGAACAATTGCAGAATTCAGACCAGTCTACCTGAATTGGACGAAGAAGGGTCCATCTGGCTTCAACCTGAACAGGTCCTAGACACACGAGACAAGCAACTACGTGGCCGCATGATTAAGGAAGTCCTCGTCAAATGGAAAGACACCTCTCCGGAAGATACAACTTGGGAACCAGCCACTATTCTTCAGCAGTTTCCGTAGCTTCAGCCTTGAGGACAAGGCTAGTCTTAAGGGGGAGGGCATGTTAGGGTCCCACCCTAACCCCCTTATTTATGTAATGGGATCACGTCATAGTCAAGAGTCAATAAAGCCCATATTAATAATTGTAAGTGGTTAATCCGCAATTAATGTCAGAACCACAGTTAGTTGCAAATGGGTCATAGTATTAGATAGATGGTATTAATAAAACCCACGGTATTGGTTCGTGGTATTGCATGTATGAGTCATATATAAAGGATAGAGACTCCCTGCGAGGAGCATCGTGTCTTATTTTGTAATCGAGCTCTGCTCTATTGGAGGTTGCCCCCTCGAAGAGGCAAGTGAACATTACTCTCTGAATAATAAAATCATTACTATTCTGTGTTCTGGGTATCTTTTCTTCGCATATTCTGTATTTGGGTATCATTTTGCAGGTTAAGAGCATAACATCAGGGAAGATTTGATTGGAGGACGGTTATTAATTAATTACAATTTAACTAATTAATCCCTTTTAACATGGCAAAGGGTTATGGTTCTTAATTAATCGCAGATCAATTAATTAATCCATGCAATTATTTTATTATGGTTTATATTTCAATATACTAACATTTCTACATTCGAACATCACAACTTAGGCTTAAGTATATTTGTGGGTTTTTATATGGGGGTAATTACTTTCCCTAGGCAATTAGTGATTTTACCTTAATAAAAGGGGGCTTTTGAGGAAAATGAATGAATGATGGAGGGGGTGAATGTTGATGAGAGGGTTTTACTACTTAGACCTTATATAAGTTATTTGGCCGAGAGTTTGGTCCCTCCAAAAGTCATAGAAATGCTCTGATCCCCTTTAACTTAAGGTTTTAGGTACTTTGGTAGTTATTTGTAGGAAATTAGTGAAATAAGGAATAAAATGAATGAGGGAATTAAACGCTTGACTTTGTAAATGTTTCCTTGTTATCCATACTTTTAAAGCAACATGATGATGAAAGTAAATGAATATGAGTTTTAACTAATCATTCATCATGCACAATTCTGCAACCATTCTTCTACTTACCCATTTACACATCCTACCATTTTTTCTACTTTTTATTAGGGTGCACTTAAACTGGCAAACACTTATCAAACTTTTCTTTTCTTTTACAATGGAAATCTATCTAAGTCTATCCTTATTACATCCAAGGGCTTAGATTAAACTGTTGAGCTCCTTTTATTCACTCTACATGTCTATTCATCTGCCAAGATTAAACAGTTTGCTCAGATTTTATTCCCTATCTCTAATCATGAAATTCAAAACATGAAATAGCCAAGTTGACACTATTTGACCATCCATGGATTGTGGCATAAGTGACAAGCTGCACACAACCTTTTATTTTTCATCAAAGTAAATGGTAGTGCCATTTAGACTTGCACACTTTCATGGTCTTTTCCTTTTTTTCTTGGGGTTCATTTTCTTTCATTTCTTTTTTGATCTTTTCTTTATTCTTTTTGTGATTTGATTTTTCTTTTAGGACATACCCTCTTTACATTTTTTTATTTTTTGATTTTTTTAATATGGAAAAAATTTGCAGAAAGCAAAGGTATGTACATATTACAAAGATAAACTAAGTCAATCATAAATTATGACACCTATTAGTATAGGAACATAACAATGGCTCCACTTGGGGATGGCTTTCCTTAGTGGAAAGTCAAGAACTGTAGATCAATGGACTTCTAAAAGACTGTGATTTTACCCTGCAATTTTCCCTTTATTCTGCTACTTTATTGATATTTATGACAGTGACACTTTTGAAGCTTAGGGCCTTCTCTTCAGGCTTCAACTCCAAACTTTACCATCCAATCCAAACTAAACTTTCTGAAGGATATAGTATGTACAACTGAAACTGGTAAAATTAGTAACTTGGATCAATATAGTGTTTCAACATTCGACCATTTACTGGTCCTCCTTCTACCTTTGCACCATCCAATTCTTTGAGAAAGTAAGAATTATTACCTCTGAAGGCATATATAATGTATGGACTTTTCCACAGGAAATCAAACTTTCCATGTTTCCCTTTGTCTTCCCTCCTAGAATCCCACTTCAAAACTTTATCACCAAGATAGAAGTCTTCTGCCTTGGTTCTTTTATCAAAAACTTTCTTGAGTTTTTCCTGCAGTACTTGGGCTCTGATGTATACTTCCTCCCTAGTTTGCTGCAAATGAATGGTCTGATTGATTCTCCTCTGAATATCATTTGGCTCAACTTGGGATTCCTGGAGTAGTTTCATCACTGGGATTCCTAATGATGAAGGGAAAACTGCTTCCATCCCATAGACTAACTGATAGGGACTGGTACAAATAGATTTCTTAGTTGTAAGCATGTCTTCCCACAAAGCATTGATCAGTTTCTTGTTCCATGTTTTCTTATTGTCTTCCAGCAATTTTTTAATAATATTCATTAGGCTTTTGTTGGAGGATTCTGCAAGTCCATTCCCTTGGGGATAGTAAGCTGTAGAGTGACCAAGGCTTATATGGTATTTATGGCAGAAATCAATCATCCTCTTTGATTTAAAGGCTGCAACATTGTCTGTGATAATTTTGTTGGAACAACCAAATCTGGACAGGATATTTGCCTCTAGAAAACCTATGATGACAGTATCAGTGACTTGTCTAGAGGTAATGGCTTCTATCCACTTTGTAAAGTAATATGTGACAATCAAGATCCACCTGTGTTGAGTAGAAGAAGGGGGGTGAATTTCACCAATGAAGTCTAGACCCCACTGTTGAAATTTTTTTTCAGTAGATATGGGTTTCAAAGGTAAAGGCAGAAATTTTCTTTTCCCTTCAAAGATCTCACACTTGTGGCAAGAGGTTACAAACTTTTTTACATCAGAAAACAAGGTTGGCCAATAAAATCTAGCTCTGAGGATTTTATCAGCTGTTGTCTTCCAGTAGAGGTGTCCTCCACAATCACCTGCATGAAATTCTTGGAGTACTTTGTCAGATTCCTCCTTTAATAAACAATTCAACAGAATGCCTTCATGATTTTTCCAAAATAAAGTATTATCAATTATGCAAAATTTCAAAGATTTCATTTTCAAAAACCTACTTTTAGTTCTAGACAACCCTAGAGGAGCTTGTAAATTTTGTAAAACGTATATTATATCAGCATACCAAGGTGAATCTAAAAAGGCCTGGCTGATCTGTGGAGTCGCCATCTCCTCTTCGTTATCCAATTCTGCAATAAAATTTATACCCAGGGCTTGGCAATTTGTTTCAGCCATAAGTTTGGCCAACCCCTGGCCTTTGATTAATTTTGTAGGTTTAATCTCTATGTCATACTCTAATATGGTAGCTATCCACTTTCCCCTTTTTCCATCAACTCCATTTTGTGTTAGAATGTCTTTGACTACAGCATTGGGAACATAAGCTACTATGTGAGAGTACAAAATATAGACTCTGAAATCTTTGATGGCTTTTACCAAAGCAAAAGCCTGTTTTTCCATTATGTTATACTTCAAAGGTGCATCTCTTAGAGCTTTACTAAAGAAGGCTATTGGTTGTTCAAATCCCTGATCATTCTTTTGTAGTAAAACTGCAGCAATACTATGTTCAGATGCAAAGGAAAAAATGATAAATTCTCTGTCAAACATTGGACTTATGAGGACTGGTGTTTGTGTCAAGGCTAATTTTATATCTTCGAATGATTTTTTAGCCTCTACGGTCCATTTAATAGCTGAATATTTCTTCAACATGTTATTTAATAGTCTAATTAGTTCAGCTAGGTTAGAGATAAATCTTCTTAAAAAGTTTATTTTTCCTAAAAATGCCTGAAGTTCTTTGATGTTTCTGGGGTGGGGTATTTGCAAAATAGCTTCAATCCTGGTTGGGTCAATCCAGATCCCATCTTTAGAGATAATGTGGCCTAGTAATTTGCCTTCTTCCAAACCAAATAAAGACTTTTTTGGATTCAGAGAGATGCCATATTTCCTACAGTTAATAAAGACATGCTTAAGATGATCTAGGTGCTATTGATCTGATCTGGAAAACACTTTGATATCATCAAGGTATATAAGTAGGAAGTCATGGATTTCCTTAGAAAATGCAATATCCATTGCTCTTTGAAAGGTAGCCCCTGAATTTTTTAATCCAAAAGGCATTTTAACATACATGAAGGTACCCCATGGGGTGGTGAATGCAGTTTTTGCTTGATCATCTGGATGGACTAGGAATTGGTTGTAACCAGAGAAACCATCTAACAGTGAGATCTTTGTAGAACCTACTACCCTTTGCAATATATGATCCATTTTAGGTAGGGGATAGTTATCTTTGAGTGAAACTTTGTTTAAATTCCTAAGGTCAACACACAATCTTATTTCTCCAGTTTTCTTTCTTATAGGGACAAGATTAGATACCCAATTTGAAAACCTAATGGGTGCAATAATCTTAGCTTCATACATTCGTTTGATTTCCTTTTCAATAGAAGGTAGTAGAACAAGGTTAATTCTTCTAAGCTTCTGTCTAAAGGGCTTCTGATCTTCTTTTAAAGGGATAGTGTGTTGTATAATGCTAGTATCATAGGATTTTAAGTCCTCATAACTCCAGGCAAAAACATCCTGGAATTCCTTCATAAGTTCCATATATTTCAATTTTTCATTGGGAGGTAATGATTTAGACAGTTTTATTAGCTTGGGATTCTCTTTAGATCCTATATTACATTCCTCAATGTCTGATTTCAAAGGTTCCATTTTAGGCTTTTTAGGAATATCATTTGAGTCGAATAAGTCCTCCAAAGGAGTTAATCCCTTGGGTAAGAAATTATCTTTGAGGTTTATGACTTCAGTTTCATCATCAATTACTTCATCAATTTCCATTTGTTTTAAATCTTGAATATCTATTTTTGTGAATTCTGTAGGATGAAGTCTGTCTATTTGATCTTCTTCTAGTTTATTAATTTCTACTTCATTAGAGAAATCAAAATCTACTGCTATGTCAGTGTCTATGTTGGTATTTACAAATTCATTATCTAAAGTTAAAAAAAATGTTAATCTGTTTATCATTTTCAAATACTTTCCAATTCTTTAAGTTGTTAGGAATAGCTGGTTTGTGCCTAACCTCAGCAGTGTACTGATGGTTGGGCTGAAAGGGCAACTTACAAGTACTAGCAAACATGGCCAAACTGTGAGCTTGCATGTTATGTTTTCTGGGGATAGCAGCAAGCTTGGTTTCTAAAAAAGTGTTAAGGATTTCTACAACTGTACCTCTATAAAATCCTAGTCTAGGGTCTCTAGTCAAGTAAACACCATTAATCTGTTTAACTATCAATTCAGAATCTCCCATAATTGATACCCTTATACCTCCTAATCCTTTAACCAGTTTAAGACCTAACAGGAGTGCTTCATATTCTGCCATATTGTTTGTGCATTTGAAGTTTAACCTATAGGCATGACCTTCTGCATGATCATTCTCTAAGTTATAAATCCATACACCTACTCCTGCACCTAGCTTGTTTATCGAACCATCAAATTCCAAATGCCATAAGATTTCATGTTCATAATTTTCATCTAGGGTAGTGGAATCCTTCTTGACCAAGGTATCTAGATTTTCTTTGTTATCTGATGTTTCATGAATTTGGATATTTTGATTTTCTTTTAATACTGCAATTTCTTTTGGTTCTGTTGTTATATCACTTGAAGTATCTTCTCGATTAGTTTCAGCATTGTAAAGAATAAAAGAATCCATGTCAGAATGTACTAAATATATAGGAAAGTTCTGAGGCTTCTCCTGACTACTCACTACATACTTCATCAAAGTTTCTCTATACAATTTCTTGGGATGTCCAAAGACTGAAATGGTAGCATAAGACATATCCAATTGCAGAGATCCTTGGAGTTTAGCACCCCAGGATCTAGATAACAGCATGCCATACTTGGGTGGTATATCAGCAACAACAATGTCCATGAGTATAGTTTTGGCAGGGTACTGAACTAGGGAGACACACAAATCTTTTATGAGACCTAAGCATTTAACTTGGCTTGAATCAAAGGAGAATAGATCTTTATAAGGTCTGGTGATATCCAAGTTAAGCTTTTCCATTACAGACTTAGGCATAAGATTGTGTGAGGCTCCAGAGTCCAGCATGGCATTGTGTAGGATTTTGTCATGGATGTTAAGGCTGATGTAGAAAGGTGGTATCCCTCCTTCAACTGGCTTTCCATTAACATCTGGTCCAAAAAGTAACTCAGGTTGGTCATCAAATAGATTCACAGAATCTTCATTTTCAACACAGTTCAGAGATTTACTAATTTGAGATATGTAGGTTTCATGTTTAACCAATTCTATCAAAGGCACTGAAATTTTGAGTTTGGCCACCTCTGCTCCCAAATTGAAAGGCAAAGGGCATTTATCTATCTAAATATTTGGAAGTTTAAAGCCAAAGTTTTGAGCAATGTGTTTTTCTTTTTCATTGTTAGGAGTGTTTTCAATTGGATTTTTTAATATGATTTCTAGGGGTTGTTCCACTGTTCCTTTGAGGGGGACTGAAGTGGAAGGTTGCTCATTAGAAGGCTGGTTATCTGTTACATCTTCAATGGTGGGGCTAGGAGGATTTTGATGTGGTCTAGAAAGGATTTGTAAGGTTTTTGTAACTTGAGGATTCTGATATGTAGCTTTTCCTTTCTTAGGCTGACTAGGAATTGCCTTTTTATTCTGATTAGGAACATCAAGGTTCTTCTTGCTTCTTAAGTTGTATTGTTTATGAACCTCGAAAATAGCAAAGCCATACCCTTGCTTATAGTCGAAATATTCTCCTGTTTGATTTTGTAACTGTTGAAGCATGTATAATTCTTGATCATCCTAAGTTAGAAAAACAGTTTCTTCATTACCTAAACCCATAAGTTTGATATGAGTGTCTATCTCACGGTCTTCCTGGTGAGAAGTCTCAGCATAATTTTCTTGGAAAGGTGGTCTAATGTTCTGATCAGGACCATTTTGTCAGGGTTTTGGTTCTGGTTTTTTCTAAAGTTTGGATTTCTCACTGGATTAGCCTGTTGGTTATCCCAGTGAGGTTTCCTTTCAATAACTTATATTCTGTCCATCAACCTTTCCATCCCTTTGGCCAAAGCATCCATTTTTTGGTCAAAGGGTGAATTTTCCTCTTTCAAGGGTATTCTTCTCTCAGTTCTAACTCTAGCTCTTTTGGCAAGCAGGTTAGCTTCAACGCTTACTACTACACTCTACATTTCTTCCAGAGGAAGATAGAGATAGATGGAAAACAGATTGTTTGTTGTCCCTTTTTTTGTGAATGTGCTAGTTACTGGAACTCGGATTTGGCTCTTGCAGGCTCCTCGGTATTTATGTGTTGGACTTCACTCTTGTCTTCTCCTACTAATACTCTTTACCTATGCTGATACTATTTACCTGTGTTGTTTCATCCTTTCATCCTGTATTACCAAAATTACCATGGTAAACATCTTTTACTCCATATATTTACTACAGTAAACTTATAGTAAATCAGTCAAACTGGTCCACCATTCGTTATCCGGTAATTTCATCCTAATCATCTTCCTGTATACTTCATCAGCTTCTGTGTACTTATCAAAATTGGGTTTGCTGGTGAATAGATGTTTTACTTCATGTTCGATGTAAAATAGATTTTCCAACCCATCATAAAGTACCTTTCCTGTAGGCAATGCTTTCATTCCTGAAGAACTTGTATGGCTCTTGGACTGTTTGTGCAATATGTCAATGTAGTCTTCCTGTGTCATTAACTTGTCATGGATAACTAGTGGGCTAGGAGGCCTTTTTCTTTCAAAATGCCATATTTCAACATGAAGCTATCTATGTCTGTCTGAATACTCTGACACCTTTTCTCTAGATTAAGCATTAAGTTCCTTTTAGTAAGAACTTTCTTTATTTCAATAATAGTAGCTATTCTATCCTCAATCTCTAACTCATCTAGTTGGTACATGTTCCTACTGTTCAAGAAATCAATCAACTGATTTGCCTCTTCAGGCTTATCTCCAAGTTCTTCTTTAGTTTTTTGTATAGCTTCCACAGCTACTTTTATTAATTCAGTTTGTTCAAAAATTACCTGGATAGAAGGCCAAATATCATTGATGGAATCAATGATATTGGCCCACAATATATTTCTCATGTCTCCCAATGGTTTTTCTAATGTCAAATCCTTCTCCAGGACATGATTCTTTCTTCCATCCTTCAGTTTTTTTCTTTCTTCTTCTTTATTCTGAATTTGGGCAAGCTCATAGTTTGTTTCCAAACTTGTCATTTGTTCTCTGAGCTTTTTCAATTATGTGGCCTGGATACTCATTTGTTCCATGGCTTTAATCATCTCATCTATTTTTTTTGCTGATGTCCCTGCACTAGTTGATGTACCTGTGGTTGAAATAGTCTCTGCTACTGGCAATGCTGTCACTGGTGGAAGTGTTGGTGCTAAGGAAGTTGCCAAAGTGGAGGGTACTGCTGTAGAAACTGTGGGTATGATAGTCTGAGGAGCGGTAGCCAACTCACTCTGCTTAGACTGTATTTCTTTCTCCAATTCTTTTTCAGTTTCTTTTAACTGATCATTTAACTTAAGGACTAAGTCCATAAGTTCTTCCTCCTTTTACTTCTCTATAACTTCTGCAATTTGATGGTGGTGGAGAGGAGGGATCTTAAGCTGCTTCTTAAGTGTAGCTATATCATCATTCTTCTTTTTAATTAACTGCTCTGCTGCTTTGACATCTTTGGGATCATGTCCCAACTCAATCACCAAGTCTTCTAAAGTTTTTATCCTGGTGTCTTTAGCCTGAGAGGAGGCCTTTTCTAGTTGAAGCTGTGCAGAAGTATTGGTCAATGAGTTCTACAATTGGTGTGTTATGATGGCTTTATTAGTCAATGTGGAATACACCATCTCACCAGTTTGTTTGTGAAGTTCTATTTGGTCAATAGGATGGATATCCTTTGCCAAAAATTCAAAATCAGTCTTTAAATAATCAGCCATGGATCTTGGCTGTTGCACAGTTGGCTTGAGGAAGCTCATCTGCATCTTTCCTTCCTTTATGTCAAAGGCTGACATCAGCCTTGTCTGGTTGGTTGGAGCCATTCTGAGATAGTGAGCATAGGTCTGAGCTTTCAGTTTCTCATTCCTTGCTTTAATTTCTTTATATTTTTCCTTTATGTCCTGGCTTTGTCCTAAAGGAGCTCTGAATGAAGACACCTTTGTGCTCTGTTGTCTTTCCAATGCTTGTATCTGTGAAGTAGATGGTGTCCCTCCTGTTGGAATGGTTGGCCTACTATCACTTCTTTCAGCTGTTGTGTTTCTTGTTGTTTCCTAACTGTACTCTTCTTCTGCATATGGGTTTAACCTTTGCCTTTTAGCAAAAGTTTGATCAATAGGCATAGTAGAAGGAGTGGCCTCATCTCGGCTTCTCTTTGGATTCTTCTCCTCATTTAGAGGAGTCTGCAAAATGGGAGGGTTGCTCATGTTTAGTTATGTTTGGTCTAGCTCCTCTGAAATTTCTGGTTGTTCTAAATCTTTTGCCTTTTCTGATGACTTTTGTTGCTTTGATGGCTGTGTGCTGTGTTCCTGTGACTATTGTTGTGATGAAGTTTCTCTAGGCACCAGTACAAACGAATCTTCATCAAGCCTTCTTTCTAAATCCACCAATACATTATCAAGTGCAACTTGCGTGCTATCTTGATCTACCAAAGTGTCTTATTGTTATAGACATTTTTGTGCCTTACAGCTATAAGCATGAAATGTCCATAATTCAAGGGATCCAAAGTCCCTAAAGATGTTGTTACAGCTCCTAAAGGAACAAGGTCAACCAATGACAGCTTCTCCCAGAAGTTCTCCACCAAAAACCACTCAGAAACAGTCAATTCATGATCAATTCAGATGCTCTACTAGCTGCCTGCGTTGCAAAGCACCCAAATGCACTGGCTAGGTGCGTTGCAACGCACTTGGATACACTACCCAGGTGTGCTGAGCGGGAAATGACAAATGGCAAGCTCATTCAACGAGGTGGAAAGACCATGGAAGCTTCCAGAATATTCTCCAGTGACACTTGCCTCAATGAATTCGACTAGTGATGAGTAAGAGGCTCTCAACCTCCAAGTGGAAGCAAGAACTGGAAGAGAGAAGCCACAAGTCAAAACATAAGCTGACTCATCCTCTCTGCTTACATCTATATATGGATCTCTACCAGAGATCCAGGAGGTGGGAATTTTGTACTTTGCAGAGAATTGTTGTTGGTTTGAGATTGAGATTAGTACATTGGGTGATTTATGCTTTGTTGGAGGAGAGGAAGGGATTCCTTTGCTGGGAGGTAGATGCTGGATCAGAACTCACTTGGTTGTATGTCCTCTTGGACATTCTTATTCTATCAATAAACTATTTGAGTTTCTCCTACATGCTGTGTACCAATGATGTTTTGTTATGCTTACATGTTTAGCTTAATCTGATCTTGAGCTTTTTATGAATGTATATCTATATCTTCGTGTAGTTTCTCTCTCTTGTGATCTTGCAGGAATTCGGTGAAGCTGGGCCGGTGAAGGAGCAAGGAGCTGGGAGCCACTGAAGAGAGGAGCGATTGGATCAACAAACTAGCAGAAGACACAAGTTAGTTACATCCTTCCTCCTCATTTACATTTCATAAAAAAGAAATACTCAATTAGTTTTCCTTGTTTGTTTCTAAGGCACTATCACACCTGAGAGAGGGATAGGGGCATTCTGAATGGATACTTTTCCCAACAACAAATTGGCAACTCCGCTGGGGAACGTATCTTGTTAGTTTATTTGTGTTTCTATTGTTGTTCTTCTCATAAACTCAGGAGTGCCGAATCGAAAGGAATTTGCCATTTACAAATGCAAAGTAAAGATCTGCCACTCTAGTCCACTCACTGGGCCTGTTTTTATGATCTGAACAGCTGATCCACAAGTGCTCTAACAGCCCTTTGTGATAGATCTTAGTCCTCCTTTAAATCATCCTCCTAATTGTACCTAATTGATAGCTTTTATCCGGCCAAAAACTGTAGATTAAACTGCAAAACGTGACCCAAAACCCAGAGACAATTCTTGTTTCTGCTTCAGCGCAGGCTCTGTGAAGAGGTTCTGCATTTCAACGCAGGTCGCGAGAGGGATACCTGCGCTGAAGTTTAGTTTCTCTGTGCTGGGGGTGCGCTGATCAGCCCTTGCCTTGTGCAGCTGTGGTTCCCTACTTCCTTTTGCTCAGTTTTGTCTCTGTTTTTGCAGCCTGTTATCAATGTGTGTACCTATCTGAAACCCCTTTTCTTTGCCTCAATTCCGCCTCAGTTGTATAAAGAAACTGTATTTGTTCTTTGTGTATTTGTTACATCATTTGCAGTTTCCCATTACAAAAGTAAACTAGTCATACTGTCGCTCTTAGATCTAGACCTGTCATAAGTGTCGTTTTGATCTTAAGAGTAAGTTTGTTTGTTGTTGACAGTTGATTGCGCTTTTACTTTTGTCTTTTGGTTTGAATTTATGCATTTCTAGTGTCGAAACAAGTGTTTACTTCAAAATCATAAAGTGTCGTAATCGTCTTTTTGTTTTCAAAAAGAAACTTGTTTATGTTTTCACTTGAAATCGAATTCAAATTTGTACAACTTTCTTTTTAGGCATCAATATTAAGAAAGCGAAAACAAATACATGCATATGTGCATTTGCATATTGATAGTTTGCATGCTTTGATTTAGGAAAAGTGCATTTACAGTGTGCTCCATGCTCTTTGAGAAAATATTGTGTCTTTCTTTTCCCCTTGTAGCTAGGATTTTCATTGTTGAAAAGATATAAAAGCTTGCTTATCATCTTTATATTGCATTTAGGAGTTGTATCATACATCTCGTGGTGATCCAAAAAGGCAAACTTCTAAGAAAGATCAACCTAAAATAAATTGAATGAACTTAACAACGCTTTGTAACTTAACGCACAACATAGAGGTCTAGGCTAGAGACGTGTTTCGGCATCGTAAAACCTGGTGACTGTCGATCTCGCTGATGGTTGGGTGATTCCTCCTGAGAGACGATAAGCGCCAGTACGGATTGTGCTCCCACGTACCGTCGAGTATATATTGGGAGACCCCTATAGGCATAAAACCTTTATCCATAGGAAGCCATGTCGGCCGCCCTACTGATCGCAATGCACTGAACACAGCATTCGGGAAGATTGACCGCCCGTACCTTAAAAAGTATTCTGCGGTTTTGCGAAAAGTTTGGCACACCCTCTACCTAGAACTCCAGAGCAGTTCCTTTTGGCATTTTTCAGACTCTATAACGGAAAAAGTCCATCCGAGCATTTGTCACTTCGGGCTCGTTAAAACATCGAAGGAGACTAGAGTCATCTTTTTCTTTTTCTCGACTCTTTAAAATTGAAAAAGCAAGTTGTGTCCAAAGCGTCTAAAATTCATTTAATTCGGAAACACATTTCCCCTTTTGTATTTTAGTTGATCGAGTAATCCGCAATCATGGAAGAAATTCAATTGAAACCCCATCGTTCGCAGAGGCTTATGAGTCAACCGTCTTTGTCTCCGGAATCGAAAACAGTATGGACAAAGAGAACTCGTTTAACCGGTTCGAAATCTCCTATTAAAGTTAGAACAAGTGTTCCAACAACATCCGAGATTCTGGTTACTCCAAACATTTCTAGAAACCCTGCCTCTACAGAAGAAGTTCAACAGCCACAGGGGGACAGTGATACTGATCCTAGTTTGAGAGAAAACACTTGTGTTACTGAACCAGTTCCATCTGCAACCGGTTCGGAGAGTCTTGCTCCTCAAACATCTGTTGCTGTCGATTCAACCCCTTCTTCGGCACCAGAAATATTTTACGGACCTGACAGTCTTCCCCTTCCACCTGGTTTGATTGCGATAGAAGAAATTGTAGAGGATCCGCAAGCAAGTACTCCAACACATTTTGGAGTCGGGGTCACTCTATTTCCTTCGACATCAGAAGTTAGTCTACCACCAGTGGAAGTTCCTGTAGAATCGCTAGGTAATCTTTTGGATAGACTCAAAATGTCTGAACAACCGTCGACATCCAGGACTGTGTCGTCCGACACAGTAGTAGCACAGCCTCCTACTGCTACTCCAACGATGTTCAATGGTATACCATCTGTCCCGGCAAGTTATCAACAACAAGCCGGAGTCCCATCAGGGACTGCTTCGACGACATGGTTAGTTCCTATTTCTTCATCCGGATATTAATCTGGTATTTCTTATGTTGAAACTCAACAAATTGATCCAATGTGTCTTCAAAGGCCAATCTGCCCTTTAAGTACTGGATTGCCACCATATGGAGGGCAGTATGCCTTTTCATTGTTCCCTCCCGGAGAACAACCATATGGGAGTTTACAACAAAGTTCAGGTCAAACTGGAATTACATCCAGCGGTTGGGTACCAATACTGCCTCAGCAACCAAGGGTTTCATATTCAATGCAACCAGTCCACCCTGTGTCGAATATTCCCACTATACCTGGTATGGTGATTGCGTCGCAAGTACAAGCACTACCTGTTGTATGTCAACCCCAAGTTTCTCAGGTTGCAATACAACAACCTCTTGTCTCGACAACTCAATCACAATCTCAGGTTAGTGCCTCCTTATCTGGAGCGACTCAGGCTCAAACACGTACTATGACTCCTCATCTTGGTCAATCATCCAGTATTGGAAAACAGCAAATGGTCCAACAACCAAGGCAGGTTCAATCTCAACAACCGCAATTCCAGCAATCATATCAAGGACCTGAGCAAAAAGTCTTTGTAAGTAATGGGCAACTGCATTTCCAAAGCGGTTATCAACAACCATACTATAATGGTTATGCCCATCAACCTTGTCAAAGTTGCCAGCATAAAATACATTATGCTGGTATGCAAGACCCACTGCTCAAGCGATTCCATCTTATCCTGGGTATGCTTCGCCTAACCTGAATCAACAGTTGCCCTTTCTAGCAACTCTAGAATTACCAGATCTAAACCGGTTGACGAATGATCCAATTGCTTATGCCCCTTGGTGGCCAGCGATTCCACATAAACTTCCGTCAGATATTCCTAAATTTAATGGAAATCCGGGTGAAGATCCGTCAAATCATGTGATGACGTTTCATCTGTGGTGTTCATCAAACACCCTGAATGATGATTCGATAAGACTTCGCCTTTTTCAGAGGACGTTAATGGGTCCAGCGGCAAAATGGTATATTGAATTGCCTAGAGCTTCGTTCGACAATTTCAGTACCTTAGCCACGACTTTCTTAACCCATTTTCAATTACCGATAAGGTATGAAACGGGAACGGAACTCCTAACCAACTTCAAACAGACAACGGCCACTCACATATCTGATCATATACATGAGTGGCGACATCATCGTAGGATGGTAAAAACATACGTTCTCGATCAGTTATTAGCTGAATGGTTTATCAAGTCGTTACTTCCTGCCATAACAGAAGATGTGGCAAAGGGGGGAGTCGTAATGGAAGAGCAAGTTATTGCTCGTGCGCAATATCTAGACTTGGTCTATACTTAGTCTGGCACGCTCTACGACAAAATACCTGACGCCCCTAGACCAGAATTCTCAATTCCTCCTCCTCCTAAATCAAACAATGACTCTCACACCGGCAATGGTGTGATTGGCACGACAAACGCGAAATCGACAAAGGCTACGTCCAAGAAAGCCCGTAAGATTTCAGATCAAAATGAAAAATACGAACTTCTTGCCTCGGAAGTAAATGCCATGTCGACCGACAAGGGCAAAAAACTGAACCAACCAGGGGGCAAGAAGAAAAAGAAAGGGAGAAAAAAGAATCAGGATGAGTCATCTCCTGAAAACGCTTCTGCAAACCCTTCTGGGCAAAGGAAACCTCCTTTCAGGTGTCAAATGTGCGATGAGGACCATTGGACAAATGAATGTCCATACAAAGATGAGCTTAAAAGATTCTTTAAGAGTTCGAAAACCTCAGCAGTATTGACTGATCCGTTTCCAAACCCGAGAACCAAACTGGTTGCTAATCAAAATGCTTCTCGATCCCAAGTTCTTATGTTGTCTATCTCAGAGCAGCAAAATGATGCTTTGACAAGGAATAAAGATTACGGGAATCCACAGCTGTCGAATAACAAGGCTAATGAACAACCTGGTAGTTCGACAACAACTTTGACTGAAGTTGTGCCACCCTGAACCATATATCATAAGATCGTTTTCACCTCCATCAAAATCATTTGCTCCGTTCCGTGTCACTGATGTGGGATACATCAATGCCCTCCTTTGACGGATCGCTTCTTGTCGACATCAGCTCATTATCCAGGAAGTTGATCTAGGAACACCCCCTTCAGTACTTTGAAGCTTGCATGCCTCAATGGCAAGTTTCTCACTTCCGGCGACAGGTATACATCAATGACCTTCGACCGAAAGATTTTGCGTGGTGTTCGACGCCAAGTCCTTTATTCACACCACGTGAATTGTACTGCAGTACCTTGAGGGTCATTATCATTATCGGTGATTCCTCTCGCGCTTGTTAACAGTTTACATCATTGACTGGTAATCAAGCGATGTCTTTCCATGTTCGACTTCAAAACATTTCTCACATGGATCGACTTGTACTTAGAGTGAAGATTGGATGAGATTGAAGACCCCGGATCTAGTTTCATCCATCCGGGCTGCGATAAATATTCAGGAAAAATAAAGACATTGACATGTACAGCATTGCAGCACAAACAATCATCCTACCAAAGGATGATGATTTCAGCAGGATCATTAGTCTATCATCAGACAATTGTCTGTCCTATGTACATAAAAATGAATTTATAAATCTGAGCATGGGAATGCCCGCCTCAACTAGATCATGAAAACAATATGAAAAATAATGTATTATATTGTATCTTATTACAGGTCTCCTCCCAGCATTGAATGAACTTCGGATCCTCCTAATAAAGCATTTCACTCGATAAACAACCTCATACTTTAGGGGGCAACTGTTATAGACATTTTTGTGCCTTACAACTATAAGCATGAAATGTCCATAATTCAAGGGATCCAAAGTCCCTAAAGATGTTGTTACAACTCCTAAAGGAACAAGGTCAACCAATGACAGCTTCTCCACCAAAAACCACTCAGAAACAGTCAATTCAGGATCAATTCAGATGCTCTACTAGCTTCCTGCGTTGCAAAGCACCCAAATGCACTGGCTAGGTGCATTGCAACGCACTTGGATACACTACCCAGGTGTGCTGAGTGGGAAATGACAAATGGCAAGCTCATTCAACGAGGTGGAAAGACCATGGAAGCTTCCAGAATCTTCTCCAGTGACACTTGCCTCAATGAGTTCGGCTAGTGATGAGTAAGAGGCTCTCAACCTCCAAGTGGAAGCAAGAACTGGCAGAGAGAAGCCACAAGTCAAAACATAAGCTGACTCATCCTCTCTGCTTACATCTATATATGGATCTCTCACCCAGAGATCCAGGAGGCGGGAATTTTGTACTTTGCAGAGAATTGTTGTTGGTTTGAGATTGAGATTAGTACATTGGATGATTTATGCTTTGTTGGAGGAGAGGAAGGGATTCCTTTGCTGGGAGGTAGATGTTGGATCGGAACTCACTTGGTTGTATCTCCTCTTGGACTTTCTTATTCTATCAATAAACTATTTGAGTTTCTCCTACATGTTGTGTACCAATGATTTTTTGTTATGCTTACATGTTTAGCTTAATCTGATCTTGAGCTTTTTATGAATGTATATCTATATCTTCGTGTAGTTTCTCTCTCTTGTGATCTTGCAGGAATTCGGTGAAGCTGGGCTGGTGAAGGAGCAAGGAGCTGGGAGCCACTGAAGAGAGGAGCGATTGGATCAACAAACTAGCGGAAGACACAACTTAGTTACATCCTTCCTCCTCATTTACATTTCATAAAGAAGAAATACTCAATTAGTTTTCCTTGTTTGTTGCTAAGGCACTATCACACCTTAGAGAGGGATAGGGGCATTCCGAATGGATACCTTTCCCAACAACACTTATACCCATTCAGATTGGTTGGCATATTGTTCAATTTCTAGAATCCTATGGTGGATATAGGGAGATAGCTTATTTTTCTGCCTTATGCTATAAATGAAGCTGTGGGGATAATAGGTCTAGATGAAACTCTGTTTTAATCTCAATCTTTGGAGGATTTGATTTGCCTCCTTTCCTACTTCTCTATTATTGCAAATAAATGGGCCTAGATGATCTTTTATTCTTAGCTGGGCCTTCTTCTTGGTTTTGACAAAGTGAATCTCATTAGAGTTTATCATTTGCCTGTAGTACTCTACAGCAAATAATGTTTCCTTGTTATCCATACTTTTAAAGCAACATGACGATGAAAGTAAATGAATATGAGTTTTAACTAATCATTCATCATGCACAATTCTGCAACCATTCTTCTACTTACCCACTTACACATCCTACCATTTTTTTCTACTTTTTATTAGGGTGCACTTAAACTGGAAAACCCTTATCAAACTTTTCTTTTCTTTTACAATGTAAATCTATCTAAGTCTATCATTATTACATCCAAGGGCTCAGATTAAACTGTTGAGCTCCTTTTATTCACTCTACCTATCTACTCATCTGCCAAGATTAAACAGTTTGGTCAGATTTTATTCCCTATCTCTAAGCATGAAATTCAAAACATGAAATAGCCAAGTTTACACTATTTGACCATCCATGGATTCTGGCTTAAGTGACAAGCTGCACACAACCTTTTATTTTTCATCAAAGTAAATGGTAGTGGCATTTAGACTTGCACACTTTCATGGTCTTTTCCTTTTTTTCTTGGGGTTCATTTTCTTTCATTTCTTTTTTGATCTTTTCTTTATTCTTTTTGTCCTTTGATTTTTCTTTCAGGACATACCCTCTTTACATTTTTTTATTTTTTATTTTTTGAATATGGAAAACATTTGCAGAAAGCAAAGGTATGTACATATTACAGAGATGAACTAAGTCAATCATAAATTATGACACATATTAGTATAGAACATAACACCCGCAATCCCGCAAATCCCACATTCCCACAGGTCCCGCAGTCTCGTGATCCCGCAATCCCATACTCTCGCAATACCAACAAATCAGTGATCGAAGGGCCCAAAGGACCATTCTTAAGGAATTGTGTGGGGAAAAATAGGCTAATTGCACAAAATCGTTGATAACTTGGCTATAATGTTAAATTGTCAGGGAAGGCTGAAAATATTTAACAAAGGAAATTGATGCAAAATAGGGACGGGTGGGCCTTTTTCTCTCTCCTCCAGGAGGCCACGCAGCAAACTACCATTGGTCCTTATAAATGACATGGTCGTTGATGCCAGCATGACGTGGCAGTATAGAGGACATGTGGAACACTGATTCAGCCTTTTCAGGGTCCTAGGGGGGCATTTACGAGCAATAAGTGTCACCACTTAGGAGGTTCCGTGTGGCACTGATGACATGAACAATCCCGCATATCAGTGATCGCACATGTCAAAGTTTCTTCTCCGTCAATGTCCCTTCGGGATTGCGATTGCGATATGCGGGAACCTCCCAGATGCAATATGTTATGTGATCTCACCTATGAAGTTTTCACATCCAGACAAGTCGACCAACGCTATAAAGAAAGGTAAAGGGACTTCTACTCCCGCAGTGTGATTGCGCTACCCTAAGTGGGCCCAATTCCGCAGATCAGTGATTGCAATGTCAAGAGGAAATATAAAGGGCCAACAACAAAAATCATAGATATGCGGGATTTCATGTATTAAAGGAAAAAGGCCCCCGGATAGGTTTTTAAAGGCCCTAGCTCCTTCGAGCTAAGAACCTAGTTCAAGCCCTTGATCATATTGAGAAAATTATAGAAAGGGGTCAAAGTAGAGGGAGCTAAATGGGATCAAAATTCGCTCGTTTCATGAGGTATTAGTGATAAGCGCCAACATAGGAAAGTCCTTTGTATTACACCGTGAGTGCATTATCAAGCATATCAGGGTGTCGAATAGTGTTTTGCAGAGCTTTAAAGGCATGATGGGTCGGAAACTATGGCTTTTAAGAAAACATGTGGTGCATTCAAAACTGGTATGGGCTGATTTAGAAAGGCCCATTGTGACAGAATCAGGGTCAATGCTAACAGAAGTGGAAAGATACTTGGTATCTCGAGAGGATTTAATTCTCAGGCATGGTGTCCCATAATAGAGAGAGATGAAGTACCGCCCTGGAGTCCTTTATTTCAGTACAGCATCATGAAGCTAATAGCACCCATTCCCAACTTTAAAGGATGAATGGTTCAAGCAGTAAAGGCATAAGTGACGGGAGTCAACTGAGCAGCACAGGAGGCCATACTGTGAGAAAATTACAGCCTGAAGCAGGAGTGAGCACAAGATGGGCACGAAGATATTTTGTTGACATTCTTATGTGATTGACTGATTTGTTTTCCTGTAAGGTGCCTCCCTTCAATGAGACAATTAATTATGTAATGTTTTTGGCCACATAGCCATCCCTGGCCGAGACAACTAGTCAACATGACAGCTGAGACTCAACCAAAGATATTTTTGTTTTAATGAATGTCCATGCTCCCCTCTTCAGATAAATAGTGGGAAGCAACACTTCAACAAAATTTGAGAAATTCTAAAGAAAACTCTACATGTAATTTTAAGACTGTATGGCCTTGTAATACAGATCTTTCATAATGTAAAGGAAATGGTGGTGATTCCCCCTTCAAGTATTACAATATCTTTTCCCTCTATTAAATCCCATTTTATGTTCTCGTTTCTTCTCTGAATTCATGCATCATAGCCGCTAGAAATATTTAGAGCCTCCTCACGCATTCATTTGTATCGATATGTTAGTGCAAGTGCCTGTAACTATATCACAGATTCATTTGTATCAACATTGTTAATGCATGTGCCTGTATGGATTATTGAAATTATATCTTTAAATATGCGCTACATGAATCATAGCATTCAGTCCCTCCTTCATCCAATATATCTACTTGTAACTCAAATAAGTGTAGGAATTCTTAAAGCTGCAAGCTCTATGTGTTAAGCATAGAATTCTTGATGTTGTAAGATCCATATGATGAGTTTCTCCTTCTCCTTATCCTCTATCATTTCTCTACAAAAGCTTATTAAACTGTAAGTCCTTGAACTACTCGGCCTCCATTGTTTTATGCATATTTATGAGATTTGTATATGTGAAGAAGTACCAAAAATTCATGTCTTACTCCTTTAGGTGAATGAACCAACCCATTATATATACATATAGAATATAAGTGAGGTCTCCATTTACTGAGAATCATTTGAGACACTCCAAATTTAGACGTGTGCAAGCACTGATCTTGTAAGAAATTTGACACTGTCTCTGGGAGCTACAACAGAAGGGTTTGAAAATGGAATTCATCAAACCTTGAAATGTAGAAGGTGCATTGGTAAGGCCAAAAGGCATGGCCAAAAACTAATAATGACCCTCATGAGTTCCAAATGTTGTTTTCAGAATGTCTTCAATCTTCATTCTTATTTGATGATATCCTGAATGAAGATCCAATTTGGTGAAGTAAATTGCTCCGTGTAATTCATCCAATAATTCATCAATGACAGGAATGGGAAATTTATCTTTAATATTGAGCTTGTTGAACTCCCAATAATTCAGACACATGCGCCATGATCAATCCTTCTTGTGCACCAATACTACTGGAGAAAAGAAATAACTTTGACTATGCTGAATTATTCCAGCCGCTAGCATTTATGCAACCATACATTCAATTTCACTCTTTTGGGCATAGGGATATCTGTAAGGCCTAATGTTTGGAGGAACACTTCCTGGAATCAAATGAATAGCATGATCATGATCATTAATGGGTGGGAAGCCTTTAGGAGTCTCAAATACCTTGGAATGATTGTCCAGGACTTTTTGGAGATCAGGAGAAATAGATGATTTCATTGTTTGAACCTCTAGTGAACATAATTGTGTAATTACGCCCCATTGTTATTTCTTTAGAGGCTTGGTCATGCCATTAGAGTTGATTATCTTTCTTAGTTTCCCTGCGATACCCCTTAATTCAAATTCCTTTCCTTCCCAAAAAGAAATCAAGAAAAGTTCTTCAAAATTAAAATATATCGTACCCAAATATTGTAACCATTAGACTCCTAGTACAACATTAGCACCACCCATTGGAATGGAAAAAATTGGACTATTCAATACATATTATCCCATGGATAGCTTGATATTATGGCACTTTCCAGAGAAATTTATGGTTCCTCCATTTGTAACCATCACTTGACACTTAGTGCTAGATATAAGAAGCAATTCAATTCCTTGGCTATCTTACAATGAATAGAATTATGGGTACTAACCGAATCAATCGACACTATTACCTTTTTCTTCTTGATATGTCCTTCTATCTTAAGAGTTTGATGAGTGGTAATTCTTTCCAATGCATTACAAGATATGGTTGGATTCATTTCTTCTTTCTATGAGGTTGCTTCCTAGTGTATATCCTCCTCTTTTGATGTTTCTTGTTCTTTTTCTTCCTCCTCTTCACAATCTATGTGGAATAATTTCTTCTCAGCACACTTATGACCTTTTGTGTATTTTTTCTCACAAGTGTAACAAAGCCCTTTGGTCTTTTTCCCTCCAATTTTTGTAGTTTCAACCTTGTAGGTTGTGGAAGACTAGGACCAGCAATACTATCATCTTTATAGTTGTGAGTGGTAGACTTCCTTATTGCCATATTTTTGCTTTCAACTTTTCTTGCCACCATGAATGCCTTCTCTAATGGATCAGGTTCCCAAAGGTGAACCTCATGTTGGATGTTATCTTTTAAAGTCCCTATGAAGACCATCATATGCTCCTCTGGAATATCGGTTACCCTAATATTCAATTTTTGGGAGTCTTCAATGTACTCCGCCATTGAACCATTTTGTTTGAGATTTATCACTTGGCTAAAGAACATTTTTTTCTTTATATCTTCTTAATATGTTACCATTTCCTCCATAAAAATTGAACAGGTGACAAGTGGTTTACAAGAACGAGGCCATCTATACCATACAAACTGATTGGGTTCTAGATATAAAGATGCAATACGTACCTTTTGTGAGCATTGCACATCATGTAGATCAAAATATTGCCCCATCTGTAGTGTCCAAGTTACCAGATCCTTGCCATCAAACTTCCAAATATCTATCTTTTGAATTTGGTGGTTCTTAAACCCCAAATTGGAGTCTCTAAAATCCCAATTGGTATTCATTTTTTCTTCATCATGATTTTCATGGATTGCCTTGTCACCACTCGGATGCCTTTCTTATAGAAACTTTTATAAACCTTCCTTCAACCCCTCTATCTTGACATTCATCATTGCTTCCATGTCTACTTTTAAACCATTGTTCAAAACTCCCATGTATCTTTTTATACCATCTATCTTAACATTCATCATGGCTTCCAATTCATTTTTTGTTACCTTTTGCGAGAGCGAAATTTGTTGCATTTGGTCTCGTAAATTTGATATATCATGTTGTATTTCTTCCTCTTCTTCATGTGTCATAGTAGATCTTTCAGTTTTCTTACTAGGTGATTCCATTTTCTTTCTTCGGGTCATCAATTAGTGATAATTTTGTTTCACTATGCCCTTTGAATCACTTCAAACTAATTTTTTAAACAAAGCTTATGCAAATTTTAAAACTATGCGCCTTTTTTATTTCTTTGTAGGAGCTCGACATTGAATCTGTTGTATGTCTGTAATTTTGGATATCCAAGGTTTGAATTGTTGTCATGTGGTATCCCTTTGAGTCCTCTTTCCAACCCCACAAGTCTGGTCGATATTGGATTCTTCAAGAAAACGTTATGCCCAAAGTCCCACAATGACCTGATTATAGACTAGTTTAGTAGAGTGAACTCGTACAGAGTGCCACATGTCACTGTTTCGACCTTCAGCCCTAAAAATGATACCCAAACAACTAAATTATGTCCTCTTTCTATCAATTTTTATGAAATTTAAATCTAATGCTCAGACATAAAGTTATGATGATTTTACCAAGGTCACATGTTTGAGATGGAATTCTGGAGCCTGCAAAAACCCTAACTTCCTCGGATCATATCTCTGAAAATGTAGCAAGACAAGATTCGAAATTTGTACACAAGGTTCACCAAGATTTCAACTCCATGTGGTTTCAATTTCAGCTTCTGAATCTTCGTAGAAAAAATTATAACGAAAATGCCACAATGACCTGTTTGAAGTAGTGAAACCCTAGAATCCAAAGCTATGATACCAAATGTTATGCACCCATCTCACAAAATAAAAGAAGAGATAGATCAATGACTTCAAAATTAGCCTCTTTGAGGGGTAAACCTCCTTTAAAGTATACAAATGAACAATTCTTCAATGATTCAAATAAAAAAAACCTCCTTTCTATAAATAGGAGTCTAAGGGGTCACAATATAATCAGAGTTGACATAACAATAATAATGTAAGGGCACAACAATAACAATAGTGGGCTTCTATGGGGCACACTAATAAAAAATATGGGTACTACATGGGCACAACAATAACAATAAGGGGGCTACACTGACAATAACAATGATGGAATACACTAGTATTATAGGGACCTAACACTAGTAGAGACAAGTTGATGACATGAATGAAGTAGAATCCCAGTCATAGGGAGAATCTCTTCTCAATATTCTTACTCATATTACTATTTTCATTTTGTGTTGTTGAAGTATGATTTATGTGCATCTGAAATTATTGAACTTCAGAAAAGTCGCAAATTTGAAGCATGTACAAAAAAAGTAGGGTTTATGTTCCGGACGTAGACACAAAACTGAAAGATTTCGTCCCTGGACGCAATCATTTTAAGGCCTAGGTAGTGTCCAAGAAAGTAAATATTCTCCCATTCTAACTTGAAGGGAGTGTATAGGGTTTTACTATAGTTGACCATCATCTGAAGCTTTTTGAAGTTGTCTAAACTCTGAATCAAGATGTCCCTAACATATTCTACCATTGTAAATTGATTTATGAAGTTGTTGGGATAAATTGTTGATAACAAAAAAATGAAGTATTGTGCATGAAATTAGATGGTCACCTGGAAGATGTTAGTACCACATATGTGTTGTAGATAACAATAAGATATGAAAGTAGGAAAATATTGAATGATACCATAATATGAACATGCAGACTGAACTTGTGTTTGCAAGTGATCAGGACATACATATAGATATGTCACTATGTTATTTCTACAAGAGTTTGGCATGATTTGGATTATTGATATAGATGAACAGTGTTTTATCATGATGCTTGACAATAACTTTGAATTAATGATGGATATATGCTTTGATTATATATCTCTCTATGATATCAAATTTGGACTTGATCTGATGTCTAATGATTTGATTTGACGATTATTGATTTGCCCTGATTCCCATGCTATGTGGGCATAATGACTTATGTGGCTATTCAAAAAAATGATTTTTTATTGACCTTATTGTTCCTAGAACAATTGTTGAGGTAGTGATAGTTGTGATTCAACATGAAAATGGAACCTACATGACTCATCCTTGGTGTATGCATTTTCACCTAATGACAAAAATGACGTATATTATGATTATGAGAATGAATTGATGAAGCTTGGATTGGTATTGCATGATAGATGAAAACTTGTTGGAATAAATGAAATCAAGAATTGATATGAGATCTACCTATCACCTGGTTGAAAGAATTGAGACTGTGATATTGATGACTTTGATAATGGTTGTGATTTGAATTCTAAACTTTGATGAGCTAACTTTGTTGATGTGATGATAAAACATTAATTTATGTAAGGTTGATTATGTTGGCTTAGTAAGGCATTATGCTTGTACAGAGCATTGCATGAAGCAAGCTCCCCGATCCAAACATGTCCACATTTGATAATTATCTGTTAAAGATAGGATAATGAGTTCCAAGGAATGGCTTTGATTTTGACTATGGTTTTGGTTTTATATCCTGATGGTCTACTCTTGAAATGTGATGAGACTTTGATGGTCTAAGTAAGATGGATATGGCTTCTGAAGATCAAAATGATATACCATGGCATGATGAATCGATTTTTGGAATTTGGGAAAGAAATTCCATATTGAAAATCTATTTGAAATTTTTTTTGAATAATGGAAATGCAAATCCGTAGACACTCCTATTTGAAGTTCAAAATGTTGTTGAACTTGACATGGCATCTGACAGTTTTTTGAAGCATCGATGTTTCATTTTGAACATCCATCTATATGTATATGATGTGCATAGAACATGAATAAATTCATGAGTAAGTCGCTTCATTCATAGAGTTTCCATCGAGCATCTACATGTGGTGTTCTATTTTTTAAGGCTGAGATATTTCTCTTATGATATGTGACTGCATGGATGTATTGTTGATATTTGTGATTATTGTTGATGAGCACATTTGGATGCTTCTCTAGTATGATATCTACCATGATATCTTGGATGAGATGTCCATAGCATGACCAAGGTTGAATATGATGTTGTGATCATAGCTAGTTGTGAGGCAGGATGAAGAAGCTCCTTACAGAGTTGTCTGAGCACGATCTGGATAGGATATGGATACATTGATATGACATATAATGGGATCCAATTGAAAGAGAATCTCATATATATATATATATATATATATATATATATATATATATATATATATATATATATATAGTTGTGACTGGGAGTATATATATATATATATATATATAGTTGTGACTGAGATACTCCCATATATTGATACAGTGTAGCTATTTGAGACAAGATTAGGCTTCTGATTGACACCTCCTTGAGAGGGAGGATGATTATGATATACTTTTGTGATTTATATGATTATTTATGATCCAACATGATATTTGATTTGATGTCCTGTATGAACAGGAAACAACTACTATTGAGACAAGCAGATAGAAGATTTGAGTATGATGAAAGCAACAGTGATCGAGGACACTGAGCTAACTCTCCCACCCTTTCTGAGCTCCCAAGGTGAGGAATTGAGATAGAGGGCTCCTTGGGTTGAGGGGACTATGGAAAATAGGGTATGATACCTATCTGTTACCCATAGGGTTGGAGATGTTTCTCCCCTATCTTCATAGGTTCAGAGAATCTTGCTCCCATGTCTGATCTCTGCAAAGTATACCCCAGTTGGCATCATACCCACAAGCAGGGCTTGTCGGGAATACCACTCCTCGTTTTTCCAACGAGTTGAGACTGTACTTGGGGTGTACAACACAAGTCGATTATGATGCAGGTTTTCTACCACATGACTATTCAGGGTTATCGATGGGAAGATCAGTAGGAAATAAGATGGGTTGAGATAAGCCTATGCAGTTCTGGGTTGGGATTGAGCTCCTTGATGTGATCCCAGGGTTGAGATGTGCTCCCCTATGTGTTTGGATATCCTATTTATCAATATGGGCTTGTAGATGTATAGATCCCTCATGAGATTTTGGGTTGAGATATGCTCCCTGATTTGGTTCCACGTTGAGATGTGCTCCTTGATGACATGCTCTCTGATGATGATTGATAGTGATATTTTGGGTAGTAGCTCATTGGCATAATCTCTAGGTAGTAGCCTGATGGATAGAGGGTGGTAGCTTAGCTCCCCTCCGGTAACAAATTATTCTTCTTCTATATTCAAGAATGTTCAACATACGAGTAGGAACAATCAAGAGATAAGAAGGAATATGCAAGGAATAGATCTAAATGTACATTGATGATTTGTGATTATGAGATACTTGAGGTGGTCATGGCATGATGACTACATGATGGAGATGACCAGTGACGATACTTGATGACACTTCAAGATACCAGAATGGCATATTAATCGATGGACAAATATTGATAGGTGGAATCCTCCCTAGTTGAGAGGGAGTGTTAAATTTTGCAACTATGTTCAAATTCCACCTGAGACAACTTAGATGACTGAGATGATGATTGCATTAAATTCCTATTTTCGAGAGGACCAAAATCAACCTAATTATCACCTTATTTTGACAAGCAAAAGTTGGTTTTTGAATTATTTTATTCATTCATGTATGATGGAATGGGTTGTCCCTAAGCACATGTGAAATTAGTTAGGTCGGCCTCAAACCCAAGTGGACCATCATGAAAGCCTATAAATAGAAGAGACCTCAAGCTCATTTTGTAGAAAATTTCTACAAATCCAGCTCTGATACCATGTAGAAAATCTGATGGTAGGTTAACTCGATAATGCAATATAAATCAAAGCAGAATATTATAACCTACTTCTACTATCAATTTGCGGAAGCTTAAAGATCGAGCTGAACAATATAACCAGAAGAAGAAGAATCAATGGCACAATACACATGAAAATACTTTGGGGAAAGCCTCAACTAAAAACCCCACACTATTGTATTATCATACATGGTGGAAATACATAGGAATTATACAAAGCCTTAGCTCTCACAGCTAGCCAACTCTCAGTACAATCCTCACAGATGCTCATAGGCAATCTTGGCTTCTCTCCAGCCTTCCTCTCTGCCCTTCAAGCTCCTATTTCCTTGCATTGTTCCTTATGGATGATTTTCCTTTTACCAAGTGGAAAACCAACAATCAAAATTGCGCAATCCTCAAGGATAAATACTTGACTGCATGAATGAGTTTTCTCCATGAGAAAACACATTCAAATGATAGTACACTGTCCTTGAACTTTAATCTCAACTGGTTCTTTCTCAGAATAGACATGCATGAGTTTCTGATGAGGGAACCTTCAGTTAATTGGAGTAGCACTAGTTGAGTGCATTAATGCATCAACTGACTATTAACTCGCTATTAGTTCCTCAAGCAGTTTGGAACTAATTTAACTGGACTTAACTTAGTAGACTAAGTTAACTAATTACAACTCAAATATAACTCAATCTTATGTCTTTAATTTAAGGGATAACTCTTGCATGACTTCAGAAAGACTTCTAACTTGAATTTCTCCAATTAATTAATTATTTATTTCCAAGTAGCTGTTAAGACTAAATTCAATCTTAATTTGCAATTTAATTCAAGGAAAAATTAAATTGGAATATTCTTGTTGCCATATTTCAACACTCCCTCTCAAGGCAAAAGGGATTGTCTTCCACCCCGATCTTGTCACTATGGAACTCGAATTTACATTTTGACAATGCCTTTGTCAAAAAGTCAGCATCTTGCTCCTCTGTCGAAATATACTGCAGCAACATGATCATCCTCGCTACATAGTCTCTGAGATGATGATACCGGATGTCGATGTGCTTGGACCTGTCATGAAATACTGATTCTCAGAGAGTTTGATACAACTCTGATTATCACAATAGATCACAATTGATCCATCCTCTGATCAAACAAACCAGCTAGGATTTTTCGCATCCAGATGGCCTCACAAGCTGCCTGACTTGCAGCGATGTATTCTGCCTCTGCCGAGATGAGTGCAATCGACCTCTGTTTTTGGCTATACCAAGAAACTGTCGCTGACCCAAAGTTGAAAATCTCTCCTGATGTGCTCTTCCAATCTGATGGACTCCCTGCCCAATTTGCATCAGTGAAGCCCTAATCCAGGAGGATATTGGTGGCCACCTGCCAAGTCCACCTGGACCCCCACCATTGTTTTTTTCTTAGCATTTTCAATTTCCTTAATTGTAGCACAACTTACTATTTTTAGCAGTTTTTCGGGTCTTGAACTTCCAGAGCCGTTTTGAGGCCTCCAACAATGGTAGTGCTCAGATAGATCTTTCTAACGAGCTATTGTACGCGTCAAACGGAGATCGTATGCCAAAGTTACGACCCCGGGAAGTTGATGTACCAATTTACCCCAAACGGGGCCCACAGTTTGGCGTTTCATCTCCTAGGTTTAGGTTTTGGAATGTTAAGGGTTTTCCATTGTTTCTCAACAATAAATAGGCCCTCGAGCCTCATTGTAAGACAGTTCAGAGGCATGTAGCCACCACATCTCTTCTCAGAGATAAGCTACCATCGCCATAGCTGGTTTATTTCCATTTCTGGTTGTAAGCATATTTCAGTATTTTCCATTAATGAAATGAAGTATTATTTCCGCTGCATCTTTGTGTATATGGTTATCTCTGTAATTTGTTGCGTTCCTGTTTAAATCCGGATCAGTGGTATCAAAGTGGTCTGCTTTTTCTCTGTTTTTCTTTGCATGTCCCCAACAAGGTCAGGATATAAGGAGTTAGGGCTTGAACTGGTTGAACCTTTGCAAGACCAGCCTCGCAAATCCTGACGGCCTCCCATGGTGGATGAGAAGAAAGACGAGGGGGCAGGAGATCCCATCAAAATCTTGCTCGAAGAAGCCCTCGAGCGACAACGGAACGCGATGATGGACAGCTTTGCCCAAATCCTTTAGCGGCTACCCAGAAGCGACGCATCGGCTTCTAGCAGCTACTCTGGAAATGCCACACCCTTTAAGGTACAAGTTAATTTTGAAATCCCCATATTCGAGGGTCAGATAGACGCAGATGCCGTAGATAAATGGTTAAATCTGCTAGAGGGTTATTTTTCTGTTCATGAATTTTCGAGTCGGGAAAAGATTGTTTTTGCTCTTCTCAAAGCAGCCCCCTGTTATAGACATTTTTGTGCCTTACAGCATGAAGCATGAAATGTCAATAATCTAAGGGATCCAAAGTCCCTAAACATGTTGTTCCTACCCCTAAAGGAACAAGGTCAGCAAACCACAGCACTAAATATCAGTTCTCCACCTGAAAACACTCAAAAACAAGAAAATTCTGGATCATGTCAACTGCTCCACTGAGCATCTGCGCTGAATGTCAACTACTCCACTCTGTACCTGCGCTGAATGTCAACTGTAATGAAGGCTACCTACGCTGGGCGAGATTGGCCAAGTGGCACAGTCATTCCTCAAGGTCTCAATGCCCAGGAAGCTTCCAAAATGACACTTGGATCAGGGAATTCGCCTAGTGATGAGTAAGAGGATCTAGATCTCCAAGTGGAAGCAATAACCTCCAAGTGGACTCAAGAACTGAAGAATAACTGAAGTGGGAGAGGACACTAGTCAGCTTCATGCCAGCCTCAAGCTGACTCATCCTTTCTCCAAAACTCCTATATATAGAGCTCTCTCATGAGGTCTAGGGAGGCTGGAATCTTGTGAATGTAATGAAGTGTTGTTGGTTTGAGTATAGAACTATTGGGTGATTTGTTTGAAGGAGGTGAAGAGGAGATTTCTTTCTGCTGGGAGGTGTTGCTGGATTGGGCCTCTTATGGTTGTAACACTCTCAGAACTTTACTTCTTCCATTAATAAAGCATTTGAGGTTCTTCTATATGCATGTGTCTCAATGGCGTATTGATACTTGTATATTTGATTTATTCTAATCCTTGAATCAATTATGAATGTATGCTTCTTGTAGTTTCCCTCTCTTGTTATTTTGCAGGATCTTGGTGTAGTTGGGCCAATGAAAGAGCAAGGAGCTGGGAGCAAGCAGCAAAGAGGGAAGATTGGATCAATCATTAGCGGAAGATAACGGTTAGTGGATCTCTTTCTCCTCTCTCTTACATCTCGTAAAGAAGTAATCTCGAATAGCTTTGCTTTGATTGTTGCTGAGGTACTATCACCCTTAGAGTGGGATAGGGTCATTCCGTATTGGATACTTTTCCCAACAACAAATTGGCGACTCCGTTGGGGATCGTATCTTGTTGGTTGTTTGTGTTTTTGCTATTCATTTCATAAACAAAGGGAGTACCGAATCGAACTGCATTTGGATCTTTCAAATGCAAAGTAGAGGGCAGCTACTCTAGCTCAGTTTCTGGGCAAGTTTATGATTTGAAGAGCTGATCCACAAGGACTCTAAATAGCTCTTAGTGATAGCTTTTCATCCTCCTTTTCATCCCTTAGTGTGTACTTGACTGATAGCTTCTGATTTGCCCAAAAACTGTGATTTTTTTAGCAATCTGTGACCCGGAAACCAAGAGAAACGAAAGTTTCGTTCTTCAGTGCAGGCTGTGTGAAGGTTGTCTGCATTTCAGCGCAGTTCCTGAAGGGGCTACCTACGCTGAATGTCAAACTGACAGTGTACCACCTGCGCTGAACCAGTCTTGCCTTGTGCTACTGGGGTTCCCTGCTGTTTCTTGCCCTGTTTTCACCCTTGTTTTTGCAGCCTGTTACCAGTCAATGTACCTATCTGAAACCAACTTTCCTTGCCACTATTCCGCCTCGGTTGTATAAAGAAACTGTGTTTGTTCTTTGTGTATTTCTTGTATCATTTACAGTTTCCCATAACGAAAGTGAACTAGTCTTGTTGTGGCCTCTTAGATCTAGACTTGTGATAAAGTGTCGTTTTGATCTTAAGAGTTAGTTTATTTGCTGTTCATAGCTGATTGAGCTTTTGCTTTCGTCATATGGTTTGAATTTATATATTTCTAGTGTCGAAACAAGTAAATCTTAAGGTGTCTTTTGATTTTGGACAAGCTTGTTTGCTTTCACTTGAAATTGAATTCAAAGTTATACAACAGCTTTCTTTTTGTATCGCACAAACATTAAGAAAGAGAAAAGAAATACTTGCATTGTGCATGTGCATTATGACAGTTTGCATGTTGATTTAGGAAAAAGTGCATTAGTGTGTGCTCTATGATCTGTGTGAAAAGATGTTGTCTTTCTTTTCCCTCAGTAGTTAAGATTTTTCAAAGTTGAAAGATTGAAAAGCTTGCTTATCATCTTAGACTGCATTTAGGAGTGTTACTATACATCTCGTGGTGATCCATAAAGGAAAACTGCTAAACAAGATCAACCTTAAAATAAATTGAATTTACATAACAACGCATTGAAACATAACGCAAACACATAGAGGTCTAAGCTAGAGACGTGTTCCGGCGTCGTTAAACGTGATATCTTAGCGTTGAGTGGTTGGGTGATTCCTCCACGGTGAAGCGATAAGTATCAATACGGACTTGTGCTCCCATGTACCGTCGCGTATATATTGGGAGACCCCTATAGGAACAAAGCCTTTATCCATAGGAAACCATGTCGGCCGCCCTAGTGATCGCAATGCAGTGAACACAGCATTCACGAAGATCGACCACTCGTACCGTAAAACGTATTCTGTGGTTTTGCAAAAAGTTTGGCACACCCTCTGCCTAGAACTCCAAAGCAGTTTCTTTTGGCCTTTTTCAAACTCTATAACTGAAAAAGTCCATCCGAGCATTTGTCACTTCGGGCTCGTTAAAACATCGAAGGAGACTAGAGTCATCTTTAGCTTTTTCTCGACTCTTAAAAAGTGAAAAAGCAAGTTGTGTCTAAAGCGTCGTTATAAAATTTATTTTAAACGGAACATAATCACCTCCTATTCCTGCGTTGATCTGTAGGTTGAGAACATGGAACGCCCCAACCAAGGAATTCCACATGATGGAAATCCTAGTCCTTTCTCCTCTTGGGGAGAAGTTGGTGCGCCCCACATGGCCACATTGTCGCTTCCAGGACTGACAATTGGCCTGCCAATTTGGCTATTCTCAACCAATGTAGTTCAGAACACCATGGTTCCTGAACAGTCGAGTCAACAGTTAGATCAGTCTAGAGCTGCCCACCAGCCTTCAACTTCCTGTAACTCTTCCTCCAATCCTTCATCTTCGCAAGGTAGAGCCGGCAAAAGCCAAGCTCCCATGAAGAAAAAGGAGAAGAAGGAGAGAGAGAAGAAGAAGAAGGAGCCTAATGCGACTGGGGGCAAGCAAAAGACATCTGACAAAAATCCACACACAGCACAGACCGGGCCTAAATCGCCATGTGTCATATGTAGAGGAGACCACTTCCATAGAGATTGTCCCTGTATTCCCCGGATACTAAGGGACTGGTCCCCTCGGTTGCACAATTCGGGAGCATCAACCTCTGATAGCCATGTTGAATGCTTACCGTCAACCAGCGAAAGTGAAGGTTCAAGACAAAGAGGGGGAATAAGATCCCCCTGCAAACTGTGTAAAGGCAAACACGCCATCCACCGTTGTCCCTTCTTAGATGAAGCGGAGAGAGTTTTGGAAGATCGCCCGATTTCACCGTTGAGACTTCCTCCTGGATACAAAAAACTCGTGCCAAGTCCTTCGTTGGTTGAAAATACAGCTCGCCCGCTCAAGTGGTCAGCTGAAGCGTCAGTCATTGAAAATGAACCTACTGAATCCAGACCGGACGAAAGTCTAAAGGTCGATACGGCAGTTGACCCGGTTCTTCCTTCAGAGGTTTCATCCTCAAATGACACCGTCACTGAAGATTCATCTTCAAATGACACCCTCACTGAAGAGAATAAGGATGACACCATCCAGATTCTTTTCATCAACACAGACTCTTATGAGCATCAGGGCAATGCGCCCATTCCTTTATCGCAGGAAGGAACATCGTCAGGGTCATATCCGGCCGTGTATTCGGTCCCACCACCAAGCAACCTGGTTGTATCCTTTGATTGGAACCAACTAGGCAGACCCCGGTTACCAGCCAGTATACCATTCAGAATCATAGTCCAAATCTACAGAATGGTAATGGCTGGAACTATCATTGATGAAGGGGCATCTGTGAGTATCCTTTCCTCTATTGCTTGGAAAGCACTGGGTTCCCCGGAGCTTTTTCCTGAGATAAGAAAACTCTCGGGTTTTGACAAAGGAACCAGTCGACCATTAGGGATCCTCCCCAATGTACCTGTTACATTGAAAGGGAAGACCGTTCAAATGAACGTGATGGTTGTTCAAGGACCCTTGGATTATAACCTACTCCTTGGACAAGACTATATATATTGCATGGGAGCTATAGTCTCCTCACTCTTTAGAGTAATGTGTTTTCCACACGAAGGAAGAATGGTCAAGCTCGTAGACCAACTTTCATTTCCGGGATCATGCATCGCAAATAGTCACATACCAACCCTCAATGGTCTATTCACCCAAGAAATGTCTCCACCCCCAGTCCTCCTTCCCGATGAGTGCGAGTGATTCAGAAAGATGGGACTGGAACCCAGGGGGCATGCATCCTGGTCTGCTTCGGGCAGAGGAAACCTTGGGTATAAGGTAGAATTTCCGCGAAAGAATATGACTAGTCCGTACCCCGTCCGTGGATGGAAGAGGGGTTGTTCTAGAATAGGATTCTTTTGTCAAGGTTACTTGATTGACAAAGGTCATTCACCATTGTCTACTTCGGTAGACAGTGCCGAGGAAATGTTTTCGTTTGATGGTGTTAACAAAACAATCTTTGGGTAACGAGAAAGAGGCAAGCCTCACCCTTTAAAACAAATGTTTTATCGGATAAGTAGGGGCAGCCTTGAAATTATACCTTACACTTGGGGGCATGCAAACCTTTTGGAGTGCAAGCTAAGAGCGGTTATTTATCTATTTTTGGGATTAGCCGTTTCCGAACTTGCATAAAGAAAGGATGAGAGGGAGCATAGCTTATGTGAGGTGCGAGCTCTATAAAAAATGGAATCTTGCAGGAGACATTCTTATCTTATGACTAGTATAATCGAGCAGTTTTACCGCGGAATTTATGCTCGTTAAAAAATAGAAAAGCGAGATCCGAGCAGTTTTAATACATAGTTCATGCTCGTTAAAAAATAAACATAAGATTGAGCAAGAGTTTTCTCCAGAGTTTAAGCTCATTAAAAAATGAACCTATTCCGGTAAATAACCATTGTGATCGTAAATTTATTAGCCATAAAAAGCCTTGGTCATGTTTGCACCTGCCACCTCCATTCCATTTGGCCAATCGTTCACCTCCATATGATTGTTTACCCATTTTGAGGAACATCTGCGAAGAGTGATTTCACCTAGCCATCCTTGTGACACTGCCGTGATTGGAAAATTCCAACCTGTACCTGGAATCTGCTGCTATCCCTGTTTATCACTCGTTCCTCAAAAGACGAGTCTTCTTTGAGCTCTTTTCTCCTGACTCGTAAAATATGAAAAGTTTGCCGAGTTTTGGCCTTCCAGCTCGTTAAAAGGACCGGAAGAGCTATCCCTCCTCTAGATTTTAATCTTTTTGGACCTGAGGGATTATTGCACAAAAAGGTCGAGCGCTTGTTTTATTCGGCTCGTTAAAGTTATCGAAAACTCATCCCTTCTGTATTGTTTTATACTTTTTCGGACTTAAGGGATTAGATGACGAAAAAGGAATTTTGGAGTTAACTTTCTGTACCTTTTCAGACTCTCTAAAAATGAAAAGGACCGAGTTTTCCTTGTCGTTAGACTCGTTAAAATGATTAAATAGCGACAAACTTGTCTTTAGACGAGAACGAGTTTCCCTATCGCTAGGCTCGTTAAAACATAGCGATGGGCTTGCGCAAAGGGCAGGTTATAGAACAAGCATATGTTATCCTCCTCAAGCTTGACAAAAATAAAGAGGTACTGGTCAGAAATGACTGGGGAAAAATTGGGAGAACCTCAAAGCTTTAATGGTAGAAAGTCGCTCTTGAACATGACACTTTTCCTCCGTATCACATCGGGTTGGGTTGTTTCATTCACCGGTCTCATCACCATGGTCCTCGCCAAACCATCCACATTTGGGGTAATGCTACCGATCCATCGCATCAGTGTCGTTATATGTTCAAGAGATGTTGTTCAGAAAGAGTCAACCGTGTCCCATCCACTACCATACATTATCCTTCATCCACCCATGATCGCCACCCTGAATCATATCTCACAGATTGTTTTCACCTCCACTAAAATCATTAGCTCCGTTCCGTGTCACTGATGTGGGATTCATTAAGGCCCTCCTTTGACGAATCGCTTCTTGTCGACTTCAGCTCATTATCCAAGAAGTTGATCTAGGAACACCCCCCTCAGTACTTTGAAGCTTGCATGCCTCAATGGCAAGTTTCTCACTTCCGGCGACAGGTATACATCAATGACCTTCGACCAGAAGATTTTGCGTGGTGTTCGACGCCAAGTCCTTTATTCACACCATGTGAATTGTACTGCAGTACCTTGAGGGTCATTATCATTATCGGTGATTCCTCTCGCGCGTGTTAACGGTTTACATTATTGACCGGTAATCAAGCGATGTCTTTCCATGTTCGACTTCAGCGCAATTCTCACATGGATCGACTTGTACTTAGAGTGAATATCGAACGAGTTTGAAGACCCCGGATCTAGTTTCATCCATCCGGGCTGCGATATATATTCAGGAAATATAAAGACATTTGATATGTACATCATTGCAGCAGATGATCATCCTACTCAAAGGATGATAATTTCAGCAGAGAATTATCAGTCTACCATCAGACGATCGTCTGTTCTATGTACCAAAATGAATTTATAAAGCTGAGCATGGGAATGCCCGCCTCAGCTAGATCATGAAAGCAGAATGAAAAATAATGTATTGTATTGTATTTTATTACAGGTCACCTCTCAGTGATTGAATGAACTTCGGATCCTCCTGATAAAGCATTTCACCCGATAAACGACCTCATACTTTAGGGGGCAACTGTTATAGACATTTTTGTGCCTTACAGCATGAAGCATGAAATGTCAATAATCTAAGGGATCCAAAGTCCCTAAACATGTTGTTCCTACCCCTAGAGGAACAAGGTCAGCAAACCACAGCACTAAATATCAGTTCTCCACCTGAAAACACTCAAAAACAAGCAAATTCTGGATCATGTCAACTGCTCCACTGAGCATCTGCGCTGAATGTCAACTGCTCCACTCTGTACCTGCGCTGAATGTCAACTGTAATGAATGCTACCTGCGCTGGGCGAGATTGGCCAAGTGGCACAGTCATTCCTCAAGGTGTCAATGCCCAGGAAGCTTCCAAAATGACACTTGGATCAGGGAATTCACCTAGTGATGAGTAAGAGGATCTAGATCTCCAAGTGGAAGCAAGAACCTCCAAGTGGACTCAAGAACTGAAGAATAACTGAAGTGGGAGACGACACTAGTCAGCTTCATGCCAGCCTCAAGCTGACTCATCCTTTCTCCAAAACTCCTATATATAGAGCTCTCTCATGAGGTCTAGGGAGGCTGGAATCTTGTGAATGTAAGGAAGTGCTGTTGGTTTGAGTATAGAACTATTGGGTGATTTGCTTGAAGGAGGTGAAGAGGAGATTTCTTTATGCTGGGAGGTGTTGCTGGATTGGGCCTCTTATGGTTGTAACACTCTCAGAACTTTACTTCTTCCATTAATAAAGCATTTGAGGTTCTTCTATATGCATGTGTCTCAATGGCGTATTGATACTTGTATATTTGATTTATTCTAATCCTTGAATCAATTATGAATGTATGCTTCTTGTAGTTTCCCTCTCTTGTTATTTTGCAGGATCTTGGTGTAGCTGGGCCAGTGAAAGAGCAAGGAGCTGGGAGCAAGCAGCAAAGAGGGAAGATTGGATCAATCATTAGCGGAAGATAACGGTTAGTGGATCTCTTTCTCCTCTCTCTTACATCTCATAAAGAAGTAATCTCGAATAGCTTTGCTTTGATTGTTGCTAAGGTACTATCACCCTTAGAGTGGGATAGGGTCATTCCGTATTGGATACTTTTCCCAACAACACCCCCCACGTCAAGGACTGGTGGGAAACCTACTGCGAGCAGAAGGATGAAAGGATTGGCTCACTATTTTCAGCCGCACCCACCTAGGATTCATTCCGGGATGCCATCAAGGAGCAGTACTACCCTGTTGGAAGCTACGAGGATGAATACATAAAGTGGACCACGCTGCGGCAAGGAAGGGACCAAGACGTGCCGGAGTTCACCAATATTTTCCATACCCTTCGCACAAAGTTGGGTATCAAGGATTCGGAGCAACATTTGATACTCAAATACCGTGGCTACCTGCACAAGTACATCCAGGAAGAAATACAATTCCTGAACATCTCCTCGCTCGGCGCAGCATACCGATATGCCGTCAAGGTCGAGCAGAAGTTTAAACAAAAGAAGCGAGACTTTGGATATGCGAATCCAAAGCAGGGGAAAGGTGCCCCTAAACCACAGAACAAAGGACAAAGCCAAGGCGGGACAGCCCAAGACAACCAGCCGAAGTTGCAAGCAAAGAACAGCGCCGCGAAGCCGAGGAAGGACACTGGAAAATCGTGTGAGTTCTATAAGAGCTCCACTCACAACACAAGTGAGTGTCGGGCCAAGCAGTCACTGGTGGCTGAGCTAAAGGTCTCAGAATCAGATGCATGTTCCGACTTGAGTCAGAACCCGATAAGGGGAATGGAAAAGGGAATCAGATCATTGATGCGGATCCCAACGCCAATGTTGCTACCGCCAAGATCCAGAAAAATGAACCCGAAGATCCAGAGGAGGAGGAGCGTCTCTTCCACTCCCAGATGTGGGTAAAGGGCTCCCCGATACAGTTCATTGTTGATAGCAGGAGTCAAAAGAACCTCATTTTGGCAGAGGTCGTGAAGCGGTTGGGCTTACCGACCACAGCACATCCACAACCATACACCATTGGGTGGTTTCACCAAGGACGGGATCTTCGCGTGAGCCAACAGTGTCGCCTTCCATACAACATCAAGCCCTTCACGGATGAGGTATTGTGTGACATTTCTTCCCTTGAAGTTTGTGATGTATTACTAGGACAACCTTACTTGTGGAAGCGACATGCTGTGTATGAATCAAGGCCCCGTGCTGTTATTATTACATTGGGAAATAAGTTGTACAGGATACCAGAGGTAGCACCACCTACCGCCATCTCTTTTATTTTTGCAAAACAATGCAGTAAGATCATTTCCAAAACCAGGAAATTTGTTTTCCTGATGATACGCCCTCAAGGAAAGAAGAAGACAGTGGCCGCGACCTCCAAACGGTGTCCCTCTGCACGACAACTACAGATGGACAAGGTTTTGGAGGAGTATGAGGACATCTTCACCTCCCCTGCAGGGGTTCCTCTGCACTATCAAGTCAAGCACTCCATCGATCTGACCCCAGGTGCGCCGCTACCCAATGGACCAATTTATCGGTGCTCCGTTCTGGAGAACAATGAAATCAAGAGGCAGATTCAGGAGCTCCTGCAGAAAGGTCACATTCGTCCGAGTTCATCGCCTTGTGGGAGCCCGATCATGTTGGTACAGAAGAAGGATGGGACGTGGAGACTCTGTATTGACTACTAGGCGCTGAACAAGATCACTGTCCGTAATAGGTACCCGATCCCGCGGATTGATGACCTCCTAGACCAACTAAAGGGGGCAAAATATTTCAGCAAGATCGATCTGAAGTTAGGATATCACTAGGTACCAATCGAACCCTCTGATGTGTGGAAGACTGCCTTCAAATCCAAGGAGGGCCTCTTCGAATGGTTGGTTATGCCTTTCGGATTGACGAATGCTACTGCAACCTTCATGAGGCTAATGGATGACATCTTGCGGCCATTCACCAACTCCTTTGTAGTAGTATACTTGGATGACATTCTGATCTTCAGCCAGAGTTGGGAAGAGCACCTCCACCACATCCGACAGGTTCTCCAAACACTGCGGCAACACAAGCTATGTGCCAATTTGGAGAAGTGCACTTTTGGCATGACCCAGGTTCAGTATTTGGGATACATCATTGATGAACAGGGGGTGCATGTCGATCCAGCCAAGATCCAAGTCATTCGGGATTGGCCCTCTCCAACCACCCTAACAGAGCTCCGCGGCTTTCTAGGTCTTGCCAACTTCTACCGCAGGTTTGTGTTGGGGTTTTCTCACATTTCTTGTCCCTTGAGTCAAGTCACCAAGGGAGGGGCGAAAGCAAAAATTTTTTGGTCGGAATCTCAACAGAAGGCATTCAGGGAGTTGAAGGATCGCCTCTGCACGGCACCAGTGCTCGTGTTACCAGATTTACAACAACCATTTGAAGTCGAGACAGATGCCTCTGACTATGCTATTAGGGCAGTCCTTACTCAACATGGACATCCAGTGGCATATCACAGTGAAACACTTTCAGACACAATCTGGAAGTACCCCACTTATGATAAAGAGATGTATTCCATTGTACATGCCTGCCAACAATGGAAGCATTACATTTTGGGGAAGGAAACGGTCATCCACACAGACCACCGACCCCTGCAGTTCATACAGACCCAAGGGAAATTGCAGAATGATCGCCATCAGAAGTGGTCTACATACCTGCAACAGTTCCACTTGAATATCAAGTATAAGAAGGGCAGCACCAATAATGTTGCAGATTGCCTCAGTCGACCACCGATCATGGCGTTAACCACCGTGCTCAACTCTTGTGGGCACGAGACTTCTGATTGGCCACTTCTCTACAAAAGCGACCCAGAATTCGGCCACACATACCAGACACTCTTGGAGGGTCGGCATGTTCCAGATTTTCACCTCCAGGATGCCCTATTATGCCACCTCGGTCACCTTTGTGTTCCTTCAAGCGAGCGTGCCAAGATGATTTGGGAAGCACACTACAGTTGGGCTGCTGGGAATTTTGGGGTTGAGAAAACAGTGGCAGAAGTGCAAAATTATTTCTATTGGTCGAATCTTCGACAGGATGTTGGGAAGTACATCAGATCATGTACTGCCTATGCCATTGCCAAACCGACCATTAAGAAGCACGGCCTCTATACCCCGTTGCCTACACCTAGTCGACCTTGGGAATCCATCTCCATGGATTACATGTCAGGCCTTCCTTCCACTAAGCATGGAAATGACTGTGTTTTTGTGGTCGTTGACAGGTTCTCGAAGATGGCCATTATGGTGGCTTGCAAGAAGAATACCACAGCAGAAGTCACTGCTAAACTCTTCTTTGAACGAGTGTGGGTGCACTTTGGGATTCCACAGTCTATCATCTCAGATCGGGATAGTCGGTTTCTCAGCACATTTTGGTCCAGTGTCTGGTCAATGCTGGACACCAAACTCACGAAGTCCACAGCCTTCCATCCTCAAACTGATGGCCAGACAGAGGTGGTCAATATGATGATTGTGCACATTTTGCGCATGTATAACTCAAAGCATCCACGCAGATGGGACGAGAGCCTCCCCTATGTTCAGCACAGCTACAACCAAGCTCTTCACAGCTCCACTGGCCATAGCCCTTTCCAGGTGGGTTTGGGATTCCAGCCACTATACCCCATTGATGTGGCCATGCCACTTGTAGCTACTCACATAAATTCAACTCATGTCCAGTCCGAAACAGATAAGGCCACCAGCTTCATTGAGCGCATCCAACATATTCGCCAGCAGGTCCATGACATTCTTGAGAAATCAAATGCCAAGTACAAGCAACGACATGATCAATATCGGGTGCCACACAAGTTTCAGGTGGGCGACAAAGTCTGGTTGCATTTGCAAAAGGAACGCCTTACTGGAGCCTATCGGAAATTAAGACCACTCTGATATGGTCTGTACACCATTACTAAGGCTGTGGGAGACAATGCATTTGAGCTCAGCATTCCTCCATTCCTTGGCCTGCACCCAGTGTTCAATGTGGACCGCCTTCGGCCATACTTTCCACCATTGCTAGACACATCCGACATTGCAGAACAGCTCAAACCCACAGAATTAAATCTAGATTGCATGGAACAAGCTGCAACTGATCGGATCATGGACACACAGATTAATAACACTCGCCAACAGAATATCCAACTGTATCGAGTTGTCAAAGCATGCCAACTCCTTCAACAGGGCAAGTGGCTCACCAGGGAACAGGTTCAGCAAAAGTTTCCTCATCTCATGGAGGAGCTCAACGCAATGGGGACCATTGCTTCTTAAGGGGGGAGGAATGATCCAGGTGGATATTGGTGGCCACCTGCCAAGTCCACCTGGACCCCCACCATTGTTTTTTTCTTAGTATTTTCAGTTTCCTTAATTGTAGCACAACTTACTATTTTTAGCAGTTTTTCGGGTCCTGAACTTCTGGAGCCGTTTTGAGGCCCTAAACGACGTTTTTTGGGGAATCCGCGGGCAACATGGGTCCATGGAATGGACCGATGTTGCCCATTCCAACAATGGTAGTGCTCGGATAGATATTTCTAACGAGCTATTGTACGCGTCAAACGGAGATCCTATGCCAAAGTTACGACCCCGGGAAGTTGATGTACCAATTTACTCCAAACGGGGCCCACAGTTTGGCGTTTCATCTCCTAGGGTTAGGTTTTGGAATGTTAAGGGTTTTCCATTGTTTCTCAACAATAAATAGGCCCTCGAGCCTCATTGTAAGATAGTTCAGAGGCATGTAGCCACCACATCTCTTCTCAGAGATAAGCTACCATCGCCCTAGCTGGTTTATTTCCATTTCTGGTTGTAAGCATATTTCAGTATTTTCCATTAATGAAATGAAGTATTATTTCCGCTGCATCTTTGTGTATATGGTTATCTCTGTAATTTGTTGTGTTCCTGTTTAAATCCAGATCAAGCCCTGTAGCTTCACTCCCTCTGTTCATCTGTACCATAATACATACTGAGATGTGCCTCTGAGGTATCTCAATACATGCTTTTCCACCTTCCAAAACATCTTGGTTGGATGAACCAGCGCTTGACTCAATTGTTTCACCACATAGCACAAATCTGGTCGTGTGTTCACTAAGTACATTAGTGAACCCACAAGCGGCCTTTACACAGTAGCCTCTACCACTTCTCTTGAAGTAGCAACCTCCTTCCTCCAGTTACCTGCTAGAGGAGTCTGCATGGACTTGCACTTCTCCATGTGGAATCTCATGAGTATCTTGTTAGCATACTTGCCCTGAGACACAAACAACTCCCCATCCTTCTGCCACACTTCCATGCCAAGGAAGTAATGCATGAGACCCATGTCTTTCATCTCGAATTCTCTTGCAATGTCCTCCTTGCAAGACACAATCAACTAACCATCATTAGTCAATATGAGATCATCAACATAAAGTATGATTATCAACAACTTACCTTTCACCACAATGTGGTACAGGTTCGCATCCGCTTCACTCTTTGTGAAGCCCAACCCAGTGATGTAGTTGTATATCCTATTGTATCAAGCACGATGTGCTTGCTTCAGCCCGTACAATGCTCTCTTGAGTCGGCACACATGCGACTCACAATCGAAGGTCTCAAAACCTTCGGTTGCTCTATGTACACCTCTTTCTCAATCTGACCATTGAGGAATGCAGTCTTCACATCCATCTAATGGATCTTCCAACCCATCTATGTTGATAGTGCCAACATAGATTTGATAGATGAGTACCTTGTGACAGGAGCAAAAGTCTCATCATACTCAATCCCCTCGACCTGTGAAAATCCATGGGCAACAAATCTTGCCTTATGCTTCTCCACACTACCATCAACAGCTTGCTTTACCTTGTAAAGCCAACGGGAACTAACAACTGACTAGTTCTCTGGTCTTGGAACCACGTCCCAAACATTATTACGAACTATGGAGTCATACTCCTCCACCATAGCATCAACCCAAATCGACTACTGCATTGATTCCTCAAAGGAAGATGGCTCAGTCTCAACACATTCCCTAGCAAGGGCCATGTATCCAGTGTACCTCTCAGGTGATCTGCTCTATTTGTGTTGAGAAGATGGTGCTCCCACATCTCTCTCACATCCTCCAACAATCTTTCAGCTTCTCTTGTGTGCTTCCGTCCATCTCTGGAAGACTCTGCTTGAGTGGATGTCTCCACTCCTGGAACCTCTGCATGCGGCTGCTCCGCATCAGTCTAAGGCTCCTCCTCCTTAGGAACCAACAGTTCCTCCACAACTTGTAGTTGGAGCTCCCTCTCAAGGGAAACTTGCATGGCCTTCTGCTCATCAAACTTGAGATCTCTGCGAACCACTGTCCTCTGACTGGTTGGCAAGTACACCCAATAGTTCTGAGGTGTATCAGTGTACCCCACAAATATCCCCAATTCTGCTATCGGCTCAAGCTACTTTTGTGCATCCTTTGCCACATGGCAATATATCGATGAGCCAAAGATCCTGAAGTGACCCACATCTGGTCTCTTACCGGAGAAAGCTTCCTCTGGTGTCTTCATCCCAAGTATGCGATGCGGGCTTCTATTCTGCAAATAGACCATTGTGTTGCATGCCTCAGCCCACAAGTGAAGTGGTAGGCCTTGGTCATGCAGCATTGCCCATGCTACCCCTACAATAGTTTTGTTCTTCCTCTCGGCCACCCCATTCTGTTGTGGGTTATGAGGTGCCGTCAACTCTCGTTTAATTCCTTCCACTGCATAGAAGTCCTTAAACTCTTGAGAGACATATTCTCCACCGTTGTCGCTTCTCAAGGCCTTGATCTTCTTCCCTGACTCTTTCTCAACCAAATATTTGAACTCAAAAAACTTTCTGAAAGTTTGGTCCTTCTTCTGCATGAAATAAATCCAACATTTACGAGAATAGTCATAAATGAAAATCACATAATACCTTTGCTTCGATGTGGATTCCATTGAGAATGGTCCACACACATCAGTATGAACTCACTCTAAGATAGCCTCTGCTCGACTGTCTCGATCATGAAAGGAAGACTTGGTGTACTTTCCCAAGGTACAACCTTTGCATGTGTCAACTTTCTCAAGTTTACCTTTGGGAAGTCCTGTAGATATCTGTTGCATTAGCTTCAAAGCCCCATAATGTAAATGGCCCAACCGTGTGTGCCACAACTCGCCAATGTCTTGGCTTTGCACCAATTATTCTTTCGTACTCAATGCTGCACGATCATCTACCTCTAGTTTATAGAGATTCTTCACCCGAATCCCTATCCTCTTGGTATCACCTGTGGTTATGTGTCTTAGGAATGCCTTTCCTTTACTGAATACAACATCATAGCCTTTTTCCTCCAACATCGCGACTGATACCAAGTTCTTCTTCAGTCCAGGCACATACATCACATCTATCAAGGTGAGAGGAGCTCCATGCTCCCTCTGAAAAGTAACCGTTCCCACTCCTGAAACACTATGCCATCCTTCGTCACCCATCTCTATGCACATCTTGAGGTCTTTCTCCTCCAAGGCACTGAATAAATTTTTATCACCGGTCATGTGGAATGAGGCTCCACTATCAAGATACCAAACATAACCCATCATCGATGACACCATGCATGCGATGAGGGTAAAGTCCATTTCGAACTGAGAGGCTAATTCCTCACCTTCTGATGCTTCCAAGGTCCCTTCTTGGACTTCTTCGATGGGAAATTAGTCGCATAATGTCCCATCTTGTGACAATTAAAGCATCTTACTTTAGACATGTCACCCTTCTTCCCTCCATGAGAAGAATTCGATTTGAAATGGGAAGCCTTGCCCTTCCCTTTCCTTGCTTTACTTGCTAAGGCCATATTTTCTTCGTCACCATTCTTGGATGAAGAACCATCTCGTGTGCTCCTCCTGATCTCCTCTTGCATAAGATCCGACCACAGTCGTTCCCAATCCGGCAATTTCTCCCTTCCATTCACAGAGTCCTAGTAGCTATTCTAACTCTTTGGAAGGCCAAGGAGAGCAAGGCTCACCATATCGTCATCGACCGTAGTTATTCCCACACTTCCAAGCTCATCTCTGTAGGTGGTGAGCTTGTTCAGATATGTGGAAATAGTATCGCCCTTCTGCATCTTGATTCTTCGAAGCTTATCCTTGAGTGCCAATTTCCTCTGGTCGCTATTGTTCTGGTAGAGGTCCTTCAATGTCTTCCACATTGAAAATGGAGTATCCTTCCATGGAGACTCAAGACAATATGGTCTCGAGCTCCCTCAAGGATGACCCGTCTCACCTTCGCCGCACACTTCTTCCACTCAGCCAACTCTTGTGCATTAGTTGAAGCTAGCTTTGGGATTTCTTGATCAATGAATTCCTTCATGTCATTGTCTTCTAATACAACCTCCATTATATCTTTCAATGCTATGTAATTCGACCAACCTTCCAAGGCATACTCGAGTCTCAAGCCATAGAACGCCATTGCTCAACCTTGAAGTATGATATGAATTCGATTTTCACCTGCAACCCCGAACTTCAAACTTCGAATTCTCTTCTCAATATGCTGTTCACAGCTCTAATACCATGTAGAAAATTTCTACAAATCTAGCTCTGGTACCATGTAGAAAATCTGATGGTAGGTTAACCCGATAATGCAATATAAATCAAGTAGAATACTATAACCTACTTCTACTATAAATTTGTGGAAGCTTAAAGATCACGCTGAACAATATAACCAGAAGAAGAAGGATCAATGGCACAATACACATGAAAATTCTTTGGGGAAAGCCTCAACTAAAAACCCCACACTATAGTATTATCATACATGGTGGAAATACATAGGAATTATACAAAGCCTTAGCTCTCACAGCTAGCCAGCTCTTAGTACAATCCTCACAAATTCTCACAGGAAATCTTGGCTTCTCTCTAGCCTTCCTCTCTGCCCTCCAAGTTCCTATTTCCTTGCGTTTTTCCTTATGGATGATTTTCCTTTTACCAAGTGGAAAACTAGCAATCAAAACTACACAATCCTCAAGGATAAATCCTTGACTGCATGCATGAGTTTTCTCCATGAGAAAACACATGCAACTGATAGTACATTGTCCTTTAACTTTAATCTCAACTAGGTCTTTCTCAGAATAGACATGCATGAGTTTCTGATGAGGGAATCTTCAATTAACTAGAGTAGCACTATTTGAGTGCATTAGTGCATCAACTGACTGTTAACTCACTATTAGTTCCTCAAATAGTTTGGAACTAATTTAACTGGACTTAACTCAGTAAACTGATTTAACTATTTACAAATCAAATATAACTCAATCTTATCTCCTTAATTTAAGGGATAACTCTTGCATGACTTCAGAAAGACTTCTAACTTGAATTTCTCCAACTAATTAATTTAAAATAAATTAATTAATTATTTCCAAGTAGCTATTAAGACTAAATTCGATTTTAATTCACAATTTGATTTAAGGGCAAATTAAATTGGAATATTCTTGTTGCCATATTTCAACACATTTGAGCACATTGATCAAGCCATATTCTCTTCTCTTATTGTCTTGGTTCGGATAGGTCTGGCGGAGGAAAGCTCACGCAAGGGGTCTAAATCTACAAGGTCAAAGCTCGCACGTGTCTAGGGTTTCTAGATCTCGGACATGGCTCATAACTAAGGTTTTTAATCCTTGTACACTAGCATAGTATGGTCAAGAGAGCGTTCGGGAACTCTTGGATGCTGGCAAAAAGTGTTTAAGGCAACATCTGGGAGGCTAGGGTTCCCACAGTTCAGTCTAATATTGCCACAGACGCATGCACAGAATGGTCTAGGGAGCGTCTGGGCTGCCATATATGCTCGCACATAAGACTTTTGGGAGCATCCAGGGTTTGAGGCATATCTGAGTATGTTTGACCCTGGATGCCCTCATCCAGTTCTCTAGAGAGCGTCCCAATTTGTTCTTGATGACCTCATCCAATTCTCCAGAGAGCATCCAGATATGTTCCTAATGTTGTCATCTAGTTTTGCAGAGAGCGTCTAGATCTATCTTAGATGCTCACACACAATACTTTTGTGTGTGTTTGGGACCTAAAGATGAGTTATCAGTTTGCAACAATGTTCAACAGTGTTCAACAATGTTTAGTAGTGTTGTTGGGAAAAGTATCTATTCAGAACGCCCCTATCCCACTCTAAGGTGTGATAGTGCCTTAGCAACAAACAAGGAAAACTACTTGAGTATTCTTCTTTATGAAATGTAAATGAGGAGAAAGGATGTAACTAACCTGTGTCTTTCGCTAGTTTGTTGATCCAATCGCTCCTCTCTTCAATGGCTCCCAGCTCCCTACTCCCTCACCGGCCCAGCTTCACCGAATTCCTGCAAGATCACAAGAGAGAGAAACTACACGAAGATATAGATATACATTCATAAAAAGCTCAGGATCAGATTAAGCTAAACATGCAAATATAACAAAACATCATTGATACACAGCATGTAGGAGAAACTCAAATAATTTTATTGATATGATAAGAAAGTCCAAGAGGAGATACAGCCAAGTGAGTCTCGATCCAGCATCTACCTCCCAGCAAAGGAATCCCTTCCTCTCCTCCAACAAAGCATAAATCACCCAATGTACTAATCTCAATCTCAAACCAACAGCAATTCTCTGCAAAGTACAAAATTCCAGCCTCTAGATCTCTGGGATGAGGGATCCATATATAGATGTAAGCAGAGAGGATGAGTCAGCTTATGTTTTGACTTGTGGCTTCTCTCTGTCAGTTCTTGCTTCCACTTGGAGACTGAGAGCCTCTTACTCATCACTTGGTCGAATTCAGTGAGGCAAGTGCCAGTGGAGAAGATTCTGGAAGCTTCCATGGTATTTCCACCTCGTTGAATGACTCTGCCACTTGTCATTTCCCGCTCAACGCACCTGGGTAGTGCATTCAAGTGCGTTGCAACGCACCTAGCCAGTGTATTTGGGTGCTTTGCAACGCAGGCAGCTAGTGGAGCTTCTGAATTGATCCTGATTTGACTAGTTCTGAGTAGTTTCTGGTGGAGAACTTCTGGGAGAAGCTGTCATTGGTTGACCATGTTCCTTTAGGAGCTGTAACAACATCTTTAGGGACTTTGGATCCCTTGAATTATGGACATTTCATGCTCATAGCTGTAAGGCACAAAAATGTCTATAACAGTTGCCCCCTAAAGTATGAGGCCGTTTATCGGGTGAAATGCTTTATTAGGAGGATCTGAAGTTATTTCAATGCTGGGAGGAGACCTGTAATAAGATACAATACAATACATTATTTTTCATACTGTTTTCATGATCTAGCTGAGGCGGGCATTCCCATGCTCATCTTTATAAATTAATTTTTATGTACATAGGACAGATAATCGTCTGATGGTAGACTGATGATTCTGATGAAATCATCATCCTTTTGGTAGGATGATTATCTGTTCTGCAGTGATGTACATGTCAATGTCTTTATTTTTCTTGAATATATATCGCAGCCCGGATGGATGAAACTAGATCCGGGGTCTTCAATCTCGTCCGATCTTCACTCTAAGTACAAGTCGATCCATGTGAGAAATGTTTTGAAGTCGAACATGGAAAGACATCGCTTGATTACCAATCAATGATGTAAACTGTTAACAAGCGCGAGAGGAATCACCGATAATGATACTGACCCTCAAGGTATTGCAGTACAATTCACGTGGTGTGAATAAAGGACTTGGCATCGAACACCACGCAAAATCTTTCGGTCGAAGGTCATTGATGTATACCTGTCGCCGGAAGTGAGAAACTTGTCATTGAGGCATGCAAGCTTCACAGTACTGAAGGGGGTGTTCCTAGATCGACTTATTGGATAATGAGTTGATGTCAACAAGAAGCGATCCGTCAAAGGAGGGCCTTAATGTATCCCACATCAATGACACGGAACGGAGTAAATGATTTTGATGGAGGTGAAAAACGATCTGATGATATATGGTTCAGGGTGGCGGTCATAAAAGAATGAAGTATAATGTATGGTAGTGGATGGGACACGGTTGACTTCTCTGGATGACTTCTCTTGAACATATCGGCGACACTTATATGATGGATTGGTAGCATTTACCCCAAAGGTGGATGGTATGGCGAGACCATGGTGATGTGACCGGTGAATGAAACAACCCAACCCGACTCAAGCACGGAGTGGAAGTGTCATGTTCAAGAGCGACTTGCTACCAATAAAGGTTCTTTGAGTTTCTTCCCAATTTTTCCCCAGTCATTGCTGACCAGTACCTCTTTACTTTTGTCAAGCTTGAGGAGGATAACATATGCTTGTTCTATAATTTTCCCTTCAGGCAAACCCATCGCTATGTTTTAACGAGCCTAGCGATAGTGAAACTCGTTCTCGTCTAAAGACAAGTTTGTCGCTATTAATGTTTTTAACGAGTCTAACGACAAAGATAACTTGGTCCTTTTCATTTTTAGAGAGTCTGAAAAGGTACGTAAAGTTAACTCCGGAGTTCCTTTTTCGTCATCTAATCCCTTAAGTCCGAAAAAGTATAAAAGAATATAGAAGGGATGAATTTTCGATAGTTTTAACGAGCCGAACAAAACAAGCGCTCGATTTTTTTGTGCAATAATCCCTCAGGTCCAAAAAGATTAAAATCTAGAGGAGGGATAGCACTTCCGGTCACTTTAACGAGCTGGAAGGCCAAAACTCGGTAATCTTTTCATATTTTACGAGTCAGATGAAAAGAGCTTAAAGAAGACTCGTCTTTTGAGGAACGAGTGATAAAATGGGTAGCAGCTGATTCCAGGTAAGGGTTGGAATTTTCCAAGCACGGCAGTGTCACAAGGATGGCTAGTGAAATCACTCTTCGCAGCTGTTCCTCAAAATGGGTAAACAATCAAATGGAGGTGAATGATCGGCCAATGGAAAAGTGGAGGTGACGGTGCAAACACGACCAAGGCTTTAATGGCTGATAATGTTACATTCACGGTGGTTATTTACGGGGAGATAGTTCATTTTTTAACGAGCTTAAATGCGGGTTGAAACACTTGCTCGATCTTATGTTTATTTTTTAACGAGCATGAACTATGTGCTAAAACTGCTCGATCTTATGTTTATTTTTTAACGAGCATGAACTATGTGCTAAAACTGCTCGATCTTATGTTTATTTTTTAACGAGCATGAACTATGTGCTAAAATTGCTCGATAACATGGTCTTGTTTTGATTTTTATAAATAGCTTTGCTCTTTCAAAGATAGTACTGTTCTTTCAATTGCTACATCAAACTAGTTAGAAATGGACAATATTTACTTGGAAATGAGATTAAAATGCTAATATTTTACTTTGAACTACGTGAAAAGCAATTAAAAAGTGTTTTTACCTCTCATTTTACCATTTCATTTGAGCTTGGTTTGTTGGAGCTTTGGAGGTGCCTCTTCCCCCTCGATTTTCATCAGCTGATTTCGGGAGATTCTGTGGACGATTCTCGGCGCCATCTGGACCAGGTAGGAGCTAAACCTGAGCTCTTTCATTTCATGGTTTCTTTTCTGCATTTTGTGCTTCAGTCCCTGCTTTTCTGAGCCCCTGGGGTTTGATGGGTGCGTTCTGCCATCAACGCACCCTAGGCCTATCGAAACCTGCGCTGATTGTGAGTCGTCATGAAGGTGACTTGACATTCAACGCACCCATAACACATGTGTAGGTGCGTTGGGCGCAGAAAGGAAAGATGTAGCACAGTTTTTAATGAATTTTTCCCTGTTTCTCATCAAAATTAGGATTTAATCTCCTCTCTTGTTTGTTTTTGCAGAGATATTGGAGCAAAATGACCCTTACATGGCGAGAACTAGAACATGAAGAAGAGGACATGATTGCCCTACATGATCCTGTTACAGTGAACGCGCTGCGGAACTGTGGTTTGCTGAAGTTCTTCCGCATCTCTAGCATGAGACAGCAGATCAACCTACTGCAGTATTTGCTCGATGCTTGGGATCCTATCAATCAAGTTTTCCAGATTAGGGGCAAATCTATCCCCTTGACTGCAGTAGACATTTACTTCTTGACTGGCTTGTCGCGGCGGGGTGCCCCCATTTCTTTGTCAGGTTCGGCCCGAGGGAGTGACTCTGTGAGAGATTATGTCCACCAGTATTGCAGGGAAGGATCTCAGCTAAGTAAAGACGGCAAGATCATTATCTGAGACGTCACTGACAGGTCCCTCAGGTCTATCCTGTTCACTTTTGGTAGGATGGCTGGGAGTGCATCTCTTCATGTAGCCAACAGGTCCTATATGCAGCATGCCTTGGAATGCCTTCAACCGAAAATATTCAACTGGTGTGATGCAGTACTTCTTGTGATGAAGATTCAGTTGACCAAGATAAAGGATGGGAGGTTGAAGAACTTTGGGTTTGGTTCTATTTTTACCGCCTTTTCCTTGGAGAAAATACCACTGATGCAGTCGCAGTACATTGCACTCGACATACCTCCTCCTACTGAACCACGTATGCAGAGATGGGTTGACCATATGTCTAGGCATGTTGGTCAGTCTCAGATTTCGTTTTCCGATACCTTCTTCAGGTGGTTTGATCGACAGGAGATGGCTTATGCCGAGTATCCATACGCTGGCATGGATTTCCGGGGTGATCTGGATTTAGTACTACCGGATGGCGAGCAGTGGGGCGCTATTGGTAAAATCTTTGACCATATCATTGTTTACTGTTTTTATTTATAATGTCCTTGTGCTTTATTTTATCAAGAATTTTAATCAAACTCTTGTGTTCATGCAGATGTTGGTCCTGTTCGTCCAGTAGTCCGTCTGAGAGTGTCGAACACTGCCCCAGCAGGAGAGGCTGCCGGGAGGGTTATCCTTCATGACCTTGATGTGGCCGAGACTCTCACAGCTGTGCAGGAGCAGGTTGAGAGCCTTACTCTCGGTATTCCCGATGTGAGGATCAACGAGCTACCTTTGCAGTTACAGCGACATACTACTAGTGTGCCTAGACGATGGACTCGTCTCTTACGCATGATCGCACAGGCTGTGACTTGCTATCACGAGCATCATTAGACTAGGGTGCCCCCTATCATTTTGAGTTTTTGGGTCATGTGACCGATTTTGTCTTGGTTACAGAACATTATATGTAAACCATAAACAGCTATATATATATTTTGATTTTCGGGTTTTGTTCTGGTTGAGCTATATGATCCACATGTGAAACATTGATGATGTGTTTTCTTTTTATGAATGTTGCAAATGTCTATCTAACACATAGTTTGCTAATGAGTCGGTTAATGTGTTTAAGTTTCTGGAAATATGTTGGTATTGAATAAAATCAAATTGTCTTTCCAAAATCTTAACCCTTAGGAACATGCGATAAATAGCTGGGTTTCGGACGAAATATATACCATTGAGTTGTAGTATTACGAGTTGTGAGTCTAGCCTGACGATTAGTCGGCGTATACCATGGGTGATGGCATCAGAGAGAAGTTCTATCAACGCGCTATACTCAGCGATGTTATTCGTTGATTGACCGATACATACACCTCTGAAACTTACTAACTCGCCGCTTGGATCAAAAATGGCCCAGGCTGCGGAGGACAGGTTCCACGAACTACGACTCGCTCCGTCGGCATATCCAACACATGTCTCCAAAAGGTTTGACATCTGCAATAAATGTAAAAAGGTGGATTACTCGACCAAAACGAACACTTTAGCGAAAACAAAATACAACAAAAGCATATTGGTTACTATTTAAGCATAGTAACGCTTGAGGTACAACCCATTACGAGGTTGCGCCAGTGGAATTCCGTCATAATCCATTAACTCGTAGGCTCCTTTTGCTAACACTCGTTTAACAATATAGGGGCCCATCCATAAAGAATTAAATTTACCTGCTCCCAATTTATCGGATTCTTGGTCGTAAAGCAAGACCAAGTCACCTTCTGAGAAGACACGGGGTTTGACATTTTTGTCGAACTGCACCTTGACTCGTTTCTTATGGGCTTCGTTAGCCAAAGCGGCATCACGACGGGTTTCATCCAATTGGATTAATTCCAAGAAACGGGCCTCTTCTTCTGAAGTTCCGGGGAGGAGATCGATTGCGAGTTTAAGAGACGAGATTTCGCACTGGACTGGTAAGACTGCTTCCAGGCCATATACCAGTTGGAAGGGTGTGAACCCGGTTGCATTCCTTACCGATGTTGAAGTACAGGATTAGGTGCCACCTTCTTTTGTGAACTCCGATCATCCTTTGCAACATACGCTTCAGGACCTTGTTGATCGCTTCAACTTGTCCGTTGGCTTGCGGATAATACGGAGTAGAGCTGTCGTGAGACAATCCTAGCTTGGCAGCTAATTCAAGCATCATGTGATTGCGAAAATGCGATCCATGATCCGTGACTATAGCCTGTGGTACGCCGAATCTGGCGACTACATGATTGAAAAAGAAAAGGGCAGTTGTTTCACCAGTGTTATCTAATGTAGGCATCGCCTCGGCCCATTTGGTAAAATAGTCAACGGCGACTATAATATACCCATGCCCCCCGGTCGAGGTGGGGTTACATGTCATGAAATCGATGCCCCATTTGGCGAATGGCCCAACAACAACTATTGGTTATAGAGGTGCGGGTGGTCTTCTGGTTTTGCTATCAAAAATTTGACAAGCATGGCAACTTCTGACTGCGGTTATGCAATCTTTGAACATTGTTGGCCAGAAGTATCCTGCTCGTAAGATTTTTTGTGTTGTAGCATAACCAGATTGATGCCCCCCACAAGCTCCTGAATGACACTCATTCAGGGCTTTCTCGACCTCCTCATGGGTGAGGCACCTTCTCAGAACTGTATCGATACCACGACAGTAAAGTGTATCACCAACGATCATGTAGTCTTTTGCTTGGTATCGTATACGTTTCTGTTCGGAGTGAGAGGTGTTAGGCCTAAACTTTTGGGTTTGGAGATAAATTATTATATCTCCATACCACTCATTGCTTGTGGATATCAGAAATAGATTCTCGTCCACGATTGATTCTTCGGATGTTTCATCGTTGGACGACAATGGGAGATCGCATAATAATTTTGCAAAAACTAGAGCTTTCTTTGATTTGGATTTTACGAATTCCAGATCAAACTTTTGAAGGATTGCTATCCATTTTGAATATTTGCCCCCGAGCAACTGTCGCGACAATATATAAGTCATGGGGTTGCAATCAGACAGAATGGTAGTTTTCCAAAAGAGGACATAGTGTCGAAACCTTTGTATCGCTTGAACAGCTGCAAGCGCTAGTTTTTCAACATAAGAATATTTACTTTCTGTATCATTTAAGTTTTTACTTAAATAATATATAGGGTGTTCGATTCCATCGACTTCTTGAACTAAAACCATCGCGATGGTCATATCTGCTGCAACCAGATACAGGTTAAAATCTCTTTGATAATCGGGGGCGTACATTAATGATGCTTTCATTAAAAAATATTTTAAAGCATCAAAGGAAGCTTGTGCAACCTGATCCCAGACGAAGGGTACCTCCTTTTTCAAAAGACGTGTATAACCTTTAGCAAGTTCGGCGTAATTTGGAATGAACCTCCTCAGAAAGTTTGCTTTCCCTTGGAGTTTCTGAATCTAAAGAAAATTTGAAGGTGGAGGCAAATTTATGATTTCCTGTACCTTGCATGGGTCGAGACGAATCCCATCCTTGGAGACTACAAAGCCAAGTAAACGACCAGAACTGACGCAAAATACACATTTGTGTGGATTGAGTCGTATCTTGTAGTGTTGGCAACATAGAAATATCGCTCTTAAATGCTGCGGATGATCAGTCCGCTTTCGCGAATGAGCCGGAAGGTCGTCGAGGTATGGTTGAACGATGTTTTTGATGTCATGGAAGGCATAATTTATTGCCCTCTGAAACGTCGCCCCTGCGTTCTTTAAACCAAAGGGTAATTTTCGATATGCGAATGTGCCCCACGGACAAATGAATGCAGTCTTTGACTGGTCCTATGGGTGGATATTTATTTGATTATACCCGGAAAATCCATCCATGAATGAAAAGATTTCGCATCCGGCACATTCATCAATTATCTGGTTGATGAAGGGTGTAGGGTAGTTGTCTTTTGGACAAGCTTGATTTACATCCCTATAATTGACACACACTCTAATTGTCCCTTGTTTCTTCATAACAGGGACAATATTCGATACCCAATCAGTTAGAGGAACCGGGTAGATGAAACCAGCATGGAGAAGTTTTTCAACTTCTGCTTTAATGGCAGCGGCTTTCTTGGGGTGCACCTGCCTGAGTCGTTGTCGTACCGGTTTGACATCTGGATACATCTTAATTTCGTGTTCAACGATACTCGAGTCGATGCCTGGCATTTCACTATATGACCAAGCAGAGACATCTCTGAATTCGCGAAAAAGAGCGTTATATATTTCCAGTTCTAAAGGAGAACAACATTTGCCAACATAAATATTCTCTACAACATCTGTTTTAGTCGAGATATTTATGGCTACAGTCTCTTCAATGTTGGATAAGTTTCGCTCGGAATCCACCGTATTTACAGTATTTGAAAGGAATTCAAAAACTGAAGGATGATAAAGGTCATCTTGAGTATCTTCTTCATAATCTGGAAGAAGGGAACGATGGTGGAAATCATTCCATGGTGCCCCTTCAATCAACATTGATTGTACGATTCCTTCGTTGGTTCCATGCACTCACGACCAAGGATCTGAAGGGGTACCATATTCTCTAGACCTATCTACCCAAACGCTTGATGAGCGTTGATTTGGGTTTGCCTCCCATGCTAGAAACATTGATTGCTACAATATTTCTATTGGGTTTGGGGGCAAAACCATTGCATGATCCATGTTGATAACGTTTTCTGAAATCTTTGTGGAAGATATCATATTGCAGTTTCCTATCGATGCTACTTCCGCCAGATTGATTGGAGGTGGAAGAGCGAAAGTTCCCATTAGTATAGGATCTTTTAGTAAGCCTACTCCGATATTCTGAAGTGAATGGGGGCTTCCATGGATCATGGGAATGCTTCCTGTAACTTGTGAGCCATTGGGGAGGAAGTTTTGTTGGTCGACGATTGTAATCCCCCCCTGAAAGGGAAATGCAATCTTTCTAAAATAGGTCGACACAACAGCTGCCATGGCATATATCCACGGTCTTCCTAGTAGGATGTTGTAATCAAGATTTCCATCGATGACTTCAACATCTATTTCTACTGTTTTTCTCCCTAGTTCAACCTTCAAGTTATTTAGGATACCATATGGGGTATATGTCCTTCCATCGAATGCTTTTAATGTCTTCGAAGATCTCGACAAGGTTGGAGATCCTAAAGTTTTCCAACAACTCATCGACATAATACATGTAGATACCCCCTCATCAATAATTGTTCGATGAACAGTTTTGTTGAGGGCTTTCACTTGAACAAGGAAAGCTAGTTGAGCCAGTAACTGAGGATCGTATCCTTTGTGGTCGAAGGATACAAGATTGGAATCTTTAGGATCAACCCCACCAATGGCTGATAACAAAGCCTGCCTTTGGGATGGGCAATTTTGTAGCACCTCAAGAGTCGACATAGCAGATGGCGATTGGGCCAAATCTTCCACTATGTTATAATGTTGTGTCGCTCTAGCGCGGTGATTAAACGTCGACTTGTGTACTACTCCCTTTGGCGGTTTTATTGTTAATTCAGGAATGATTGGTGGTACAACCTCTGTCGAAGTTGTTGTCAAACTACTTGGTTGATCTTTATCCTTGTCGTTCGACAGCTGCGGATTCCCGTAATCTTTGTTCCTTTTCGAAATCAAAGCATCATTTTGTTGCTTTGAAATTGACAACATTAGCACTTGAGACGGGGAAGCATTTCTGTTATCAACCAGATTTGTTCCTGGATTTGGAAACGGATCAGTTAACACAACTAAGGTTTTCGAACTCTTAAAGAATCTTTTAAGCTCAACTCTGTACGGACATTCTGCTCTCCAATGATCCTCATCGCATATATAACATGGATTTTTTGGTTTCCTATTTCCAGGAGGGTTTGAAGAAGTTTTTTCAAGAGATGACTCATCTTGTTTCTTCTTCTTACCTTTGCCTTGCTTCTTCTTGCTTCCTGGTTGTTTGGTTTCTTTGCCCTTATCTGTCGATACGACATTTACTTCCGAAGCAAGAATTTCGTCTTTTGCATTTTGATCTGAAATCTTACGGGCTTTCTTAGACGTAGCCTTTGTCGATTTCGCGTTTGTAGTGCCAATCACGCCATCTCCAGCGTGAGAGTCATTGTTTGATTTAGGAGGAGGAGGAATTGAGAATTCCGGTCTAGGAGCGTCAGGTATTTTGTCGTAGAGCGTGCCAGACTGAGTATAGACCAAGTCTAGATATTGCGCACGAGCGATGACTTGCTCTTCCGTTACGACTCCCCCCTTTGCCACATCTTCCGTTATGGCAGGAAGTAACGACTTGATAAACCATTCAGCTAATAGCTGATCGGGAACGCACGTTTTTACCATTCTACGACGACGTCGCCACTCATGTATATGATCAGATATGTGAGTGGTCGTTGTCTGTTTGAAGTTGGTTAAGATTTTCGTTCCCATTTCATACCTTATCGGTAATTGGAAATGGGTTAAGAAAGTCGTGGCTAAGGTACTGAAGTTGTCGAACGAAGCTCTAGGAAATTCAATATACCATTTTGCCGCTGGACCCGTTAATGTCCTCTGAAAAAGGCGAAGCCTTATCGAATCATCGTTTAGGGTGTTTGATGAACACCATAGATGAAATGTCATCACGTGATTCGATGGATCTTCACCTGGATTTCCATTAAATTTAGGAATATCTGATGGAAGTTTATGAGGGATCGTTGGCCACCAAGGGGCGTAAGAAATTGGATCGTTTTTTAACCGGTGTAAATCAGGTAACTCTAAAGTTGCCACGAATGGTAACTGTTGATTCAGGTTAGGTGAAGCATACCCAGGATATGATGGAATTGCCTGAGCAGTTGGCCTTTGCATACCAGCATAATGTAGTTGATGCTGGTATGACTGATACGGTTGGTGGACATGACCATTGTAAAGTGGTTGATTTTGATCGTTTTGAATGTACGGCTGTCCACTGTTCGCAAAGATCTGTTGCTCAGAACCTTGGTATACTTGTTGGAATTGTGGTTGTTGGTATTGTACCAGCCACGGTTGTGAAGCCATGTTCTGTTGTACTATACTAACCGTTGGACCAAGGTGTGGGGTAATTGTACCCGTTTGGACCTGTGTCGCCCCACCAGTCGGCGATTGTGGTTGAGTCACAGGGTCAAGGGGCTGTTGCATTACAACCTGAGAAATCTGAGGTTGACATACAACAGGCGGCGTTTGAACTTGTGACACTGTAACAATGGCCAGTGTAGTAGGTATATTCGACACAGGTACGCATTGTTGCATCGAATACACAACCCTTGGTTGTTGGGGTAGTATAGGTACCCAACCACTTGATGTAACTCCAGTATAACCTGAATACTGTTGTGAACTCCCATATGGATATCCTCCCAGAGGGGGTAATGAAGGCGCATACTGGCCCCCATACGGTGGCAATCCGGAACTCAAGGGAATTGTCTGCCCTTGGGGACTGGATTGTCCAAATTGACCTCCAAATGGATCAATTTGGCGAGTCTCAACATAAGAGTTGCCGGATATTATTCCGGAGGAACAAACAGGAACGGACCATACTGTCGAAATAGCCCCTGGATGGACTCCTTCTAGCGGTTGTGAGCTAGTTGGGACAGATGGTACGCCGACAAACATTGTCGGAGTGACGGCAGGGAGTTCTGCTGTCGCTGTGTCAGTCGACACAGTCCTAGATGTTGACGGTTGTTCAGACATTTTGAGTCTATCCAAAAGATTACCTAGCGATTCTACAGGAACTTCCACTGGTGGTAGACTAACTTCTGATGTCGAAGGAAATAGAGTGACCCCGACTCCAAAATGCGTTGGAGTACTTGCTTGCGGATCTTCTACAATTTCCTCTATCGCAATAAAACCAGGTGGAAGGGGAAGACCGTCAGGTCCGTAAAATATTTCTGGTGCCGAAGAAGGGGTTGAATCGACAGCGACAGATGTTTGAAGAGCAAGACTCTACGAACCGGTTGCAGATGGAACTGGTTCAGTAACACAAGTGTTTACTCTCAGACTAGGATCAGTATCACTGTCCCTCTGTGGCTGTTGAACTTCTTCTGTAGAGGCAGGGTTTCCAGAAATATTTGGAGTAACCGGAACCTCGGATGTTGTTGGAACACTTGTTCTAACTTTAATAGGAGATTTCGAACCGGTTAAACGAGTTCGCTTTGTCCGTACTGTTTTTGATTCTGGAGACAAAGACGGTTGACTCGTAAGCCTCCGCGAACGACGGGGTTTCAATTGACTTTCTTCCACGATTGCAGATTACTCGATCAACTAAAATACCAAAGGGGAAATATGTTTATGAATTAAACGAATTTTAGATGCTTTGGACACAACTTGCTTTTTCAATTTTAAAGAGTCGAGAAAAAGCAAAAGATGACTCTAGTCTCCTTTGATTTTTAATGAGCCTGAAGTGACAAGTGCTCAGATGGACCTTTTCTGTTAAGGAGTCTGAAAAGGAATGAAAGGGACTGCTCTGGAGTTCTAGGTAGAGGGTGTGCCAAACCAATCGCAAAACCGCAGAATACTTTTTAAGGTACGGGTGGTCAATCTTCCCGAATGTTGTGTTCAGTGCATTGCGATCAGTAGGGCGACCGACACGGCTTCCTATGGATAAAGGTTTTATGCCTATAGGGGTCTCCCAATATATACTCGACGGTACGTGGGAGCACAATCCATACTGGCACTTATCGTCTCTCAGGAGGAATCACCCAACCATCAGTGAGGCCGACAGTAACCAGGTTTTACGACGCCGGAACACGTCTCTAGCCTAGACCTCTATGTTGTGCGTTAAGTTCCAATGCGTTGTTAAGTTCATTCAATTTATTTTAGGTTGATCTTTCTTAGAAGTTTGCCTTTTTGGATCACCACGAGATGTATATACAATTCCTAAATGCAGTCTAAAGATGATAAGCAAGCTTTTATCTCTTTTCAACAATGAAAATCCTAGCTACAAGGGGAAAAGAAAGACACAATCTTTTCTCAAAGAGCATAGAGCACACTGTAAATGCACTTTTCCTAAATCAAACCATACAAACTATCAATATGCAAATGCACAAATGCATGTATTTTTTTTCACTTTCTTAATATTGATGCCTAAAAAGAAAGCTGTTTTACAAATTTGAATTCGATTTCAAGTGAAAACACATACAAGTTTCTTTTTGAAATCAAAAAGACGATTACGACACTTTATAATTTTGAAGTAAACACTTGTTTCGACACTAGAAATTCACAAATTCAAACCAAAAGACAAAATTAAAAGCGCAATCAACTGTCAACAACAAACAAACTTACTCCTAAGATCAAAACGACACTTACGACAGGTCTAGATCTAAGGGCGACAGTATGACTAGTTTACTTTTGTAATGGGAAACTGCAAATGATGTAACAAATACACAAAAAAAAATACAGTTTCTTTTATACAACTGAGGCGGAATTAAGGCAGAGAAAAGGGGTTTTCAGATAGGTACACACACTGATAATAGGCCGCAAAAATCAGAGATAAAACTGAACAAAATGAAGCAAAGAACCACAGTTGCACAGGGCAAAGGCTGATCAGTGCACCTGTTACACAGAGAAACTGAATTGCAGTGCAGGTAGCCCTCTCAGGACCTGCGTTGAAATGCAGAGTCTCTTCACAGAGCCTGCGCTGAAGCAGAAACGAGAGTTTCCTCTGGGTTCTGGGTCACGGTTTTCAATTTGATCTGAGGTTTTTGGCCGGATAAAAGCTATCAATAAGGTACAATTAGAAGGATGATTTAAAGGAGGACTAAGAGCTATCACAAAGGGCAGTTAGAGCATTTGTGGATCAGCTTGTTCAGATCATAAACAGGCCCAGTAAGTGGACTAGAGTGGTATATCTCTACTTTGCATTTGTAAATGGAAAATGCAGTTCGATTCGCCACTCCTAAGTTTATGAGAAGAACAACAATAGAAACACAAATAAACTAACTAGATACGATCCCCAGCGGAGTCGCCAATTTGTTGTTGGGAAAAGTATCTATCCAGAACGCCCCTATCCCACTCTAAGGTGTGATAGTGCCTTAGCAACAAACAAGGAAAACTACTTGAGTATTCTTCTTTATGAAATGTAAATGAGGAGAAAGGATGTAACTAACCTGTGTCTTTCGCTAGTTTTTTGATCCAATCGCTCCTCTCTTCAATGGCTCCCAGCTCCCTGCTCCCTCACCGGCCCAGCTTCACCGAATTCCTGCAAGATCACAAGAGAGAGAAACTACACGAAGATATAGATATACATTCATAAAAAGCTCAGGATCAGATTAAGCTAAACATGCAAATATAACAAAACATCATTGATACACAGCATGTAGGAGAAACTCAAATAATTTTATTGATATGATAAGAAAGTCCAAGAGGAGATACAACCAAGTGAGTCTCGATCCAGCATTTACCTCCCAGCAAAGGAATCCCTTCCTCTCCTCCAACAAAGCATAAATCACCCAATGTACTAATCTCAATCTCAAACCAACAGCGATTCTCTGCAAAGTACAAAATTCCAGCCTTTGGATCTCTGGGATGAGGGATCCATATATAGATGTAAACAGAGAGGATGAGTCAGCTTATGTTTTGACTTGTGGCTTCTCTCTGTCAGTTCTTGCTTCCACTTGGAGACTGAGAGCCTCTTACTCATCACTTGGTCGAATTCAGTGAGGCAAGTGTCAGTGGAGAAGATTTTGGAAGCTTCCATGGTCTTTCCACCTCGTTGAATGACTCTGTCACTTGTCATTTCCCGCTCAACGCACCTGGGTAGTGCATTCAAGTGCGTTGCAACACACCTAGCCAGTGTATTTGGGTGCTTTGCAACGCAGGCAGCTAGTGGAGCTTCTGAATTGATCCTGATTTGACTAGTTCTGAGTAGTTTCTGGTGGAGAACTTCTGGGAGAAGCTGTCATTGGTTGACCCTGTTCCTTTAGGAGCTGTAACAACATCTTTAGGGACTTTGGATCCCTTGAATTATGGACATTTCATGCTCATAGCTGTAAGGCACAAAAATGTCTATAAAAAATAGTATTCAATAGTGTTTAGCAGTGTTCAACAATATTCAACAATGTTTAGCAGTGTTCAACAGTGTTCAACATAGTGAAAATAGTATCCAACAATTACCTATAGTTAGTGGAAACACATTACATTATTCAGAATTAGGGTTTTGATTATAAGCATGATTAGATTAATTTCATTGATATCATAGTTGTTTTGTTGTATAGATAAAGTTATGGATCATTGTACTCTCTTTTGTTGAATCATTTGATGATGATCTAAGAAGAAGAAGATTTGCAAGGGTTTTCCCCATAGAGGGTCCCTGGTCTCGAACCAATCCTAGTGTCTCTATGTGTGTGCATAATTTTCTTCTATTGTTTCGTTATGTTCCATTGCATTGATGATGATGATGATGATGATATTCTTTCTACATAATTGCATATGTTGTTTAATAATGGTGTAGATCCGAATAATGTAATGATGATATGCGGTGAACTCAATTTATTAATGAATAAATGCAATTATAAAAGCAAAGAAAAATATAGCCCTATGAAAAATTAACATAAAATATTATATGCATCTCAATTCTAGGTTTGTAGAATTTTATTTCCAATGCTAGTAAGTATGCATTTTATCAATTTTATCAAATCAAGGCTACCAGTATGTTCTTCTTTTCAAGTTTAAAATAATTCCAAACCATTTCTACAAGATTTGATCCATACAAAATATTCCCTTCTGAATTTTCCTTTCAAAGAGTTCATCCATACCCAAATTGTTCTTCTAAACTAGGATTTGTGGCTTTATACATTCCTTGATCCTCAAGGAAATTTTGTCAAACACTTAGACTACAAAATTCATTTTTTAAAATTTCATAATGCTCACTCTAAAATTCAAATATTTCTTCATTTATGCCTCCATAAGCTACCCTAACACTCTAACATCCATCCAATTAGGTAATTGTGATATTCAGTTCAACGTTTGCAAACTTTAAATGTTGTTTTCCCCAATTAATCTCATGAAGCATTTTTTCCAAACACTTGTTGCATAATTGCAATTTCTTAATATATGATTCACTTATGGACCTGTTGTAGGGAAAACCCAAAACCCCCCATTACTTCAAATAATGGGGACCCTTTCCATTAATTTTTGGCAAAACACCTTTTATGATTTTCATTAAGGATTTTTTTCTTTTTTTGTTACTTTCATCGGATTTATGTTTTGATTATTTCATTGAATCTGACTTTTCATAAGCTTTCTAGCGATACTTGTTTTGCCTCATTTGGTCAACCGGTTTGTAAATGACACTACTTTGAAGTTTGATCATTTTCTCGTGTGGACTAAAAAATATAAATAAATTTATGATATTCAATTTTTGCAATTAAAACAGTCATTCATTATAAATATTAACTTTTAGTGAATTTTTACTATGTTTTTCATTTTTTCACTAATGGTCCTTCAAAATGACCCAGCTAAATTGTACAATAAATAAAAACACGTTTCAGGATCTCTGTAATTTACTCCAATTTGTTATATTAAAATAAATTGTCAAACCTAAAACCCAAAATTACAAGATGGTTATAGTCCAATTTATAGGATGGTTAATTAACATGGACCCCACTTCACCTCACTTCCCTTCTTTCCTAAAAAAATTACAATAAAAATATCGACTGCGAAATTACAATATCGCGATATCACATATCACAATTTCACTAAACTCCTCAATTATTAAACTTGAAATGTTACAATAAGTTCTTTAGTTTTATTATAAACTTTTTAAAACTCCTTATACCTCCTCACCTCACCTCACCTCACCCACACATCACCTTATCCCTCCATCCACCTCACCTTATCACTCAATCTTCCATTAACTTCAACCCTCCTTATAACTCCATACACCTTCCATCTTCCATACCCTCTCCTCCACACTCTCCACATAATATTTCTTTTAATAATAATTGGTTTGTAATGTTATTAAATTATAATATTGACATCGATTCTAATGGTTTGTAATATTATTAAATTATAATATTTAATTATAATAAAATTATATTATATTATATTATATTTATAATTATAATTATAATTATAATTATAATTATCATTATAATGTTATATAATAATAATTTAATTAATTATTAAGTTTTTGTTTAATTTTGTTTAATTAAAATTAATAATATAATTATAATTAATTAGTATTAATTAATTAATCATTACAATTTAATTTAGGATTAGAAATTATTTAAAAATTTCTTATTTTTAGTCTATGCAACAAAATTTTGGCAATTTTAATATACCAATTTCAGAAGCTCATAAATTGAGTTTTACTTGGCCAAATGAGACCCAAGATGGCTCATTGGAAAGATAAAATTGTGGAGAATATACTTGAAATGATTTCATTTCCGTATTTGATCATTTATTAGGTCTAAAATCCAGTAGAAGATCAGGATCCAAATCTTTAACAAAATCAATTTTCTGAGTTTTATTTTCTGCATTCTCATTTGCCCATGACTTCTTCTGAGTGTAGACCCATTCATCAATAATATCTTTGGCCAATTAAATCATCACAGACATCAATAGAAAGCTCAGATTTCATTTTCAATTATTTATTTAATTGAATTTGATTGGATTTCTTTTAATTCCAGATTTAGCATTTTGATTTTATTTTTGTATTTTAATTTTTGTATTATTTTTTTTACAGGAAAACAATTGAAGAGATGAATAGAAAAGAGTCCCAATCAATGAGAAGGATCCAACAATAGAAGAATGGAATTTTGAGCCAATGAAAATTGATTAAACATATTTCTTCTTCAACAAACTTTTTTGTTAAGAATTCTTTTGAAACTATTATAAATAGCAGATTGTAGAATGTAATAAGGGGCTTCTTTCCTCTGCAATTATGGAATTCTAAAAGCACTTCTGTAATAAGAATTTAGAGTTGTAGGTAGGAGGAGAGAAAATTTCAGATCTGGGGATTATTGAGGATTTTTCTTTTGCATTATGAATTATGTATGATGGGCAGAGTTTGCACTTCTGCAGCTCTTGTTGTAACAACAGAAGTTCGAACAATGTAAAGGATTGTTGGAGACCAAAGCCAAAGAAATGGATTGAATAAATTGATATTTCTAATACTACTGTTTTAAATACTAGTTTCATTTTATAATGGCAAGAATGTGTCATTTTATTCATATTTGTGCACTATTGTCGGTATGAGTAATTTGTCTGAATCATATGTTATTATTTATCTCTACTCTTGTGGGTTGAATTCTGATTTCTGAGTAACTATTTACTCATAAATTTGTTTTTAATACTGGTTTAACAAATAGTGATATGGTGTGAACTACTTCCTCATATTATTGTTTAATTATTCGAATTACTGATTAAATAATCGATATCATTTTCTGAACTTCTTCCTAAATGTTGTTGGTTTATTATTTCAGTTAAGAGATCTCTGAATAGAATATGTTTTGGTATACATAATGTCAATTAATTGAACTACTTCGTTAGCTTGATATTCATTATAAGCTAGACATATTTAAATCCCAATCATTTAAATATCTTGCTCTCAGTTGGGTTAGATCTATATCGGCTCAATTGAGATATGATTATGATTTAGTTCTTTTTGTTTGCATTATAGAATAAGTTTTCATTTAGATTTAATTTTACATTCTTATAAGTCCTCTTCCCAAAGAGGAAAACTTTAGTTGTGGCTTGGCTGAGCCCCATATTAGCTTAAGGATCACTTTCTTACCTGATCAACAAGATGGTTGATCTGATGTTTCTTCTCCATTGGTGGATGAAAGTGATATTGTAAGCCATTTTGGAGATTGAGAGAAGGTAATTGGACCTAGTTGAACCAGTCGGATCCACCATTCCAAATGGAAAAGGAGCTTCTTTAAGGTCCAAACTGGGTGGTCATCCCCCAATGTTGTTGCAGCGAATTTCGAGGCTTCAACAGGACCATATAGCATCAATGATCTAACTTGTGGCTTTGATACTAGTATATTACATACCCAATACCCTCTGCACAATTCGAGAACATGGGGTGCTTCACTTATCCATCCAATTCACACCAATTTAGTAAGGAATCAAATGCATTGTTATGTTGTTAATTATTTACTTTAAGTAGGCATGACATTATAAATCAACCTAATTTTAAACAATCAATAATTCATGAAATCATAAATGCCAACAAACACAAACAATGTGAAGAAAATCTGAAAATTAATTCAACCATGACATAAACCATAACATAATTCAACATAATTCATAGATGCATTTAACAATACTTATCTATTTGAATTGTTCAACAGTTGGTTGCAAAAATGGGATGTTATTCCTAACCATAAGCTCTATATTTCCACTCGTCATATCTATAATAGAGGCCACTCTTGTGTTGAGATTGTGGATCAATAATGAACACACTCTTTTTATGGTTGGATCTAATTTCTTGTTCTCACAACTCAATTCCTAGCCTTGCAGTTATTAATTACACCATAAATAATTCTCAATCCATAACCCTCTTTCTCATCAGCCTACACAACCTAAGGAATGGGATCCCCTTCTCTACTCAGTAGACCCTCATGTTATCCCACTTCCCTCTAGTGCCACAACATAGGTTGGATAAGAAGATTCAATATTAAGATTCTAAGGAATTATCATTTGTAGTTAATTCCCTCAATTATAAATATTATCATTATATACAATCCTCACTTAATTCGTGGTTATGTCATTCATAATTTGAATCCATTATACACACAACATTTTTCTCAAGGATTATTAATTGGATGTAGGTTGGGTGGAGAAATTATTATCATCCCCACTCAGATTGAATTCATGCATTTGACATGTTGATCTCATAATGAGTATATCCTTGTAATGGTTGTGATCCTTGTTGTTTGAGAGTCCCTCAAGGAATGAAATATATATATTTCTCATATGGAATATAAAAAAATTCTTCAAAGATTTTTTTTTTTTTCTCAAGGACAACTTCCTCGCTTCTCCAAACAAAGGGCAATTCACAGGGTGAGTTCCCAATTGTGATAATTTTAGCTTTCATTTAATAACAATTAATTTTCAAAATCCCCTCTTCAATCATCAAAACTAAACAACCACAATTTAATTTGCTTGCATGGCAAAAGTAAGACTTATAGTTGCATGGCATGAAGGCATTACATATCTCCTTCATGCATTAATCCCCCTAATGCTTAATTAAATTGTAATTAGCTAATAATTAGGGAACGTTATTAAGTTTTACAATAATTTGAGGTAAATCCCCTTACTAGAGTCCTTTTCCTTAAGATCCTCAAGCTCCTTTGTCTTTCCCTTCTTGTGGAATCATAACTTCCCTTTTTTTATCTTTCTCTTTTATAATTAACATTGTACTTTCTCTTTTATAATTAACAGTGTACTTTACATTAACATTTTGTGTTTAATTGCAAACTATATCATATAACTTCTACCATTCATATGTATATACACAACAACATTCTATGTTTAGTTGCAAACTATATCATACAACTTCTACCATTCATCATGTATATACACAACAATGCATCCAATATCAAAATTAAAGTATTACATTTAAAACATATTATAGCAAATTAATTCTTGCTTTCGCTCAAACACATAGTACATCTTATTTGGACTTTTGATCTTTGTTGATTATTTATTACGTCCACACTTGAGAAAATATAAAACATCTAACCATTGTGTTAACCAAGTTAATTATGTTCTAACCATTGTGTTAACCAAGTTAATTATGTTGGGCACTATCTACATAGCTATTAGTGACTTCTAAGATTTGCATTTCATTCCAGGATTATTTTTTCCAAAGAATCGAGTGCCTTAACAAGGTGCACATTTTTGTTAATTTTTATTTCCATTAATGACTACATTTTGCATTATGCTTATATTGTTTAAATTCCCATTAATGACTACAGTTTGCATTAGGTCTGCATTGTTTAAATTTTAAATATTATATTAGAAACATTATTGTACATAATAAATAATATATGGAATTTGTGTAAATCAAACTTATAATGAGTTAGAATTAAAAATCAATAATGTATTTAGATAGAAGGTTTTGACTAATAAAATATTAAATATAATTATCATTTTTTAATTTACTAAATATTTAATATTTCTAATATTTAAAAAATAAAAAAATTATGGGTCATAATAATAATATTATTATTATTTAATTTTAAGGTCACGACCAAGCCAAACACCAAATTGGTGTATGAGACTTTTTTTTGTGGGACAAGGAACCCACCTCCACACAACGATTTCACTGTTAAGTCTACGAAAGCATACATATTCTACTCCCTTTGGTTTTGAACCTATGACCTCTTAGGAGGAAACACATACCCTTAACCATTAACCTACCTTATCAATAAATCAATGCAATATTAACAATCACATCACTAGCTCCTACATCTTCAAAGCCATAACTATTACTAACATTCATCCATCGATAGAAAAAAGATAAAACGTTGATTGATACTACTATTTAATCTTCAACCCTATTTTCAATGAATCATTGCAATGTTAATAAACTGACATAAAAATATGCACCAATCGATGCGAGAAAAATAAAACATTGGTTGACATTACTATTTAATCTTCAACCTTATCTTTAATGAGCCATTACAATGTTAATATACTTACCTAAAAATATGCAATGCTTCTTAGAAAAAGATATACATATAACCATTGCTTCCGCCACACAAAACAACGCATACATCTCAAACCATTTCAAAGTTCAATTGACATCTACTAATCTCTTCTCTACTTTGTAGAAGAGTAGAAGATTTAAATGATGTTGTTGACAACATAAAAATCAAACCCCTCGTGAAGCAGACAACAATAATTCAAAGTCATAGCACAATAATTCACCATCTCGAATGATTTAAATCACAAATCCATCTACTTAATTAGTAAAGCCTATGTATAATATGCAATACTCAAAGTTGTGTCTTTATGCAATTTGATTTCTAAAATTTGGATTAAGGTGGTCACATGTGTTTATTGTTAGAGGAAATAAGTAAATGGTGCCCGGAACATAGGGAGTGTAACGGTGACACAAGTCTGAACACAATGGCAAAACCAAGTTTTCAAAAGAAAAGTTAAAAGTCAAAGGGATTTTAGCTCACATTTTAAACCTACATTCTTTTCAAATCTTAATTGAGATGAAAAAATATATAAAATATTGTTAAATTTATCCTTTCAAATGAGTCCCATGGTTATTCAACAATATCCATCATTTAATTTTAAAATTAGATTATATATATATATATATATTTTAAGAAAAAAAATTAAAAAGTATGTTCACAAATAAAAGTATTAAAAATAAAAGTATGTTCACAAATATACCTATGCTCAAAAATACCAGAAAGTATATATCTGTTCATTCATATTTCTATAAAGGAGAGGAACCAGAAATCTATTGGCTCTAGTTTAACTAAAAGTTAAAATGAGGTTGTTAGTACAAAGTCATTAAGGTTAGAGTGAGGTTGTCAGAAAGTGAGGTTGTTAGTACAAATTCATTAAGGTTAGAGTGAGGTTGTCGGTAGGAAGTCTATAACAGATTGAGGTTGTTGAAATGAAGTCATATAACAATATGTATCAAGGAATTATAGCACGTTATATAACTAGCAAAGGTTTGAACCTAGGCCAGGAAGTTAATAGATATTCCATCCAACCACCCAAAATAAATCCAATTAACAAATTTTAAAAAAATATATAGAAATTATACAAATGCTTATTAAATATTACAAAACCAATTTTGTCATCAAATAAAAAACAAATTATTTAGAACTAGGGATTAAAAATATTATGAAGATGATATAAAACATTTTATATATTCAATTTTTTTAATTAAATTAATTTAAAAAAATAATATATTACGGAATAAGTGAATATTTTTATTTTTATTTTTAATAATAAGGTATTTGAATGGGGTGTTTAGCAGATTAAGCTTTATAAAATTTTATATTGATATATTTTTTATTGTTTTCAAAATTAATAAAAAATGTATAGTAATTTTTTTTCCACAAAATATAATTTAAATTTAACTTACTTTAAAGTTAAAATTAGAAGAAAAAAACGCTTCCCTAATAGTGGCTTCTCCTCATCTTTTAAACCGAATCACCATCATGAAATTTGAACCTTGTATCTCTAAATTTGTCGATACTCACCCCTGTTATCACTCAGGTTGTCCCTTGGCTCCTTAAGGGATACGGCCGAGGTAACCACAAACCAATCTTTGGGTTGCAGGTCCTAGCTTACCTGCAGTCAGAGAGGGCTCTCTCTTTAAAATTTAGCTTTGTTTTGGGTTGATTTTAGGCTAGTTATGGTGTACATGGGTTTTGTTTTGATTTTGGTGGGAAGGATGATGTTTTCAAGAAGAGTTGGGATGCATAGAGTGAGAAGTTCAAACCATTGGGCATGGAGTCATGGATTAGGGCTTGCTGTTGCGTTTTCTTGGTCACAAGAGGAATACAGAGCAGGATTGCTACACATAGAACAATATCAGGCTGGAATAAAGATGGAATGAAGGTCAGAGATGAAATGCAACTAAGAATCTTTCATTAGCTAACCGAGAGGGAAGGTGAATGAAAGTCTGTCTAGGAGCAGTCAAGAATTCCTAAAGAACAGTCATATGTGAAAGAAACAGGGTAAACATGATCATTTAAGTATGCATATTCATAACCATTTCTGAAGAAAACATATATAAATAACAAGAACTAAGCATAGAGTGCCGTCAAGCAAAGCCTAAGCTATTCTTATTTCTTGTTATTTAGATGGTAACACAATGGTGGTGTAAACATATATAAACTGTAAACAGAGGTAAGGAAACACTTATTGAGCCATGTAGTAACACAAGAATTCCACAGTCACTCTTTGGCCATTAAATAACACAACAGACAGTTCTTCATCCAAAGCATTCCAGCAGTCTTTGATTATAGAGCTCTCAAAGTATACAGCGGAAGTCTAGAATGAGGATTATCAACCAACGACCCACCCCAAATATACTCTGTGGGGCGGTATATATACAAAAATGAATTACAAAATATCTAGCTGATGAGTTAATAACTCATAACTTCTTTCCCAACTCTTGAGGAATAGTAGATGAAAGAGTAAATGATGCAATAGCTATCCGTTCTGTCAGAGAATTTAGACTTTTGGGATCAACTGAGTCGGCTGAGGCTGTGCTTTTAATTTTCGTTTTTTTGGCCTGCTGCCCTGGTGCTTCGCTGAATTACTGCTTTGTTATCCTGCTTTCGGTATGCATACTTGGCCCTTTTATAAAATTGTCGTAGTCATATCTTGACTCTCTCTGCCTGCTGTCTTTTCTTTAGTTCTTTGTTTCCAGCATTGTCTCTTACAAATTTTTGGGTTTTGCAGGTAGCCGAGCAATAGGAAGCTCTCCATTTTGAGTAATTTTTCTTATCGATGCGCAATTAGCGCTAAGCACTAATCGTGCATCGAAAACCGCCTATGTTTCTCGTTTCAGGAATTCTTTGACACGATTCTCGCCCTTTGCGCCTTTTCTGTGATGACGTCAGCATGACGTCATCGATGGGTCCCCGGTATGATAAGGTGACATGGCAGTGATGTCAGCAGAGTACAGGTGGTGGATGACATGGTAGTACAGCAGGTTGACGTGGCAGAGACGTCAGTGAGACGACGTGGCACAAGACAGAGGGCGGTGTAGGGATGGAGGCAGATGTGGTGGCAGCGACACGTAGCAGTGGCGGGTTGACCCGGAGGTGACATGAGCGGCGACGTGGCGCTGGCGTCAGGGGCAGAGAGACAGAAGGTGGTTTGTGGTTTTATCGAATCGCCTTCTGTACGAGGGTGGTATGTGTCAAAGCCCTCCCGATGCAATAAAATTCGGACACGCGTCCTTTGTACGACGGCAAAACCGTCGTGCCATCAGACGCTAACTCCCATGCATCTGGGTGGCTCCGAAATTGCCAAGGGTTGTCGGATGGGGAGGGCCCAATCTGACGGTGGACGGAACTGTGAGCTGGCGGAATGTTACCATATGAGCTCATTGCGACTCGGGGGCCCGCCCGAATATTAAATTAATATTGTGCGACGGGGGCTTTTGAACTTTGGTTAACGTAGAATTGTGGGTTTTTGCGCGGACATAAAAAATAATTTAATGTCTAACAAAGCCTTTAGACACCAATTATATAAAACGAAAGGCGAGGGATAAAAATGGGAAAAATACAAGGGTAGAGGGGTAGGTATAGGCTATTAACCTAACCATAGGTCAGGTTAATTCCAGGGTTAGGACGTGGATGGGTTCATAATAGTCCCAAATGGACTACTATTTCCCAAGACTGCATTATAAGGCTATAGTGCCGTGGGGTGGGAATATTTATTATTTTTGGAATTTTTATATAGTTTTTTGTAGCGATAGGGGATAAGGAAATGATCTAGGGAGCTAGATTATAGAGTTAGGAGTTAATATGACCTTGTGAAGTGAAAGTGTAGGGGCATGAAGCTAAGTTTACGAAATGAAACTTAGGCACAGTACTGCATGGAATATGGAGAAATGATCTTTACACAAGAAATGTGGCTTCTTTTCATTGAAGAAAGTCAAAGCTTGACTTAGTATTTTTACAAAAATGAAGTGATAACAGGACCGGTTGGGCAGATCCCAAGGTCCTTCGGGGTGTTAGTGAGTGATTTATGGGGGAATAGAAGGGGAATTAGACATTCTTCCAAAGTTCTGCCATCAAGATAACTGCTTTGACACTTCTGTCATTGATGAGATGAGCTCTCCTTTGATAAGACAAAACTGATCAAAACCTTGCTTCTGCAACCTCAAACTACCTACCCAGCCTAATACACCTAACATTTTTTCTTCCTTTTGAGTGGGTGCACTTAGACTTGCAGACCCTAATTATCTTCTTTTCTTTTTACTACCCTCTTATCTAAATGTACCCTTATCTCTTTCAGGGGCCCAGATTAAGCAATTGGGCTCCTTCATTTCTCTACTTAGCTACTCATCTGCCAAGCTTAAGCTATTTGGACAGGCGTTTTTTCTCTATTCTACAACAGCAATTTAAACATGGCATGGTCCAAGTTGAACTGTTGGGCCATCCATCAAGCTAGCAGTGGCATTTGGACTAGCCACTTTCCTGGTCTTTCTTTGGGGTTCATTTTTATCATTTTTTCTGACCAATTTACTCTTTTTTCCCTTTGATAATTCTTTTAGGGCATACCCTCTTCACATTTTTTAACTTTCCACTAATGCCTTTTTTACAAAATATGGAACCTTTGCAGCATGAAAAGATGAACATATTTGGCACTTCCACTGTCAATCATGAAAAATGAAACCTATTGGTATAGGAACCTAATAGTGGCTCCACTTGGGGATGGCTTTTCCAGATGAAAATCCAAGAACAACAGGTCAGATTGCCTTATTTTTCAATTCTTGCTACAGTCTGAACCTTCCTTCTGTTAGAGACCATTGATCTGAATTCTTGTAACTTGTGTGAAGTACCCTTTGAGCTGCTCTGCTTGTGAAATTACAGCTCTGTATTTGCTGGTTTCTCTGAGTATTCATCATCATCTTTAGCCTTCACAAGTGCTTTTCTTGGTTTCTTATGATAGACTCAGAATATATATCAAAAATGGTGCAGTAGTTCCCTTCTTTTCTTCAAAATTTTCTACCTTTAGTTCCTTATCTAACTGTTGTAAATAAAAATGATGGAATTACAGATATTTATGTACAATACACAGTGGTGTTACGCTGATTACATGGAATCAAAATAGTGCTTGAGCATTCGCCCATTGACTGGGCCTTCTTCAGTATTTGAGCCATCCAAACTCTTCAGAAAATATGTGTTATTACCTTGTACAGCATGAATGACATAAGGTCCTTTCCACAAAAAATCAAATTTTCCATGTTTCCCTTTGTCCTCTCTCCTAGAATCCCATCTCAACACTTTGTTTCCTATGAAGAAATCTTCAGCCTTGGTTCTTTTGTCAAAGATCTTCTTGAGTTTATCTTGTAGAACCTGGGTTCTTTGATACACTTCCTCTCTTGTTTGCTGCAAGTGAATGGTCTGATTGATCCTTCTTTGAATATCATTAGGCTCAGCTTGTATTTCTTGCAGCAACTTGATTACAGGGATTCTCACAGATGAAGGGAATCTTGCCTCCATTCCATACACTAGTTCATATGGACTTGTACCAATGGATCTCTTAGTGGTCAATCTATCTGCCCATAATGCATTCACCAACTTCTTATGCCAATTCTTTTTGTTCTCCTCCAAGACTTTATTAATGATGTTAATCAGACTCTTGTTGGACGATTCGGCCAAGCCATTACCTTAAGGGTAATAGGCTGTGGAGTGACCTAAGGTAATGTGGAATTTGTGGCAAAAACTAATCATTTTCTTGGATTTGAAGGTAGCAGCGTTATCTGTAATGATCTTCTCAGGACAGCCAAATCTGGACAAAATGTTGGTTTCAAGGAATTGGATGATGGTAGAGTCATTGGCTTGCCTACATGGGATGGCTTCAATCCACTTGGTAAAGTAATCTGTGGCTGTTAGAATCCACTTATGCTGGCCAGAAGAGGATGGATGGATTTCTCCAATGAAGTCAAGACCCCATTGTTGAAAAGGCTTCTCGGTTGAAATGGGCTTAAGGGGCAAGGGCAGAAGCTTTCTTTTGCCTTCAAAGATTTGGTATTTGTGGCATGAAACAACAAACTTTCTCACATTAGCAAACAAAGAGGTCCAATAGAAACCAGCCCTTAGTATCTTATCAGCAGTGGACTTCCAATATAAGTGCCCTCCACAGTCCCCTGCATGAAATTATTTCATGACACTGTCAGTTTCACTCATAGTTAGACAATTCAACAATATTCCTTCATGATTTTTCCAGAACAGGGCACTATCTAAGACACAAAACTTTGATGTTTTCATCTTTAAAAATCTCTTTTTGGTTCTGGACAACCCTGGAGGAGCACACAGGTTTAACAATATAAAACATATATCAGCATACCATGGGGATTGCAAAAAAGCTTCACTGATCTGTGGAGTCGCCAGCTCCTGTTCATTGTCCAGTTGATTAATGTCTAAGGCTTGAAAATTGGTTTCAGACATCAGTTTGGCTAAACCTTGTCCCTTTATCAGCTTGGTGGGTTTTATCTCAATGTCATACTCAAGGATATTGGCAATCCATTTGCCTCTTTTGCCTTCTATGCCCTCTTGAGTTAATATGTCTTTTACAACAGCATTTGGCACATAAGCAATCACATGTGAATATAAAATGTAAATTATGAAATCTTTGATTGCTTTAACAAGGGCATATGCTTGCTTCTCCATGATTTGGTACTTCAAGGGTGCATCTCTAAGGGCTCGGCTGAAAAATGCAATTGGCTTTTCATTTCCCTGATCATCTTTATGCAAAAGGACAGCAGCAATGGTGTGTTTAGATGCAAATGAGAAAATGATGAAATCCTTATCAAATTGAAGACTTGTGAGGACCGGGGCTTGGGTTAAGGCAGATTTTATGCCCTCAAAGGTTTGCTTGGCCTCTAAAGTCCATTTTACCTTGGAATCCTTCTTTAACATGTTATTTAGCATTCTTATCAACTCCACCAAGTTTGGGATAAATCTCCTTAGGAAATTGATCTTTCCTAGAAATGCTTGCAATTATTTGATGTTTCTTGGATAAGGGATTTGCAAAATGGCTTGGATTCTTTCCGGATCTATTCTAATTCCATCTTTTGGAATGATATGGCCTAGAAATTTGCCTTCTTCTAGGCCGAAAAGAGATTTCTTAGGATATAAGGAAATGCCATATTTCCTACAGGTTAGGAACACTTGCCTTAGGTGTTTAAGGTGCTCTTGATCAGATTTTGAGAAAGGAGTAAGGTCATCAAGGTAAACCACTAGGAAATCATGGATCTCCTTGGAAAATGCAATGTCCATGGCCCTTTGAAAGGTAGCACCTGCATTCTTTAGTCCAAAAGGCATTTTCACATATTTAAAGGTTCCCCACGGTGTTGTAAAGGATGTCTTGTCTTGGTCATCCGGGTGAACAAGTATTTGATTAAACCCTGAAAAACCATCTAGCAAACAAATTCTTTAAGACCCCACTACTCTTTGTAGAATGTGGTCCATTTTTAGCAGTGGGTAGTGATCTTTAAGGGAGACTTGGTTCAGATTTCTTAAGTCCACACATAGTCTAATCTCCCCTGTTTTCTTCCTTGTGGGAATAAGATTGGATACCCATTTTGAAAATCTAATGGGTGCTATGATACCAGCCTCAAACATTCTTTTCACTTCTTTCTCAATCAGAGGGAGAAGCACAGGATTGATTCTCCTTAGTTTCTGTTTGAAGGGTTTTTGATTTGGCTTTAACGGAATGGTATGTTGAATAACAGAGGTGTCATATGACTTAAGGTCCTCATAACTCCAAGCAAATACATCTTGAAACTCTTTAAATAAATCAACATATTTTGGTTTTTGATTGGGAGGCAAAGACTTGGACAATTTAATCATTTTGGGCTTCTCTACTGTCCCAATATTACAGTCTTCCACAGCAACGTTTAAGGGCTGTATCTTTGGCTTTTTGGGGACATCGTTTGAATCAAATATGTCTTCTAATGGAGTGTGGCCAGCAGGTAGAAAATTGTCTTTTAAATCAATCACTTCGGCCTCTGCTTCAGCTATTTCATCTAAATGCATTTGCTTCAACTCTTGCATGTTTTTCTCATAAAAAATGGTTGGGTGCAGCATTTGATTTGCTGCTTCAGCTGTTATAGTTTGCTCATTTTGGCTTATTTGTTGTTGTGGGTCATCCATGGCATCTTCATCAATGTTTAAGCTTGAGAATTCTTGCTGTAAGGTAAGAAAATTGTTGATTTGAGAATCATCCTCAAACACTTGCCAATCTTTGATATTGTTAGGGACAGTAGGCATGTGCTTTATCTTAGCAGTAAAGTGGTGATTGGGCTCAAAGGGCAGCTTGCAAGTGCTGGCAAAGGTTGCCAAGCTATGACCATGCATGTTATGGCTTCTAGAAATCTTAGCAAGCTTGGATTCGGTGAAGGAATTGAGTATTTCTATGGCAGCAGACCTATAAGCTCTTAGCCTATTGTCATTAGTAACAAAGTTACCTTTCATCTGTTGAATGATCAAATCGGAGTCACCTAGAATGGACACTTTTGCAGCTCCTAGAGCTTTGAGCAGTTTAAGGCCTAAAAGGAGAGCCTCATACTTTGCCATGTTGTTGGTGCATTTGAATTTTATTCTGTAAGCATGACCCTTTGCATGGCTATTATGTGTATTGTGAATCCATATTCCTGCCCCTGCTCCTAGCTTATTAACAGAACCATCAAACTCTAAATGCCATGTGATTTCTTGCTTGTGGTTAGTATTAAGAGTTTCAGTCATTTTAGGATTGGTTGGACCTAGGTTTTGTGCTTCATGTGGTTCTTCTTGTATGCTGGTTACACTAATTGTTTTAACAGTTTCACGGGTATGGGCAACCGACTCTTGATTGATGCATGTTTCTTGTTCTAAAGGTAAAGGCTTCTCATCAGTGGGAGGGCAACTATCATCATTTAACAATATAAAGGAATCCATATCAGAATGGATTGAGTAAATGGGAAAGTTTTGGGGTTTTTCCTCACTACTTACCACGTACTTCATCAGTGTTTCTCTATGCAGTCTCTTTGGTTGCCCAAAGACTGAAATAGTGGCATAGGAGAGGTCTAGTTGGAGAGATCCTTTGAGTTTTTCTCCCCAAGATCTTGATAAGAGCATGCCATACTTTGGTGGAATGTCAGCAACCACCACGTCCATTAGGATCGTTTTGTTAGGAAATTGGACTAAAGACACACAAAGGTCTTTGATTAAGCCTAAACACTTGACCTGACTAGAATCAAATGAGAATAAGTCTTTGTAGGGTCTAGTGACATCAAGGTTTAGCTTCTCCATTAAAGCTTTGGGCATTAGATTGTGTGAAGCACCTGAATCAAACATAGCGTTGTGCAACACTTTATCATGAATGTGCAAAATGACATAAAAGGGTAGAACAGCTCCATGTCTTGATTTACCATTGACTTTAGGACCAAAAAGTAATTCAGGTTGATTATCTAAGACATTAACATCATCCCTGTTCTCTGGCATTTGTAGTGATCTTTTGATTTGCTGTCTGTACACATCATGTTTGGCAAGCTCAGAGAGAGGAATATATATCTTTAATTTACCAATTTCTGCTTCTAAATCAAAAGGTTTTTCTGACTGTGTTTTAATATTGTGACTGGCAGATTTTCCCTTTTCAATTGTATCTTCAGTGATCTTCTCTTGGTTATCAGTGATTTCTTGAGATTGTTTTGTTTTGGGAAGGCTTTGAGGAGTGCTATTTATATTGTCTTTTGAGGGAAAGGCTACAAAAGGTTGGTTATTAGAGGGCTACATGTCAGATACATCCTCTATGGTCACTTCTTTTAATTTGGGTCGGTTTTATCAGCAGGTTCTGTGATAGCGGCCTTGTATTTTACTTTCTTAGGCTGCTTGGCATCCTTTGGCTTGATGGGATCAGACACATCAATGGTTCCTGTTCTCAATTTGTATTGTTTATGGACTTCGTAGACAGTTGAATCATAGCCTTGTTTGAAGTCAAATGACTCTCCAGACTTGGTCTGAAATTGATTTATATCATGGTCATCTTGGTCTTCTTGGGTTAGAAATACTTGTTGTTCACTCTTCAAACCCATCAAGTTTATGTGAGTGTCCTCTATCTGCTCACTAGATGTGGATGCTTCAGCATAGTTTTCATGAAAAGGAGGTCTTATATCATGGTCAGGACTTGCCCTTCCAACGTTTGGGTTCTAATTTTTTCTAAAGTTTGGATTTCTGATAGGATTGTTTTGCTATCCTTCCCATGAGGCTTTTCTTTCAATAGTTCCCATTCTATTTTCAAAGCTGTCCATACCTTTGATGATTGTGTCCAATTTTTGCTCAAAGGCTGAAGGTTCATCTTTAAAAGTGGTTCTTCTCTCAGCTCTTGCTCTATTTCGCTTGGCAATCAGATTTTCCTCCACACTAACAGCTACATTTGCATGTCTACTAAGGTTTGAGGGGCTCTTTCCCTTAACTGATAAGCCGTATCTGAATCAAATCCATCAGGGAATTTGTATAAAGCAAGATCAGGTGGAGGTCTAAGGTTTTGTGGAATAGCGTTGTAAACATTGTTAAACCCGGCACAATAGTCTAAGATAGCTTCTTGAGGGCCTCTTTTGATAGTGTCATATTCGGATAATATGTGCAGAGGGTCCTTCTTCTTCTCCCATATGTTAAGAAATGTTTGGTAAAGGGCCTTTGGCTCAGCTATGGAATTTGTAGGAAGAGCTCTAAACTAGGGCCTTACATTTCCTGTTAAACTTTGGAAAAAAATCTTCATTCTTACACTATCATCATCTATTTCACAATTCTCAAAATAGTCCTGCATTTTCTTGGTATGTTGCAGGGCTGTGCCAGAACCAATACCATCAAAATATGTGATTTTAGTTTGATAATCCTGAGGCATAGCCCCTGGATTTGCAGGTAACTGTAAAGGTGAATATCTGTTAGTCATATTTACAGGGATAAGTGGAACGACTGGAACAGCTATAATAACAGTGGTGGTGGTGGTAGTATGCGCAGTGAATGGAGATGTGGAAAAGGTGCTTGGAGAGGTGGATGACGAACAAGGGGAAGTAGGGGTTGAACGAAACAAACTTTAACAGGGGTTGGAAAGCAGCTTGGCTGAACTGTTTCAGGACTAGACTCAACAAACTCTTCTTGTTTTTGTTTGCTAAGGTTTCTAGAGATTAAAATGGGATTTTCAAAAACAGCTGGTGGATTTGGGTCTGGATTTGACCTAGTATTATGTGTTTTCTTCTTGGGAGCCAGCTTCTAACGTGTTTTTTGGAATTTTCTGAATAAGGTCCCCAGCGGATTCGCCAATGATGTTATCACTCAGGTTGTCCCTTGGATCCTTAAGGGATACGGCCGAGGTAACCACAAACCAATCTTTGGGCTGCAGGTCCTAGCCTACCTGCAGTCAGAGAGGGCTCTCTCTTTAAAATTTAGCTTTGTTTTGGGTTGATTTTAGGCTAGTTATGGTGTACATGGGTTTTGTTTTGATTTTGGTGGAAAGGATGATGTTTTCAAGAAGAGTTGGGATGCATAGAGTGAGAAGTTCAAACCATTGGGCATGGAGTCATGGATTAGGGCTTGCTGTTGTGTTTTCTTGGTCACAAGAGGAATACAGAGCAGGATTGCTACACATAGAACAATATCAGGCCGGAATAAAGATGGAATGAAGGTCAGAGATGAAAGGAAACTAAGAATCTTTCATTAGCTAACCGAGAGGGAAGGTGAATGAAAGCTTGTCTAAGAGCAGTCAAGAATTCCTAAATAACAGTCATATGTGAAAGAAACAGGGTAAACATGATCATTTAAGTATGCATATTCATAACCATTTCTGAAGAAAACATATAGAAATAACAAGAACTGAGCATAGAGTGCAGTCAAGCAAAGCCTAAGCTATTCTTCTTTCTTGCTATTTAGATGGTAACACAATGGTGGTATAAATATATATAAACTGTAAACGGAGGCAAGAAAACACTTATTGAGCCATGTAGTAACACAAGAATTCCACAGTCACTCTTTGGCCATTAAATAACACAACAGACAGTTCTTCATCCAAAGCATTCCAGCAGCCTTTGATTATAGAGCTCTCAAAGTATACAGCGCAAGTCTAGAATGAGGATTATCAACCAACGACCCACCCCAAATATACTCTATGGGGCGGTATATATACAAAAATGAATTACAAAATATCTAGTTGATGAGTTAATAACTCATAACTTCTTTCCCAACTCTTGAGGAATAGTAGATGAAAGAGTAAATGATGCAGTAGATATTTAGGGTATTAGCTATCCGTTCTGTCAGAGAATTTAGACTTTTGGGATCAACTAAGTCGGCTGAGGCTGTGCTTTTAATTTGCGTTTTTTGGCCTACTGCCCTGGTGCATCGCTGAGTTACTGCTTTGTTATCCTGCTTTCGGTATGCATACTTGGCCCTTTTATAAAATTGTCGTATTCATATCTTGACTCTCTCTCCCTGCTGTCTTTTCTTTAGTTATCTGTTTCCAGCGTTGCCTCTTGCAAATTTTTGGGTTTTGCAGGTAGCCAAGCAATAGGAAGCTCTCCATTTTGAGTAACTTTTCTTAGCGATGCGCGATTAGCGCTAAGCGCTAATCGCGCATCGAAAATTGCCTCTGTTTCTCGTTTCAGGCATTCTTTGACGCGATTTTCGCCCTTTGCGCCTTTTCTGTGATGACGTCAGCATGACGTCATCGACGGGTCTTGGGTACGGCAGGGTGACGTGGCAGTGACGTCAGCGGAGGACAGGTGGCGGATGACATGGCAGTATGGCAGGGTGATGTGGCAAAGACGTCAGTGAGACAACGTGGCATAGGACAGAAGGCGGTGTAGGGACGGAGGCAGATGCAGTGGTAGCGACATGTAGCAGTGGCAAGTTGACGCGGAGGTGACGTGAGAGGCGACGTGGCACTGACGTCAGGGGCGGAGAGACAGAAGGTGGTTTGTGGTTTTATCGGACCGCCTTTTGTACGAGGGCGGTATGTGTCAGAGCCCTCTCGATGCAATAAAAGGTGGACACACGTCCTTTGTACGACGACAAAACTGTCGTGCCATCGGACGCTAACTCCCGCGTGTCTGGGTGGCTTCGAAATTGCCGAGGGTCGTCAGATGGGGAGGGCCCGATCCGACGGTAGACGGAACTGTGAGCTGGCGGGATATTACCATACGGACTCGTTGCGACTCGGGGGCCCACCCGAATATTAAATTAATATTGCGCGACGGGGGCTTTTGAACTTTGGTTAACGCAGAATTGTGGGTTTATGCGCAGACATAGAAAAATAATTTAATGTCTAACAAAGCCTTTAGACACCAATTATATAAAACGAAAGGGGAGGGATAAAAATGGGAAAAATACAAGGGTAGAGGGGTAGGTATAGGCTATTAACTTAACCAGAAGTCAGGTTAATTCCAGGGTTAGGACGCGAATGGGTTCATAATAGTCCCAGATGGACTACTATTTCCCAAGACTGCATTATAAGGCTATAGTGCCGTGGGGTGGGAATATTTATTATTTTTGGAATTTTTATATAGTTTTTTGTAGCGATAGGGGATAAGGAAACGATCTAGGGAGCTAGATAATAGAGTTAGGAGTTAATATGACCTTATGAAGTGAAAGTGTAGGGGCATGAAGCTAAGTTTACGAAATGAAACTTAGGCATAGTACTGCATGGAATATGGAGAAATGATCTTTACACAAGAAATATGGCTTCTTTTCATTGAAGAAAGTCAAAGCTTGACTTAGTATTTTTACAAAAATGAAGTGATAACAGGACTGGTTGGGTAGATCCCAAGGTCCTTCGGGGTGTTAGTGAGTGATTTATGGGGGAATAGAAGGGGAATTAGACATTCTTCCAAAGTTCTGCCATCAAGATAACTGCTTTGACACTTCTGTCATTGATGAGATGAGCTCTCATTTGATAAGACAAAACTGATCAAAACCTTGCTTCTGCAACCTCAAACTACCTACCCAGCCTAATACACCTAACATTTTTTCTTCCTTTTGAGTGGGTGCACTTAGACTTGCAGACCCTAATTATCTTCTTTTCTTTTGACTACCCTCCTATTTAAATGTACCCTTATCTCTTTCAAGGGCCCAAATTAAGCAGTTGGGCTCCTTCATTTCTCTACTTAGCTACTCATCTGCCAAGCTTAAGTTTTTTGGACAGGCACTTTTTCTCTATTCTACAACAACAATTTAAACATGGCATGGTCCAGATTGAACTGTTGGGCCATCCATCAAGCTAGCAGTGGCATTTGGACTAGCCACTTTCCTGGGTTTTCTTTGAGGTTCATTTTTATCATTTTTTCTGACCAATTTACTCTTTTTGCCCTTTGATAATTCTTTTAGGGCATACCCTCTTCACATTTTTTAACTTTCCACTAATGCCTTTTTAACAAAATATGAAACCTTTGCAGCATGAAAAGATAAACATATTTGGCACTTCGAGTGTCAATCATGAAAAATGAAACCTATTGATATAAAAACCTAACAACCCCTAAAACTAATTTATTAAAAATATTACATGAAAATTAAATCCTAATATATATTAATTAAAATAATTAATCATAATTAAAGTGAAATGTCCATATATTAATTATGATAATTATTCATAATTAAAGTGAAATTTCCAAAAAGCTATTTCAAAATAAACATGAATAATGAATCGTTGCCTATCGGGGGTCCGAAGCTTCCACATTGACTCTATGTCGCCGACTTATGACGGGATCATTAGATAACAGTGATCCATACAGTCTTCTACATGTTGAAATGGAGCAACTCTTTCAAAGTTTGTATTGAAAACGCGGCCTTCTCGTCGGATATGGATATGGATGCCAAAATGGTCAACAATGTACTGCCCGCAGGCACTCTGCTCACACACGTCTTTCCATCCGACGACCTTTAAAAATCTGGGTCCATTCATTTTTTTTCGATCTTCATCTAAATCGATTAGCACAAAGATTAAGCCAATTCAGCAAAGGAAGCCATGAACGGCCTAGCAGCAGACGGGCCCCTGGTCCAGGGATCGAATGGCAGAGTGAAGCTCGATGTCGGAGGCAGGATCTTCGAAACCACGATTTCGACCCTTCAATCCGCAGGAAAAACCTCCCTCCTCGCCCGCTCGGCTCTGTCCACAGGCTCTGACGAAATCTTCTTCGACAGAGATCCGCATCTGTTCGCGATCCTCCTCGGCGTTCTCCGCACGGGAAGGCTCTCGGCATCGACATGGGAGAAATTCGACAGCGAAGCCCTTATAGACGAGGCCTCCTATTACGGAATCCTGGAGCCCATCAAGAAAGCCATGGCTCCGGCAGCCCTAGACGGAATCGATGTCGAAAGAGTCTCAATGGTTATTCCCAATGGCCGGGATTGCCCTCTGGCCATCTGCGCTTCGCACGACGGTTCCGTTTGGGTCGGCCACGGCAGCAAAATCACGGCATACGACTGGGCGCTCAGGAAGCACACCACGACATTGACGGATCTTCACAGTGTCGAAACCATGAACAGGGTTTCAGAAACCCTAGCGGCCGTCGGTGCAGAGGATTTTCCAGGGTTGCACATATACGACACCAAGAATGCGGCCCATGTGAAGAGCCTGACTTGGTCTGACAAATCCGACACACGGATTTACAAACCCTGCGTTCGAGCCATCGCCTCGACGGATTCTTCCATCTTCGCGAGCTTCGAAAATGGGCAGAGGACCGATAACACAATCCTGGTTGTCGACAAGGAAAAACTCGAGGTTTCTCGAGAGGTCGGCCGACAAAACGGTAACTCTGCGCACTCCAAGGTTTCAACGATTTTGGAGTTTGTGAATTCTCAGAACCTTCTCATGGTCGCAGGCGTACATGGTGGCGCCTTCGGATTCAGCGGTTACATTCGTCTGTTTGATGCAAGGGCCGACAAGATTGTGTGGGATTGGACTGAGCCGAATGCTAACGCGGATCCGAGGATGATAGAACGAGACAGCTTCGCAGATGTGGTGGTGAGTGAGGATCTTGGCAGTCTCGTCAAGGTGAATGTTATAAGGGGCAATCTTGCAATGGCCGACCTCAGGCGATTGTCAGACTCGCGGAACCCGTGGATTCCTCTTACAGAGACGAACCCTGCCTTGGCTGTTCAAGGGGGTACGCCTGTTGCCAAGATCTTGAGTTATGGCAGACAGATTTTCTGCAGCAGGGGAGAGGATCTGGAGGTCTGGTCGGAGGTTCCTGTAATATCGAAGTCATCGGCGGATGTGGAGGAGAATAAATTCAGAAGGAATTTTATTGAGCACAGCAGGAGAGGCCATCAAATTACCTCGCTGTCTGCAGGAGGAAACCGATTGTTTGTAGGGAGGTGGGAGATGCAGGGAGTTGAGGTCTGGGAAACCAAGGGCTAATTGAGGTTCATTCTATAAAACAGGTATGTGGTAGATCTGTCACGCCTGTGAATAAGGGTGGGAATGATTCTATAAAACAGGTATGTGGTAGATCTGTCACGCCTGTGAATAAGGGTGGGAATGATACCTGAAAAAAAAATAGATACTTCAGGGGAATAACACTACGGAACAGATTCCGAGTTAAAATGGATCTGTGGTAGGATTAGGGATTTTCAAAGTACAGTTTTATGATTATATATTTTCATAGGTAAAGGGTGCAAGCAAGCCAGGATGGTTGAATCACACCCAGTTTTAATGCTGCGGAATTGAATTGAATTGTTGTTTTTATTTGGAAAAATGAACCGACTCCAGAATGAATGTCAGTATCCATGTTTCTGCAATGTTGCAATTCACAGGAAACAATTGTAATTTTAATCCTTTGTCTAACCGTTATCAGTCAATATAATTTCTGAATTGTGTCTTTAAGCGTCACCGGAGGAGATGATATTCCGTGGGGGTTTGAGTGTAACTTTGGTTCAATCTATAAGTTTAAAGTATAGATGGGCCAAATTTGTTAATTATTTGGTAAAATTGATTAATTTTTTATAAGCATATCAGATTTATTTATAAGTAGTTGATTTAGTTTTATATTTTCCGGAATCAAGGCTTTATTCTGGATGTTAGTTTTATATTTTCCCTATTAGGGCTTTATTTTGGATGTTAGGTTTAATCAGTTAACCAAATTTTCTCCCCAAATATATTATCTTAATTAAAAATAAATAAAATTTATAAATTAAAAATAAATAAGGTTTTATATTCTCCAAAATATATTATCTTTAATATAAATAAATAAAATTTATAATTTAAAAATAAATAAGGTGAAACTTGTAGTAGAGGCCAGAAATTTGAAAGTGGAGATTTTCATAGTTATTTATAGATTAAAAATAAATAAAATTGGTAAACCTTGTAGTAGAGGCTAGAAATTTGAGAGTGGAGATTTTCATAGTTATTTATATTCCCTCTATCTTTCAGTGTAACATGCTTTTGCAATTTTGAGTGAAGCTTTTCAATTAGTTACTCAAACCCTCCCTTCTCACATTGTTGAAGGATGTAAGATTGTTGCAGAGTTTTCGTAATGCTAAACCCCCATGCCTAATATATCCATGGATGAATCCCTTGCCATCAAACACATTAATGATAATCCTGACATTCTTATTCTTGACGCTGATAAAGGCAATGCCACGGTTGTAATGAACTCTCAAGATTATGTCGCGAAGTTTCTTGATCATCTTTCCTCTTCTTACAAAATTGTTCCCAAAAATCCCATTAAGTCCATTACTCAACGTGTCACTAAAGCCATAAAGTCCTCTTCCATCGATGTTTCTATTTGGCAACGCCTCATACCTCATGCCCCCAAACCCCTAAAATCTATGGGCAACCCAAAATTCATAAACACCCCTCAAGCCTATAGTTAGTGTCATCATAGCCCCTACCCATGCACTTAGTAGTTATTTAGCAACAAAGTTTCTACCATTTGTAGGTTCCACCTCCTCTTATATCAAATATTCTACTAATTTCATTCAGAAATGCACTTAGTAGTTATTTAGCAACAAAGTTTCTACCATTTGTAGGTTCCACCTCCTCTTATATCAAATATTCTACTAATTTCATTCAGAAAATTAGAAACCTCCACCTTGATGTTAATGATTTACTTGTACGTTTTGGTGTTGTCTCCCTTTTCACAAAAGATCTTGTCCCTGAAGCCTTAAACATAATCTCTAATTTGGTTGATGATGAAACCTTTCAATATTTGTCTCTCTTCCACTTTTTTTTCTTACAAAGGCATCATCTATGAGTAGACCGAGGGAACAACTATGGGTTCTTCCCTATTCCCGATCATGGCTAATATCTTTATGAAATGTTTTGAAGTCAGAGTCCTTAACTTGTGGCACCTTAAACCTAAATGTTGGTTTAGATTTGTTGATGACACATTTGTTATTTGGTAACATGGTCGTCAAGCCCTCCATGACTTTCTTGACCATCTCAATAGCATTTCGCCCCATATTCATATGGAATTAGAATCTAATAATTCTCTACTTTTTCTTGATGTTCTTGTTACCAAGCTTTCTAATGACTCCCTTACCCACCAAGTTTATAGAAAAAAGACCCACACTGACCGTTATCTTCACGCCCATTCTCACCACCACCCTTCCCAGAAATTAGGTGTCCTTAAAACCCTTATCTCTTGTGCCCTTAAAATCTTTGATTCCCTGTGCCTTCCCTCAGAAAAAGCGTACCTGATATAGGCTTTTAAATCCAATGACTACTCTTTCTCTCAAATACATAAAGCATTTCAAGCTGCTTCTCAACCAAATCAAACCCCTCAACCCCCTCCTTGCATGTTGGCCAAGTCTCTCTCCCTTACATAAAATGAACTACCAATGTTATTGCCAAGATTCTTTCCAAAAAATAACATTAACGTTGTTTTCAAGCTACACAAAACCCTCAGCTAGTTATTCTGATAAACTAAAGATAATAGTTATTCCGATTAGCTAAAGATAAGTTTGACCTCATGTAAGGATCAGGAGTCTACCAAATTCCTTGTTCATGTGGTAAGTCTTATATTGGCCAAATAGGACACCCTGTCGTAGCCCGCCTTAAGGAACACATTGCAGATAACAATCATCACTGAGTGGCTAAGTCTGCGATCGCTGAGCACTCCTATAATACCAAACACCTTATTTGCTTTGACCAGGCTCGAATCCTAGCCGACATTCCTTCTCATAATTCTTGGGTCATCATGGAAGCCTTAAAAATTGAAAAGCAACTCAAAAATTTCAATAGGGATGACAACTATAAACACAGCGACTCCTAGAAGCCTATCATCCCTTTCCTTAAATCTTAACCCCCACTGCTCCCGCGCTTCCCCTTCTAATTTTCTCCCTCCCCCTTCTTTCTTTAATTCTATATATATATATATATATATATATATATATATATATGGAAGCCTATCATCCCTTTCCTTAAATCTTAACCCCCACCGCTCTCGCCCTCCCCCTTCAAATTTCTCTCTCTCTCTCTCTCTCTCTCTCTCTCTCTCTCTTTATATATATATATAATTTATTTACTTTAATTAAATTTACAACTTACTATTTTTCTTCTTCTATATCCAAACCTGCATGGCTCTTATTAATTTCACTCATTACCCCTTCATAGACCTCTTATTTTAACATATATTTAGACACAGATAAATAAGGTTAATTAATTTAATCTATTAAGCAAAGTCTTAATCTATTTAGAAATCACATAAGAGAAATTTTAGGACTGTAGCAAAGGCTTAATCTAGATAATTTACCACATAATAATATTTAAATCTATTTTTGTTTATATAAATCTCAAATGGCCATAATAATAAATTAATTAGTTTTATATATTCATACATCAAAATAAAATATCAACCATATAAAAAATAATTAAATTAATTTATCTTTATATGATTACCATTTAATAATATTTGGCATTTACATCGACATATTTCTAGATAATATTCTATTATATTTTCACCAAATTCCCAACGACTAACTCTTGCTTTATAAACTTTTGGGTATATTGATTTTTTCACCAGTCCCGAGGAAGAGCCACATTCAACCAAAGACATCTTCATCGTTAACATATATATATTTCAAAATATAATAGAATATTATCTAGAAATATGTCTTCCGGATTAATCACATTATTAGGATTTGGTCGATGTTTCGAACCAACTAATGTGGTTCATCCTCAGGACAAGGTGAGAAATCAATCGATCTGTAGGAATAAATAGCATGGATGCATCATTGCCGAGTTAGTCATTACAAAATTAGTTACTAAGGTAAGAAAAATATTATTTAAAATTTTTTTGGTAAAGAGATTGTGTATGAGAATATTAAAATTTTATGAATTTAGTTAAAAATTAGCTGTTATGAATAACTAAATCTAGAATATTCTATTTCAATGAATTTAATAATTATTTATATAATATTAAAATATTAAGAGTTTAGTTAAGAACTAGCTCTTAGGAATAACTAAATCTAGAAAGTTCTATTTCAATGAATTTAATAATTGTCTATATGATATTAAAATATTTATTCCTACAGATCGATTGATTTCTCACCTTGTCATGAGGATGAACCACATTAATTGGTTTGAAACGTCGACCAAATCCTAATAATGTGATTAATCCGAAAGACATATTTCTACATTATGGATCACACAAGTCTTAGATCTAAGAATATTATCTCATATTTTCTAAATAATAATAATACATAATTAATTTTTCTTTTATTTTAACCTTATTTTCCTTTTTTTTACTATTTATTTTAACGATTTAGTTAATTGTTTAACTCCCTCATCTTTTGTCCATTGATAATTTAATTTAATAATTTATCTCCTTCATCTCATTTGACCGTTAATAAATTAATTTAATATTTTCATCCTTGTTACCGTTAATACACTCTATAGGCTATTATTATTTATAGGTCTGATTTGCTATAATGCTTACAATCTATTTTCTTTCTAGTCCTTGATGATGGATTGAGTGTCCACTTGAAACGTATGACAAGGTAAACGTTTACATAATTTTCTCCGAGCGACACAAACAATATGAATAACTGTGGAAATATCTACTCTCAAAAATCCTCTATTGTTGCTAACATCTTTATGGAGCACTTTGAAACCTTAGCTATCGAGAGCTTCCACTTAAGCTTAAATTTTGGAAACATTTTGTTGATGATACCTTTGTTATCTGGTCTCATGGCATGATTGAGCTCCAAGCCTTCCTTTCCCATCTCAATCACATTTCTCCTCACATCTAATTCACTATGGAGCTTGAAGAAAATAACTCCCTCCCATTTCTTGATGCCTCTCTTATCCACTAAGTCTATCAGAAGAAGACTCATATCGATAGGTGCCTCCATGCACTTCTCACCATCATCCTTCTCAAAAGTTCGTTGTGCTTAAAACCCTTGTTAACATAGCCATTCAAATATATTTTTCTCATTCCTTTCCCAATGAAAAAACCCATCTCACTAGAGCCCTCAAAGCTAATGGGTACTCCTCTACCCAAATAAAAAAGCTTTCCATTCTACTCTTCACCCCAAACCCAAAAACCCTTCCAGCATCCCTCCCTTAACCAAAGTCTCCCTTCCCTACATTCAAGGAGTCACTGATCATATCTTCAAAATCCTATCTAAAAGAAACATCAAAACCTTGTTCAAGCCCCAAACAACCCTGAGCCAACTCTTTAGAATGACCAAAGACAATAATGGCCCTATGCTTGGCTCTAGAGTCTATGAGATCATTTTTTACTATGGAATGTCCTACATAGGACAAACTAGGAGATCCTTCAAAACCCACATAAAGGAACATATGACCAACGGTTACCATAACAGAATCACTAAATTTGTCATCGCAAAATACTCCCACAATTCTGAATATTTAATCTGTTTTGAAAAATCCAAAATTCTATCCTTTGTTCCCTTCCACTCGAACCGGGTCATCAGTGAAGCTCTTGAAATTGAAAAACACCCTAGCAACTTCAATTGTGAAGATGAATTTCAATTAAGCCAATTTTGAAAACTTACAATATATTTTTGTCCTCTACGATTAATCATAACCTTTCTTAAGCTCCCTTCCCCCTTCGCGTCCCCATCACCAACCCTCCCTCTCTATCTCTCATCGTTATTAATATTAAATGATATCAATAATATATCTTTCTCCCACTTTTCTACTTCTAATCATAACTTAATCTAATTCTTCAATATAATTCGGTTTTTACACTAAAGTATATTCTAATTACCGTTCAAATTTAATTATTTTATACTCTATTGTTTTGGTTAATAACCCAAATCTAGTTACTTTAATTCTATTACATTCTATTGTTTATGTTAGCTCGAATCTAATTAATTTCTAATATTATATAATCTAGTGACTAGCAATTGATCAAGACCTACCCTATTCTAATATTAATATTTAGCTACAATTTCGAATATTAATGTCAACATAATAATGTCAAATTGACCAAAACATAATTATATTACTCTATCTCTAATTTATTAAATTTATCCTTATTATATAATTTTCTTTCCATATTCTTTTCAAAATCCTTAATATATATTTATAATTTTCTCCCATATTCTAATCCATTCCAATCTTTAATCTTATCTATAAATAATTGTAACCCCCTAATTCATGCATAATAGTATATATATTTCTCCCCATATTCTAAGCCATAATTTTCTCCAAATCACTTTCAATATAATACTATTATTATCGATTCTAATTAATATCAATTTTACCTTAATTATTCTTCTTCTACTCCCCAAAAATTTCAAAATTAATTATTATATCAATGTTTAAATTATTTATCACTAACGACTATATTCCATCTCTAACGATCATGGTCTAGTCCTATTTGTTAATGATCTAACATTCTTCGTATTATCAATCACACTTTTTATCCCTGAAGATGGGTGAAAGGATTCACCCGAAACATTAGACATCTCATTGAGAACACACAATTGTCCAAAAATCTTCAGCATCATCATCAAATTATGAACTGTGGAAATCTACAAGCTAAAATATGTTTCTTATTAATTATGGTACAATTATCAATCTCATTAGCAAGCTTGCAAAGGTCAGTGCAACCCATTAGGATTGTCACACACTGGGTAAGGCCCATTGTCACATCGGCCCAAACTCTTACAATTTAGTTCCAACCTCCTCTCAAATACAAATGGAGGATTCTCACTTGATACTCCAACCAAATCCAAATAACACATTGCATTAAATGGGGTCAAGAAGAGGTGTAGTTAATTAGGTTGGTTTCCCTATTGATTTCTAAATGTAAATAAGCAACAGGAAACAAAAAAAAACAAGTCATTGCATAAATTAATGTTAGATATGGCGTGTAAGTACTAAAATTGATGTATAAAATATACGAACTAGTGATGATGTTATTTTTCAATTTAGGTTGTTGGTTAGAGGGGTTATAAAGTAATTTAACCTATCACCTTGTTAAATCAGAATGCAAAATTTGCAGTGAACAATAAGGACAACATATGTTTTACTCGAATAGAGCACCGAACATGTGCCAAAGCACTATTAGACCAATGATCTAGGGGTGGGGAGGTTGGAAGATGAAATTTAGGTCTTACTAAACCACTTTCCAACCTTGTACAATAGAAAATAACAATTTTCAGTAGGTTGGAAATTTTGTTCTTGCAAACTAAGGATTATGTCCTCCTCAGTACTATAGCCGGAAAATTTTCATATTTAAATTTACTTAACAAATAGCCAAAAATAGATGCATTTTTTACTCTAATATAATAAATCAACAATGTAAATTCAATCTAGAGTCTAAGTACAAGGTCAAATAATTTATTTGTTATAACTGAAAACCTTGATATTTGTTGCAGATTTTGTGACTCATAGCCAACAATGTGCCCTGATTTGCACTCAAATCACTAGATGCACAAGGGTATAAATATCCAATAATAATATTAATTCAATGTTCACGTATGTTTTACTATGTTGCCAATGCCCTAAGATAAACAACTTGTTATTTATGATATAAAAAATAGCAAGTAAAATTTCCTATGTTGGGTGTGGAGCTTGATTATCTTCTTTATTCAGAGGTATCACCGCATTGGACCCTAGTTCATTGCCGCCCATAATGTTTGTGCTGCAAGTGGGTCTAAGGGGGAGCGACAACGATCTTTAGGAGCCCCCCCTGGTGGGGGATTGGGGGCAGCGCCCTTGAAGCTAAAAATAGATGTAAAATTGCCTTCTAAAATGTTGTAATTTCATAGTCAATTTGGGCCGTTCATTAGGCAGAGATCTGACGGTAGAAGTTCTGTTTAATTTAGGGTTTTTTTCCCTAGAAAGCAACCCCTCACTATATATGAGGGAATTGTATCGCATCTATGTAGATCTGTATTCTGAATGACAAAGAGAGAGGAGACTGTGTGAGAGCGAAGAGGAAATTACAACAGATCTGTTGTACGTTGTATCTCTTCAGTTTGCTGGATAATATAAAAGGAATGACTGGTTGTTTCCCGTGGACGTAACCCAAATTGGGTGAACCACGTATATCTGTGTCGCTCTTGTTTTATGTGTTTTCTGTGTTTATATTTCTACTATATATTTTGTGTGTTCCATTGCTCTGTAATATATAATTTTCTAACATCCTAATCTAAAATGGAAATAGAAAGTTTTAAGTTTTTATAAAATAGACAAGTTGTTGCAATTTATACCATGTATCAAAATAAAAATACCTCAATTGTAAGGTTGTGAAACACGTGTTGATTAACTTGATATTGCACTTTGTGAGGAAAGTGGGTTTGGTCAACAAGAGAAATTTCCCCTACTTGTGACTTAATAATTCTTCTACTTTTTAAACTCAACTAGAATCGACACCTATCCTGGCATTCTCCAAGTTTCTATTTCATTGTGTGATGGAGTACAAATTCCCCTCTCAATTGAATCTCCCTGCTAAATTAGTCCAACATTTCCCGAAACAACCTACCTACAAACAATAAGACACAAAGGGTTATCCCCATAGTTTTCCTCCTCCATGTGACTATGTAGCCCTTCGTTGGCTCAATCCTTAACTCTATGCGATCTTACTAGTTAGAAAAACTATTAGATTAAAACCTGGGAACAACAATTAATCAATAAAATAAAGGATAGTAAAATCAAATCCACATGTACAAAAATGAACACAAGTTTGCAAACATAAATTCTTTATTGATGGCACTTATTTCATTAGACAACAAACTTTTTCTAGAGGGGAGGCTAGCCTTTTATAAAACAAAAAACTAATGGTTAGATAATAACTAATTAGACTCATCTAGGAAATTATTTTCTTACTAGCTATCCACATGTTAGAGACTTGGTATATTCACAAAATATTACATTATTGTTGTAGCTACTATAACAACCCCCAAAATTTATCATGTATCTCTAAATTTTGAGCCCCCCTGTGCTTTTCAAGGTCTTAACGGATATCCCTAGCAATTGCAATGGTTAAACTCCCATCATCGAGGCTACAAGTGATAGTATGTCCATGAAGTACATTACCTATGCTTGCATGTATGACTTCATCATTAACATTATGGTTTGTGGCATTTTTCATTCATTTGTTTAGCAGAGAATGTTTCAGCACTGCCTGTTCATTGATGTTTATGCAGGGTAATAGAATTAGTTTTGAGAAAGCATCAAAGTTGTACTTAGGTGTGCTTTTGTATGTCCTAGGGTTTTGGACAAGGCTACAACTAGACTGCAACTAGATTAGAAGGTTCATCACCATCAAGATGCAACACAAGCCATATGTAGTTCAATGCTGGCATATTGTCGCAGGGGTTGACTGGGCTCTGTCCACACCTGAGTCAACATGCAATAATGAATTTGAACCCACCTATATTGGAATCTCTCTACCATCCTTGACCAATGGCCTCTTAGAGTTTCACCCCACATGCAAGTTTTCCTTGGGACATAATTGAGTAGGAAATAAATGAAGGCAAAGGTAAAATCAATGACAAAGGGAAAGGTAAATCACCTGAATATGCTCACTATGTTGTGGCACATTGCAACATTGGAGTAACTGAGGACTTATTTAATGCTTCACTTGCTTCATGGAAAGATGATTGGTTGCTTGATTCAGGGAAACTTTCCACATGACTTGTAGGAGATATTTTTTTTGAAGAATTCACTGACAATGTTGATGGAGCAATATATTTTGCAGATAAGTCAAAACTCAAGCCATCATGCTCAAATTTCATGGTCTTCCAGACTTTCTTCTACATGATGTTGTATACCTCCCGGAGCTAAGGAAAAACTTTTTGTTTTTGGTCCACATCCGCCAACAAGGACACTCTATTCATATATTTGATGGCAAGGTTGAGGTCACAAAAGCATCAGATCACTCACTTTTCATGATGGGAATAGAAGAAGAAAGACTTCCGAAGCTCTGCAAGGCACCTTTGCTTGTGCACAAAACTTTTCATACAGTTCTCGCTATGATGAAGGTACATTTCCATCAAGTCTTTTATGGAATGCTATATTTGGACACTTGAACTATGACAACCTTCGTTTGTTGAAGAAAAATGGTGTTACTGGTTTGCCTACCATTCCTAGGAAACTTAAACAATGTGATGCTTGTATCTTAGGAAAGCACAACAAATAGTCTTTTCATGATTCTCATTCCAGACCACATAGAAAAACTGAACTCATTCATTCAAATTTATGTGGCCCAATGCTTGTTCCTTCTGCAAATAGAAATAAATATATGATGACATTTATTGATGACTACACCAGATTGTGTTGGGTTTATTTATTGAAGAACAAGTATGATGCTTTTGAAACATTCAAGAATTTTCATGCATGGATTGAAAATGATGCAAAATCTCATATTGGTTCTATTCGCACTGATAATGGAAAATAATACACTTCAAATGAATTTGAAAACTATCTTTGCCAGCATGGGATCAAACACCAAACAATTGTGCCTTATAATACTCAAAAGAACACATTAGTTGAAAGAATGAACATGACAATCTTAAATATGGTACATTCCATGATGTTTTTCAAGAATGTTAAGCAGATGTTTTGGGCTGATGTAGTTCTATGTGCTATGTATATAAAGAATAGGTGTCCATCTAATTCTATCAACAACAAGACTCCTTATGAAATGTGGTATGGTCACATTCCTTCGGTGAGGCATTTTAGGGTTTTTGGTTCCACCTGTTATGCCTTGATACTTAAGGAACAAAGAAACAAAATCGATGCAAGGAGTCACAAATGTATCTTTTTGGGGTATTCAAATACCTCCAAAGCATACTGCCTCTATGATGAAGTGAACAATAAGTTTATAACATCTAGAGATGTGATATTTCTTGAATCTTCCAAGGTTGACAATGTTGTTGAGTGGAAACTTGATCGCTTGGATAGATTCAGACATGTAAAGTCTTTTCAAGAATTGATAATGAGATTCCACATCTTGAAGGGGGGATTCCTATACTAGATAAATCTGTGGAATCTTCTTCTGAAGCACTCTCTCCCCCACATGAATCTCCAACCACTGATGATAATTTGAGTGATGTGATTAATAGAATTGGGAGACTAAATCTTGATTCAACCCCATCTCAATCAAGTAAGCATCCTAGGCCATCTCATAAAGGTCCTCCAAAATGGCTGACAAAGACACTTGAAGGTGTTCATCCTGATGAGGTTGGAAAGATAGGAACTAGAAGCTCAACTAGATAGAATGGAGGTGATGTAGATGATTTTGACTCACCTGTTGATATTGATGTTTCTTATGATTGTGAACTGAATTTGTCTACAAATTTTGAACCAACTTCCTTCAATGAAGTCGCTTCTCATGATGAATGGAAAGAAGCGATGCAGAAAGAATATGATGCCTTGATAAAGAATGACACCTGGAAGTTGGTTGATCCTCCATTGGGAACCAAACCAATAGGCTTCAAGTGGGTCTACAACAACAAGTGTAAAGTTAATGGATCACTTGACAAGCACAAAGCCAGGCTTGTGGAAAAAGGTTTTGCATAAAAGGAAGGGGTCGACTATGAGGAAACATTCCCCCCACAGAAAAATGGGCTACCATCAGGACACTCTTTTGCCTTGGCAACATAGAATGGTTGGAAAGTCCATCAAATGTATGTCAAATTTGCTTTCTTAAATGGACGTCTGAAAGAGAATATTTTTATGTCCCAACCAGAAGGATTTGTTGTGAAGGGTCAGGAACATAAAATATGCAAGATTGTAAAATCCTTGTATGGCCTCAAGAAAGCTCTGTGAGCCTGGTACGAGAAGTTAACTGAGCATCTTCTGAAACCCAACTTCAAACATTATAATCTTGATGATGCAACTTTGTTTGTTAAGAAAGTTTGCAAAACATTTGTTTATCTTGTGGTGTATGTAGATGATATTTTGATGGCAGGGAACAATGAGAGCTACATTGCATCCATTAAAAAGGAATTGAGGAAAGTTTCGAAATGAGATACTTGGGCTACATTCATTATTATCTTGGTATTGAAGTAACTCAACATCCGAAGTTTATAGTCCTCTCTCAGAAGAAGTACATTAGAGATCTGTTGAACAAGTTTGGCATGGATGAGTGCAATCCTTTGACTACTCCAATGGAACAAAACTTAAAGCTCACATCCATTGAAGGAAAAGAATTTGGGGATACAATAAACTATAAACAACTTGTAGGAAGCCTTAACTACTTAACTTCTACCAGACCAGACATTACATTTGTTGTTGAAACCCTCTATAGGTTTATGCAAAAGCCTTGTGAGGGACATTGGTCTCCTGTGAAAAGAGTTCTAAAATACTTGAAGGGAACTCAAGACTTTGGACTTAAGTATACACAGGTGGTTGACTTCAGCTTGATTGGATACTCTGATTTAGACTTCGATGGAGATAAAGAAACTGGGGTATCTACTTCGGGTTATCTTATGAGTCTTGGATCAGGAGTTGTCTCCTGGAGGTCATGCAAAAAATCAATCCCAGGGGATTCCACAACTGAGGCAGAATATGTGGCAACAACTGAAGAAATAAATAAAATTGAGTTGCTCAGGAAAATTCTAGAAGATTTGCAAGAGAAACAAGTGCATTCAACTCTTCTCATGATTGACAACACTTGTGCAATAAAGTTGGCCAAGAACCCAAAGTTCCATGATCGAACGAAGCACATTAATACAAAATACCATCTAATTCGACATCATGTTGAGGCTAAGACAATCCATCTACATCATTGTTCCACACATGAGAAGATTGTAGACATCCTCACCAAAGCGCTTGGAAGAGAAAAGTTTGAAAGATTTAGAATGATGCTTGGACTCAACAACATCCTTTCAGATTAAGGGGGGCAATGTTGACACCTAATCTTTGAGATTAGGTGAATCCATGTGAATATTTTAAATAAGAAAATAAGAAGAATTAGAAGTTGAAGAGACACTCGGAGATGAAACCCAAGAGTCTCTCCCTCCATGTATATATCTAAGATCAATCTCAATGCAAAATGACAATTTGTTTTGAGGAGTTACCTCTTGGCTTGACAAGAAACAAAAAATCCTATTGCTATAGATTAGAATATGTAAAGTGATGAGAATGTTAGAGGGAAGGAATGATGAAACAAACATATCAATTGGCAGTTGGGTCTAAAGAAAAGTCATTACCGTAACTCAATAACAAAGGGTCTGGATAGGGTGTATGGCCGATAACTTGCCTCCACATTAGTGTTGGAGGTATATAAGATAATGATTGAATTAATCAATGGATAAACCAAGGAATGGGGCATTATTTCCATAATGGCAAGTGCAGACAACTCCATGCAAGGGTCATGGGAGAGGGCAACATGTGTCATCATGTTATTGAACACCATCATCATCCCTCATGTAATATCTTATCAAACCCACAAACACTTAATTCAAGTACTACTTGTCTTTACTATTAAAATATACATAATATGTGACATTTTTTTTGGTTTAAATTGGTTAGATGATTTATATTACATAAAATAAAAATAAAAAATATCACATAACATAGTCTAGCCTATTAGTTTACTGTAATATATGATATTTTTATGACATATGAAATCCGAATAATTAATTAACCATTGTATGAATAAGTGTAATACTTCTTTTTATTATTGAAATTGACATAATAATAATAATATATTAAAATTTATCTATTATTATGAATAATTTTTTCAATAAACATAAAAATTTTATTAATGAAAAAATATTATAAATAAATAAAAATAATTCATGTAAGTTGGCTATATATATATGACATAACATAGTCTACTCTATTAGTTTACCCTAATATATGATAATGTTATACAAACATCACCTATTCTAATATTTATGACACATGAAATCCAAATATTTAATCAACTATCATATGAATAAGTGTATTACCTTATGTATTATTGGTGTTCACATTAAAATAATGATATATTAAATCTTATATATTATTACGAATATTTTTTCTCAAAAAATATAAAAATACTATTAATGAGAAAGTATTAAAAATTTAAAAATAGAAATCGATGTAAGTTAGATAGATAATTTATATTACATCAAATAATAAAAAAATTACATAACGTAGTCTAGTCTATTATTTTACCATAATATATGATATTGACATACAAGCATTACATATTATTTTACCATAATATATGATATTGTTATACGAGCATTACATATAATAATATTTATATGACATATACAATCTTAATAATTAATCATCCATTATATGAATAAGTGTATTAATTATTTTTTCAATAGCGTAGTAAAAATTATAGAGTCGGTGAGGTGAGTTAGGGTTTGCATATGCTTTGATGGTGCCGTCATTGGCTCTAAGATCGCTCTAAGATCGTGACTCCCACAGGAGGGTGGTTTTGGATTGCGGAAAATTAGTTCTTTCATTTCCAAGGTGTGGAAGAATGTGAGCCCTAGACTTAGTTTTCGAGGATTTTTTGAACATCTAGAACAAAGTATCAAAAGGGACATACAGTAAGTGATGGTGTTGTTTTTATCCTTATATTTTTGTTTGGCCCCGTGGCCCTCTTGAAATCTTTGCTGGCCAACAACTTTTATTTTGCAAATAGGTTGATTTGTTTGCTAGACCTTGGTATTTTTGGGGTTTGTGGATTGGGCGACATTTGTTTGGCATACTCCATTTATAGCGAAGGCCATAAATTTGAATTTTGGGGTTTGTGGATTGGGCGACATTTGTTTGGCATACTCCATTTATAGCGAAGGCCATAAATTTGAATCCTCTTCTGATCTTAGAGGCCATATCATCCTTAAAAATCATATGTTTTATTTCTCTCTTAGTGTTGGCTGAAATGGAAACAAAGTATGAGCAATGTTTTTTCCTCCCTACGTATGAATGGGTGCCTTCTCTATGAAGCGTTCCCACCCATCTTTCAAGGTTGGTGTAGATCGCTCCTTCAACATAGAAGGATCAACACATTTTTATATTTTTATTAGAAATTTCGTTGGGAATACCTGTACTCTCTAGACAAAAAGTTCAGACTATATCTCTTTTATAAAGCAATTCATTGAGGAAAAATGGAGTTTTCTTGTAAAATTTCAAAGTTTACAATTTTAAGGGAAGAGACTCCTTGATTCGTTATATATCAAAGACTATAATATCCAAAGAACCTCAACCTTAGGCCTAAACTCAACGCTTAGTCGGGGAACTCTTGATGCCAGATTACCTAATGGAACTCTCGTTTCCTTTAAAAATGCAGTAAAAATGGAAGATCCCGTCCCCAAAAGAACAACCTCAAAACATTCTAGGTCCCTATATTGTTGATTAAATGGAGCGTTATCCAACCATGGAAGTTGTTGGAAACACTAAGAGGGGAGGTGAATCAATATTTCTTAGAAATTAGCACTTTTCAATCATTTTCAGAGCATTATTTAATCTTCATTTATTATTATTATTATTCTTTAGATAATCATAAACAATAATCCACATTAGACAACACCATACAACAACGTAGAAAGATAAAATAGTGGCAACAAATATTTTTAGGTGGAAAACCCCCTCTAGGTCAAAAACCACAGAACGCTTCTTTAGTAATTGTCTTCTCCATGTTAAAAAAAAATTGATTACATCAAGATTTCAGTTGTAATTGAGGGACGCATCAACCCCCTAATTTACATGCTACAACCTGTAGGATGCTAATAAACCCTAATACCATGCTGCAACCGGAAGGATGCCCAGATTCACTTCTAATTTAGACCACAACCTGATGAGTGCCCTAACACTCTATTTACAATCTGCTGTCAGAAAGGATGCTTCGTCTCCCTGTAGTTTATCAGCCCAAATTGAAAGGATGCCACAATGCCCTGTATAGGGTATGACCTTTCATAACACCACCCTATTGCCTTGAAGTGTTCTATGGCCACAGCCTGAAGGTGACTCCAATCCCCTGCCTTGCACCACCCTACCACCCTAAAAACTCCATGAACCGTGTTTATCAATTTTCAGATATGATCCCCCCGTTGTCTAAATCAATATAGTAAAGTTGTAAAGAAGATGTTGTATATTTGTCAAATCTTGGTAGCCACTGAAAACTACAGAATCCTGATCAAGATGATCGTTTCACAATGTTGCATATCAAACTCACTATGAAACTACACATCACTGTCACTGCTCAACATCAAGAGCTCACAATGCTAGATGTCACAAATTAATAATCTTAAAGGTTCATATGCAAACAGTGATACTTCACGTTGCTTCACTGTTCGAAACCGCTCATTATGTTGCAATGATATGGCACTATTATCCAATGATGGCACAAACCAAGGTGACTAAGGTCATCCCTATGACCTGCAACCAATGCTCTCAAGCTCTGCACTCATAGAGCTACCACATATGTGTAAACATTGTTGCTCAACTTATCAAATCTTGCTATCCATATTTACATTAATATGTTGTACAATTAAATGATAATGCCTTCAAGACCTACTACCCTGCAAGGTTACAATTGTGCCATTGTACACAAATCCCTAGGTCATACTATAATACAAACCCTAGGTCATCACTGTCATATTTCTATGCTCTTTAATCTATGGGTCAAGTCAATAAGTCATTCCAAAGTTAAGGTGTCAATTCAATGTCAATGTCTTATTTAGATGTCAAATCAATAACAATGCAACATTGTTATATAGTGTCTTAGTCAAGTGTAGTCAAATTTAAGACAATTGATCTAGATTGTCATTGATGTCAATATGGCAATATTCTAGGATACCAAATGATGATGTGAAGCCAAGGAGAAGCATATCCGAGAAGCAATGGGAGAAAGAAGCCAAGGAGGAAAGACATCAAGGAAGCCATTGGAAAGCTATTGTAAGAATAGTTATCAGAAGAACGGAAGAGTGAAGAGAAGTGAAGAGAAGTCACTGGAGCTAAGAACCCAACTGTGCTATCAGAAGTCATAGGAGTGAAGAGAAGTGAAGAGAAGTCACTGGAGCTAAGAACCCAACAGTGCTATCAGAAGTCCTAGGAGTGAAGAGAAGCCACAGAAGTGAGAACCCAACAGTAAGGGCCAGAAGGAAGAAAATAGTGATATCAGAGGAGCTAAGAACCCAACAGTGATATCGGTGAAATATCCAATAAAGAACCAAATAATATCATATCGACTAAAGCTCCGATTGTAACATATGTTACGGACCTGATAGGACTATAAAAATAGTTTTATTGAAATATCACATCCACGTGTCGCAAGTCTTGAAGCCTTGTTACATTCAAATCCTCCAATTGTGATATGTATTGCGGACCCGATGGTTCCATTTTAATACACCTTAATACAATATCACATCCATTGCAAATCACAAACCATAAAGTTTATTATGCATCATCTCACCAAATTTTTCGATTGTGATATGTGTATTGCGGATCCGCCAAACCATTACAATACTCCTTAATGAAATGTCGCGTCCACCACATCGAAACGTATCACAAAGTCTTAAATGGATGTAATGTTAAAATTTCGATTGCGACATAATATGCAGACCCGACAGCTCCATTAGAATACACCCTTATGTATTATCGTGTCCGCCTTGTTGGAAGTCATACCACAAGTCTTGAGGGTTGACACGGCCAAACTCTCGATTGCGATAAGAACGTGGACCCTGAACCGCCAATTGCGACAGACCCGACAGACTTATTAAAAATAGTTTATTAAATACCATATCCGCTACAGGGTGATATGTGAATATCGGTGATATTGAATGTTGTGATTGCGAGATTCTCGTGAAGTTGTGATTGAGAGATTAAAGCCATGACGTGGAGTGTGGGGACCTCTTTTAATGTGGATTTTTATAAAGTTTGCGGGAGTCTTATGAAATTACAATTGCGATAAAGTGGTGGACCGAACGGGTTTATCAAAATAGTTTAATATAATATCACATTTGGTAGGGGAAATCGGCTATAGGCTATGTTATGAGCACGACTTGTAAAAGACCTCCGAAAGTTGTGATTGCGGTTGAGGTAGTGACGTGGCATGTGGGACCTCCCTGTGGGTATATCCTCTCTTATATGGTTTCTGTGAATAATCAAGTCTATGGATGAAAGACTCTTTGATATGTTTTAATATACAAGTCGGCCTTCTTCCAATAAACATGTCTTTTCGGTCATTCGTGAAACCCATATAAATATAAGTTAAGACGTATCATTTCTAACCATCAATTGTGTTCATCGATCATAGAAAAGAACGACAGTTAACAACTCGTGAACATGAAGGAACAGTAGGAAGAAAGACGGAGTTCGAGTGAGCGTAGAGGAAGCCAAAGGTCTAGTAGAATACGAAGGTAAAAGAATTCTGTTGACTAGGCTAACCATTGAAAGTTCGGACTTATAATGAACCCATAGAAGCAAAACCCGTGATTTGTTAAAGAGACTGCATAAGACAGGGTTTTTTTTATAATTTTACGCACAACCTGAAGCCGTGACAATCACTCTTCTAAAGAAATTACTCCTGAAGTAGTTATCGTGACAATTAGAACAAAGGGTTGAAACAGAGATTTGTGTGTTTTCAGATCATTGAAGATACATTGACGATTGTGTAAAGACTATTGAAGACCATGGTGTGTTAGTCATCATGATGTGACTTGGAGATTCTGTTTGGGAAATATGAAGAGTTGTGAAGACTCATTAATATGAAGACAGATTGTCATTAATGTAGCAGTGTAGCTGTAGATTGACAGAATTCAGTGAAGAAGATTTTGGGAGCAGAGAATTACTATCAAACATATCTAGACAAAATATAGAAGTGGGTTGGAGCCCAGAGGGTTGGTGTTCTGAAGGTTGGAGCCTCGAACAAACAAGGTTGGTGCCTTGATAAGATAGGGTCGGAACCCTTGGGGTTGGTGCCTTGAGAAGATAGGGTCAGAGCCCTTGGGGTTGGTGCCTTAGAATTGGAAGGATTGGTGTCCTTGGAGTTAGTGCTCCTAAATCCAAGGTTGGTTCCTTGACATGACAGAGTTGGTGCCCTAGAGGCTGGAGCCTCACGAAAGGCCAAGTTGGTGCTTGGAAACGGGTTGGAGCCCTATATATATTGTACCTGATTTATTGTAGATATTATATTATTAAAATCATTTATTCCTATTGTTCATTTTGTGTTCTAAATATAATTGATTTACATCGTAAAAATAACAATTGAAAGAAACACTGATTCACCACCCCCCCCCCCCCCCCCCAGTATTTCCAACAATTGGTATCTATTGTGCTATGTAACACCCCCCGAGTTTGTTATTATATATAATACAAATTGGGACCCTTTTAAATTGAATTTTTCCTCTCTTTGTGAATAAAATGGCAACTCTTAGAAAATTGTCCCTTTTCAAAAAATCCCTTTTTAACCTAACTTAAAACATATTAAAGTCCTCATCGCAAATCGCATGATTCCTTAGTAGCAAAGTTAAGCACATTCAAAAAATACCGACGTGCGACTTGCAATTGAACTTTGTATGTGACATCCCGATCGCATATCGCACATCGGAGGATATTATGTCATGAGCTTAATTATTACCTATCAAAACCCCGATATTGCGATCTTGTGATTTTGCGATATCGCATATCGCAGATCGCAAGATCCATCAAACAAAGTTTCATTCATGTTATAGCTTAAATATCCAACATGACAGATTTGACAGATGTTTAATTGTGTTTTTAAGCTGGACACGAGTTAGGTCAGAATGATTTAATATGGTTATCATCCCTATGCATGTAATCATGGTGTTCATTATGGTTGATTAATGTTGAACTTGCTCCCGGATATTTTCTTTCAAAGTGCAGTCATTTCATCAAATCTTTTATTTTACGCAACAATTAATTGTTATTGGTTTTAATAGGAACTCTACTCAAGCGATGTCCATTCGAAAGGTGATGCAAAAGCATACCAAGCAATCTATCACAGAAACTGAAAGCAAATATATGCCATCCATTTTTACAGATACAATATGCGCTGCAGATGGAGGTGCCACTACATTGAAAACTATCTATACTACATTGGAGAATGAAAACCCTCAAGTAACAGACATTCGACCAACCGCTGATAGCACAGAACCATTAGGAGTGCAGTTTAGAGACGCTACGTGCTCTTTCCTTCACCAAATAGTAGCAAGGGTTAGGCTCTTGCCATACACAGATATGATAAGATGGGTAGTAGAGAATACAGAAGTCGAAGATAGACTTATCAAGACAGCTAAAAATACAGTCTTGGGTTCTTTCAGAGCCAAAGATTTACAACAAATATACAAGCTACCTAATGCCTGAGACATTTACGACAAAAAATTTGTTGCAAAGTTTGTAAAGGAAAACGAAGACCCGTTTCAAATGATACAGGAATGGAGGAGAAGAGACAATAAATTCAAACAAGATAAAGCAGGTATGTACCCCATTTCTTCTTTGGCCAATCCTTATAATTTTGCAGCCTCTATGCTATGTATATTGTATGGTCTCCCTGATAATTCTAAATTCTCGATCAATTGGGTTCCTTTAATTGATTCTTGTGTTAATTCTCACAATATGAACTGGGAAACCATTTTGTCTGAAAATTTGGCCAAAGTGATTATTGAATATCGCCAAACCAGGGCTGCCTCCTCTAGAGCAGTTCCCCAATTCTTCATGTCTGCATATGTCTTCGATGCCATTTGTTTCTGCACTCATTTTCCAACCATGGGTTGGAAATGGACTACCAATGATCCTACTCCTATCTTCCTAAGTTATAAGCAAATGTGGGAACAATATTATATTCCACATTTTCACCAATTATGCCAAGGAGTTGTTCTTCCCTTACATCAGTTAGTTTTCAACAGAAGATGTCCGAGATTCACAAAAGAAGCTATCACAGACCTCCAAGCAATCAGAAGGTATTTTCTTGAAGAGTCCTTCTCTTATATCAGGATATTTTGTAGCCAATATTTCCCACATGTCCTCCCTATGTATGTATCAGATAAACTACTGGCAAGAGAAGTAGCATACCAAACAATAGGAAATGGCCTCATAAAAACCCTGAAGGAGATGAAGAAATCCCTATGGCCAAATTTTCCCCTTTAGTGTGGGTCATTTACCCTTCTTAATTATGGTCATGCATATAAAGAGTATCATAATATGTAGTTATTGAAGCTCCCCGTTCTACGAGCAAGGTCTTTTGATCCACAACAAGTAGCAAACAAATTCACCCTTTCAGTTAAGATCAGACTTGTAACTCATACAGTAAATGAGTTTGAAGATTTACTGGAATCAGTTGAGAACTTTGAGTAGATTCTGAATGCAGCCAAGACAAAGTTCAACCTAGAGAAATTAAGAATATTCTAGGAGTTTAGAGGACAGAGGTTAGAATACCTCCCACAAGAATTTTGGATTACTGATCATAGAATTAAAACCAAGTCTCAGAAGCAGAATAAGCTAGGCACGTCATGAGAGTAGCAAGAAAAAATGGATGAATTATAAAAGTTGTGGGATGCATTTAATGAAAAACTACAGGATACCCCTAAGGTATCATCAACACAAGAACACGCAGGACTTCAGACCCCGCCAGGGAAAATAGCAGTAGTGGCCACTAAAGGTCCAAAAACAAGTTTTCAAGATACAGAGGTAATCCCTGCAGATCCAACTATTGAAATCGTCTTGAATGTAACATATATCCCTCCTATAGACGTCTTTTATAGCCCTCTTCATAAAGTTGTAAAAATATAGAGGAAGAGGAGGAGAACCGAAACTCCTTCAGAACATGAATTTATGGATGTCCTATGGAAGGACACACAAATAAATCCAACTGAACATTTGACTCGGCTATCTCAATTTGCCGGAGCCTATGCTACAACAACAATCGACAAAGCAACCAAAGTCTCTGTTTTGATTAAAGAAAAGGACGACCAGATCACACTATTACTGCGACAGTTAGATGAAGAAAGAGCCAGCGTGAACCATCAAGCAGAGGAGCAACTGCATAAGCTACAACAGGATATGGAAGTACTAAAAATAAGTCATGAAAATGACTTATCTGCTAAAAACAAACAAATCCAGGAGCTAAAGAGTGACCTAGCAAAATATAAGGATATTCCTACTGCAGAGGAATTCATTAATGAGGCTTTAACACTGAATACTTTACTGTCAAAGCAAAAGCAACTCTTCCTCCAACATATATCAAATATCATTCCACATCTGAATACTAGTGAACAATTAACAAACATCATTATTGATCAAAGAATTGAGTTCAATGAACTCAATTCTAAGATCTCTGATTACATTGAGTGGCAGGATTCAGAGGAAGGGAAAAGGTCAAGTCTCCCGAAGATCAATGAAAGACATAAGGATATTTTATTCATTGATTGGGACTCACAGGTGAAACAGGCCGAACTAGTAATAGCTAGAGCATCGGGTATTTCAAAAAGCATTGTCAAAACAATAAATCACATGTTGCACACATCCAACCTCATAAAGGAGAGTGATCCAAAAACACTTCCCGATCTTAAAGCATTAGACGAGAATTGGAAGAATAAGAGTCAGCTACAGAAGGAAACAATTGAGGGGCTATCAAAAATTGACTGGGAAGTAGTATGGCAACTTTTGGTCAAACCACACAGTTAGATCATGACCTTGAATTGCTCCTTGGATTCAGTACAGAGAATGTTGCCACCTTTACATGATGCTATATTTGCAGGGTAGTTGAGAACACTATTCAGGTTGCCACCACAAGTCAGGCCAATGTTCGACATTTGTGAGCTGAGAGGTAAAGCTGGCAGTGGTGATTAATCAATGAAGACCTGAGTCATTTTTGAGAAATTTTATTTTTGGAAAGTTGGATACTAGGAATGAGGAAGGTTGTTTGAAACCTCCTCATAGATATTTTGTTTAAGTTATTTTTAGTTAATTAAGAATAGTATTTAAACCCCTGTCATGCATTTAGAGAAGGGTTCAGAATTTTATTAAGAACATTTACAAAGAACACATTATCGTAAGTTTGTAGATGCCTTGATGGAATCATGGAACATGGTATTTTTAATCAAATATCTTTTTGTTGATCACTGTTGATGCACTATTGTATTTTTTGTGATACTTATTGGTAGAAGATTTATTATGGCCTATTGTCATTGGTCAAATGAGCAGAACGGCACACATCTGGTACTATTATCATGTTTGCTAAATCTTTGTTCAAGTATTAGTGATAAGTTTATCTTTCATGAATTATGTATGAAATCTATCATTTATGTTTAAAATATCAGTTGCACTATTGTACGATATCAGAATAGATAATGGTCTGTTTTATATGTGATCATTAGAATACACGATATGTTTTTTCACAATTCTTTTGATTAACTATTTTCTCAAAAGAATTATCTTACAATAGATTAACTCTATATAGTCTGCGATTGATCTATATCATCATAGATTACATAGATATATTTTTATATCACATAAAACCAGCAATACCCCGGGTTAGATTAAAATAGATTTAATTCAAAGTTTTGCATCTTAGAATAAACCTATGTTAATTTCTAGTTATTATTTTGCGAATCATCAGAAAAAATCCCACAAATCATATAAACCCAAAACATTTGGAAACTGGTCCCATCATATCGAGTCGGAGCCACTATCCCAAAAGGAAAAGGAGCTACTTTAAGGTTCGAATAGGGTGGTTATCCCCCTTGTTGTTGCTACAGATTTCTGAGGCCTCAACAGTATCAGAGCCAGTACTTTCACAAAAATCCTAATAGCTTGAAGGTTGATCAATTAGAGCACAAATGGAAAATCCAGGGAAGAAAGTCTCTAATCCTCCTAAAGATGTGCCTCCCTCAACCATCGAAGTTGAAATCAATCAATTTGTAAAGGCTCCATGAATCAATGGAAACTTTGATAAAGGGGAAGCAAGAATGAGGAATTTCCTAAAGACTCAAGGCACTGAAATATGGAAATCAGTGATTGTTGATATCATGATGGATGGAGAATCCAAGGAGTACAATGCAAAATAAATGAAGGAAATCTTGAATGGGCTACCAAATTCTATAAAGAACAATTTAGGAAAATGTTTGTTAGCAAAGGGTATATGGGGCAAACTTCATGACCTTCACTTAAAAGGAGAATTGACCATGACCACTAGTCAAGAAGATGATGGAAAACAAGAAGGAAATCCAGACCCCATCATCGAAGCTGAAAATGAGAATGATGAAATCAGGGCTAAAGAAGGCCTAGAAGATGAAGAGAATGAAAAATATTTTGAAGAAGATCTCCTCACTAAACTTATGTCTTCCATGGAAGAGATTATCAGTTTGAAAAATGAAAATGAGGAACTTAAGAAGAAATCACTAGCTGGTGACCAAGACCAAACAAGGAAGAAAGTTGACCTTGTCAAGCTTCAAGTACAAGAAAGGGATGAAGAGCTTGCCAAGCTTAAGAAGGAATTCCATCAAAGCAAAATAAATCATCATGAAGAAGTCATATCCATGAAAAATCAATTAGATAAAGAAAAGAAACGGGAAGATGACTTGTCAAGCCACCTTGAACAAAGGCAAAAGATCTTGAACAAACTTGAAGCAGAGATTGGTCAGTACAAGGAAGAGGTCTCCTCCTTTAGATCACAACTAGAAGAAGCAAGGAAACAAGCACAAGGAACTGAGAAGAAAATGGATGCATTGGTAATCATAGAAGGAAAGGTTGATGAAGCAGAAAAGGAGAAAAGCACCATGATATGCCAACTAAAAGCAAAGGATGAAGAAATATTCAAACTAAAATCCAACCTCAACTTTCTCAAGGCCAAAACATGTAAAGCTACAAGGATCATGGAAGAAATGGAGAGCGGTCTAGCTAAGGAAAATGAAGAAATATTCAGAATGAAATCATATATCATCTCTTTTAAAAAAGAAGAAAATGAAGCAATATGTTTCAAGGAAGAATTTGAGAAATAACTTGCTAAGAAGAATAATGATTGCGAAAGATTGGAAGAAGATATTGTCTCCCTCAGGAAAAAGGTTGAAGGGATGGACAAATTTTTGAAGAGCTCTCAAGCCTTAGATGACATGTTCAACCATCAAAGATCCCCATTTGATAAATCAAGTCTTGGCTATGAAGGAGAATCCTCAAGTAAGAATGATAATGCTTCAAACACCAAGGATGTGAGGAAGCTAGAAAGAAATGTTGATCCTCCCAATTCCAGCAAAGGCAAGGATAAGAGTCAAGGCAACAATGAAGGAAATCCTATTCCAAGAAGAAATGCAGATGATGTAAAGGATGCAAGAAGAAATGGTTATAATCAAAGGATCTCAAGGAAGAAAGACTTCAGAAGTACATAAAGGAAACCTTCTTCTCCCAGGTACCAAAGTATATTTGTTGGTTATTGTTATTCTTTTACAACCTTTGGACACATGGAAAACAATTGTAGGGCATACCACAAAGATAGACATTATGGTCCCCTACAATCTCCAAGAATCAATTATGTAGAAAGAAATTGTTGGCATTGTGATACAAGTGTTGTCCTTGATGGCAACTCACTCACAGGTTGGTTTAGATTTGATAGAGGACAAATCACATTGTAACAAGTCAATTCAGAGGTAACAGGGCATTGGTATAGAAGAACAGGATGTTGGAACAAAGGTCTACTGATCAGAATCAAGAAGTTGAAGGAAAATGATTTTTAAGGTAGTTTAATATGTATACGCAGGTTCATTTTGACAAAGCAGCGTATACATGCAGGTCAACAGAACAAAAAGAGAATATATGTATGCACGCACTTTCACAAGAGGAAAAGCACGTATGTGTTGGAAAATCAAGGAAATTCAAGATTAAAGAATACCAAGGGTCAATACCATGGTATTAGCCCACAATATTGAGTGGAGTAACGACTATTTGATCATGTCCAAGAATACCATAGGTTATAAGTGTTGTTTTGGTCTGAGGTATTGAGAAAGGCCAAAAACTATATAAGGAGGAGAAGATCAAAGGGCCAAGTGTGCAAGTGAAAGGGTTTCTTAGGAATACTTATATTTGAAGTACATTTTATGTTGCAGGGGATATGATTATGATATAATATAAAATATTGTGTGCACCTTGAATTCAATGTTGGATCAGGATCATGAGACCTAAAATGACTTATCATTGAAGGATTTGATATTGGTTGGGATAGATATGATTACTACACATGTTTTATTCCTTAAATGTCATGATCTGGATATTTCTGAAGTTTGGAATAGTAGCGAAGTTGTAAGTTAGTATTTACAGATATGTACACTGGTTCACCTTGGTGAAGGTGCATATACACGCCGGTTCAAAGCTTCCAAGTAGCGTATACAAAAGAAATCCAATTATTCAGAAATTACTGATCTATCTAATCAATGTTGTTGGTTTACCGTTGTCTGTCAATGATGCCTTCTTAGATCTGAAAGTAAAATTGAATGCATAAAGAGATTGAGTCTGATTGATTGATTGATTAAGTGAGAAGGGTGATCTTTGCTGTTGACTATCTAGATCTCTGTAATTTGACAGTAGATATTCTGAATATTACTGGTTGGTACAGATGTGATTCAAAAGTTTTTTGTTTCAGTAGTTCTGGAGGTATACACAGGTTTGATTAAAGGATGTAGTGTATACACATAGGTTGGGTTCGTTAAAGTAGCGTATGAATTATGATGTATGATTCTTGAAGTTGCAACTGGTTCTGAATGATGATGTAAGTTTCCGCGTTTAGCACAGTGTTCTGAGGACAATGATCTGACTATTCAGATTGACTGATTGTTGGTTGATGCAGTTATTATTATAGAGTTTGAGTTTCAAAGTTTCTATTGGGTCCAGTGTGAAAATTTGATGAAATGAGGCCTTCATATTGTGTTATTGTGAACCAAGAGCATCCAGTCTGAAAATTTATGAAACGTGGTCCCTAGAGGAAGAAAGAAGGCCATAGCCTTCTGTAGGCTGGTGCCTACGTACTAGTAAACATATCAGCTAGTACAAGAGCTAGGGGGTTGTAGCTCACTTCCAGTAGAAGCTGGGGAACGAGAGAAGTTTGAAGCCTTCTACAAGTGGGTGCCTAAGTACTGGTATGGATCTACACCAGTGCAAGATTGTAAACATATTTTCCTTATATTAGAAAGAAGACAGAGATGACAACAACAGGTGGTTTTTCTCTTGCATTGGGTTTCCACCTTAAATATTGGTGTTCATGTGTGTTTCTTATGTGTTATGGATTATTATGTTATTACTGCACATAGTTACTGTATAATAAGATACTGATGCATTGATTAAAGATCAACACATGATAAATTAACTAAATCATAAGTTTTCTGGGTATACGATGGTTTCTTTAATCACAATAGCGTGCACACACAAGTTCACTTCACTGAAGAAGCGTATATAAATATGATTGGGAAATGAAAGATTATTGAATTGTAAATACTGATTCACCCCCCTTCTCAATATTTTTCCAACAAAAATCATGAATTCTTATTCATGAACAACATAGAATGCTTCAAGTGTCATAACATTGGTCATATGGCATGTGATTTTAACTTAACTTGGGATCCTACACAAGCTAGAACCATGCCAGAGAAGAGAATTACATAAGTATGGAGAAGAAAGAAAATGAAATTTGAAAATATCCTGAACTCTCCAACCAACAACACATGCTGTTGACTTGATGAAGATATCCTTGATATTCCGAGTGTTTGATGATGGGATTTTTCCAAAAAGAGACCATGCATACAGTTATGGGGAGCATGTGATTCTTGATCATTATTTCAAAAATTATTCGTGAAAGGGTCCTTATGAAATCCTTGATGATATATATTAACAATCATTCTTTGATAAATCATTTCTCAGGAACACTCCTTTGAAATAACATGATCTCCTAGCTATCCAATGGGCTGTTGTTAAAGATATTTTCCACTTGATCTCTAAATAGAAATTCGAGCAGCAGAAAGCCATCTAATGCTAATAAGTGAATAACTATGTTGTTGTTATTACAGAAGTTGAATATTTTGACTCAGGGTTTTGATGTGAGAACGGGTAAATTATGGACACAAATAGAGGCAACCTTCAAACAAACAGATACATCTGGGAATGAAGCTTGAAGCAAGAGAATTTAGCAGCATCTAACAAAACTGAAGCATTGCAAAAAGATGCAAATCAGTATAAAGAATTTAAAAGACAGTCACATATTGGATGTAAAATCTGCTAGTAGAAATAAATTGCAAAATTTTTTACTAGAACACAAGGAAAAATGGCTCATCAAAAGTATTATAGAAAGAAGAATGTTGCCTAGTCGAATATAAGCTCAGTTTAATGCTAGTTACTATGGAAAATAGAAATAATGATGCACAATCTCTCACCATCTCATCCGAATGCAATAATGTTAAAATATTGAATGGAATTGACTTAAGGAGAAGCACTTAGATACAAAGGAATCCTGATTTGAAGAAAGATAGCGAGAATGAAAATTTCAGTGGCATTTTTCTCTTGATTCGGACTGTCAAGGCCTCTTAATTCTGATTGTGGAGACAATAGAATATAGTGTAGAAGCGTAAAAACTTGGACTTGGACATTTGGTGTATGACTATTTGGAGTCTGTTTTGAAGCATTGAAGTGGAGCATATTTAAGCATTGTTGAAGCCATGATGAAGAAGTTTTGAGACATGAAGAGGGGATAATGTGCGACCTAATGATGAGGCAACAATCCTTCTATCTTGAGTAAAAATAAGAGCATGATAGGGGGAGTCCTTGTGCACTCCTTTTCCATTGATGTCAAAGGGGGAGAGAAAAAGAATATTGCCACCAATGACAAAGGGGGAAATTATTAATCTAGATTGTCATTGATGTCAATATGGAAATATTTTGGCATACCAAATGATGATGTGAAGCCAAGGAGAAGCAGATCCGGGAAGCAACAGGAGAAATATGCCAAGGAGGAAATCCATTAGGGAAGCCATTGTAAAGATATTGGAAGAAGATTTATCGGAAGAATGGAAGGGTGAAGAGAAGTGAAGAGAAGTCACAGGAGCTAAAAACCCAACAATGCTATCGGAAATCATAGGAGTGAAGAGAAGCCATAGAAGCGAGAACCCAATAGTAAGGTTCAAAAGGAAGAAAACAATGATATTATACAAGCTAAGAACCCAATAGTGATATAGGAAAAATATCCAATAAAGAACAAAATCATATCCTATCGACTAAAGCTCTGATTGTGACATATGTTATGGACCTGATAGGACTATAAAAATAGTTTTATTGAAATATCGCATCCACGCATCACAAGTCTTAGAGCCTTGTTACATTCAAATCCTCCAATTGTGATATTTATTGCATACCCGATGGTTCCACTGCAATATGCCTTAATACAATATCACATCCATCGCAAATCGCAAACCATAAAGTTTGTTATGTATCACTGCCCAAATTTGCCGATTGTGATACGTGTATTGTGGATCCGCCAGACCATTACAATACTCCTTAATGAAATGCCGCGTCTGCCACATCGGAAGGTATAAAAAAGTCTTAAATGGATGTAATGTTAAAACATCGAATACGATATAATATGTCGACCCGAAAACTCCATTAGAATACACCATTATGTAATATCATGTCTGCCTCGTCAGAAGTCATATCACAAGTCTTAAGGGTTGACACAGTCAAACCGTCAATTGTGATAGTATTGCAGACCACCGACTGTAATAAGGTTGTGGACCCCGAACCGCCGATTGCAATAGACTCGACGAACTTATTAAAAATAGTTTATTAGATACCACATCCGCTATGGGGTGATATTGAATGTTGTGATTGCAGGATTCTCATGAAGTTGTGATAGCGAGATTAAAGCCATGATGTGGCATGTGGGGACCTCTATTAATGTGGATTTTCATAAAGTTTGTGGGAGTCTTACAAAACTACAATTGCGATAAAGTGGTGGACCCAACGGGTTTATCAAAATAGTTTAATATAATATCACATCCAGAAGGGGCACTTGGCCATTGGCTATGTTATGAGAACGACTTGTAAAAGACCTCTGAAATTTATGATTGCGATTGAGGTAGTGACGTGGCATGTGGGACCTCCCTGTGTTTATAGCCTCTCTTATATGGTATCCGTGAATAATGAAGTCTATGGATGAAAGACTCTTCGATATGTTTTAATATACAAGTCATCCTCCTTCCAATAAACGTGTCTTTCCAGTCATTAGTAAAACCCATATAAATATAAGTTAAGACGTACCATTTCTAAACATCGATTGTGTGCATCAATCATAGAACAAAATGACAGTGCACAACTCGTGAACATGAAGGAATAGTAGAAAGAAAGCCGAAGATCGAGTGAGCACAGAGGAAGTTCAAGTTCCAGTGGAAGACGAAGGTAAAAGAATTCTGTTGACTTATAATGAACCCGTAGAAGCAAAACCCGTGATCTATTAGAGACTTCATAAGACAGGGTTGTTTTATAATTTTACGCACAACCTGATGCCGTGACAATCACTCTTTTGAAGCAATTACTCCTGAAGCATATATCACGACAATTAGAATGAAGGGTTGAAACAAAGAGTTGTGTGTGGAGATCATTGAAGATACATTAACGATTGTGAAAAGACTATTGAAGGCCATGGTGTGTTAGTCATCATGATGTGACTTGGAGATTCTGTTTGGGCAATATGAAGAGTTTTGAAGACTCCTTCATATGAAGACAGATTGTCATTAATGTATCAATGTAGTTGTAGATTGACAGAATTCAGTGAAGAACTTTTTGGGAGCAGAGAATTACTATTAAACATATCTAGACAAAATATAGAAGTGGGTTGGAGCCCAGAGGGTTGGTGCCTTGAAGGTTGGAGCCTCGAACAAACAAGGTTGGTGCCTTGATAATATAGGGTCAGAGCCCTTCGAGTTGGTGCCTTGATAAGATAGGGTCAGAGCCCTTCAGGTTGGTGGCTCAGAATTGAAAGCATTGGTGTCCTTGGAGTTGGTGCTCCTAAATCCAAGGTTGGTGCCTTGAAAAGAAAGTGTTGGTGCCCTAGAGGCTAGAGCCTCACAAAATACCAAGTTGGTTCTTGGCAACGGGTTGGAGTCCTATATATATTATACCTAATTTTTTGTAGAGATTATATTAATAAAATCATTTATTCCTATCATTCATTTTTTGTTCTAAATATAATCGATTTAACTGGTAAAAATAACCATTGAAAAGAAACATTGATTCACCCCCCCTCTCAGTATTTCCAACAAAGACACTTGCCAACTATATGGAAGCTTATTTTTCCAATCGATGTGTCATAGTTAAGTCTTATTCAAATTCATATCTGGGTATTACTATCATGTCACGGTCAATTAGAATCGAAGTCATATATTGTAGAATGCTCACTAAGTCAACCAATGTTTCACTTCATAATCAATGTATTTGTCATGTTAAGGTATCAAGCATATGTCAAGCATTTGTATGTCAGGTCCATTGGTTATGTTAAGTTAATTCCCACTTTATTTTTTCAATCAAAATTAATGTATCATTGTGTCATTTAATGTCCTGTCACATATCACTGAATAATATTAATTGTCATGTTACTATTCAAGTTCAGTAGGTGCTTAGTTGTTGCATTCAGTATTCTAGTTGTCACATCAAAGCTTGCTGACATAATTCAATGGAACGATCACAATTTTAACTAATTGTACAGTCATAATTCACTGTTATCTTAGGTGTCATGTCATTAAGAAAGTTACAAGAATATTCCACAACTACCTTGTTGTCCTATTACATATAGTCACATTAGTTATAAACGCTATACCTCTAGATAAGGATAATGTAAATCCTAACAACAGTCAAGGTGTCAAGTTAATGTCGAAGTCAAAAATATTATCATAGAATGTCCATAAAGGTGTTGTTATTGAAAGGTCACTTGTTATCAACATTGTCACTGTCAATGTCATTATACAATAAGTGATATGCTCAATCAAGATATTATATTATTGTTAATGTGAAATTTGTTGTTAAATCACCTATAGTGACATTGCAAACTTAAGAAAGAAGCTCAAGCTGCCAGCCACAAAGGATCCAATGACCAAGGACATTGAAGAAGGTGAAGCATAGAAAGCAGATACAATGAAACTGATCATAGAACAAAATACACAGATTAGGCAGATGGAGGCAGAGATGGAGAAAATGATAGAGGATAAGGAAGATAGTCTGATGATGGCCATTGTCCCCTTGGATGCCATACCTATTTCTCAGTTTCCATCAATAGGGGCAACCACTGCAGCCACTTCTTCCACTCAAACTGTGAGTGTTGAACAAGTAACAAAGACACTAGAGAACATGTCACTCCAGTCAAAGGAGATTGAGACTTTGCAGGGCCAACTCAAAGCTCTAGAAGTGCAAAAGGCCAAAGTAGAAGCAACTTGGGTTACTGAAATGCAAAAATCCCAAAGACTGTTGGAGAAGTTGCAAAAGGTAGAGAGAGACACTTCAATTGGTCAGACCTTGGCCCAAGCTAAGGAAACCATTTGGATGCATATACTAGACTCTATGAATGAGATTTGGCCTTCTATCCAAATTTTATTTGAGCAGAAAGAGTTGATATAAAAGGCTATAGAAACTATTGTGCAGGGAATATAAAAGTTGGGAGAGATGGCCACATAAGCCTCTAACGTAATCAAGTTTTTAAACTCAAAGTCCAAGTATGAGCTTGAAGAAATAGGGATCAGTGATAGAACTGCCACCATTCTGGAAGTCAAGAAAGTCTTGAGAAAGAGAAATCTCATTGATTAGTTGGAAGAAAGATGTGAAACCTTGGAGCTGCAAGTAAACAAGTTTACTAACATAATTGAAGCTTTGATCGAGAAAGAACTGCCAAGAATTTATGTGATAAATGAAAAATTGATCAATCAGGAAGACTACGTCCTGAAGATGAAAGAAATGGCTAGAAGCAGCATTAAGGTCAGTGGGATTAAGGGAAGTATGACAAAAAAGTCCTTTTTGGAAACCATGTCAAATGATTTATATGTACAGAATGAAGTAAAACACATTTTTACTGTCAAGCCAAACTTCGCCAAATACATAGAGGTAGATGAAATCTACCACAGGGTAACAAAATTGACAATACTAGATGAAAGTAGATGGGAAGAATTGGTTGATTTGCTGGATTGAAGGATAATTCAAGAGCAGTAAAACAAGTGGCCAGCGCAGCAGCCAGTATTTCGGTCAGTTCAACAATGCAGCATAGTTTCGGGTCGACTCAGGAACCGAAACCATCAAAATAGGGCCACCTTTCTTTTCAATAGCCTCGTGACCTATTCTTCTGCCAGGATTAGATGATATTGTTTGTAATCAAGATAATAATACACTATCAGTTTGACAACGATTTTGTAAATAATTTTTGTAATTTTCATTATAAATACTTCACTGTTTGAAGTATTAAGGGTTGATTTCTGAATGTAATTTCTTCTGCATATTGTATATTTTCAAGTATTGGAGCATCAATAATACAAGGACCTTTCACAGGATTCATGTGGTGTACCAAACGGTGATGTGTCTCTTCTATTTATCTGTTTAAACATTGTTTTTCTTTCTCTTTTATTCTAAATTTCTGAATTAATCAACAGAAACTGTGATAAATAGGATTTGTTACTTAGAGCACCCTATTTTGGTTGTTGATAATTTTAATGTTTTCCATTGAAGTCAGATCAAGGAATTCTTAATTTCTCCTTGGTTTCTACTGAACCTTACACTTCTGCTAGTCCACAATTCATTTAGTTTCTGAAAAGATCCACTTAGTGCAACCTAGATTTCCTTGTGATAACTCCTCTAAAATATGATGCAAAACTCAGTTTAGTTTATAGACGCCACAACCCAATGAAATTATAACACTCAAATCAACCAAACCTTTCAAACAAAACAATCAAGTAGAATCATAACTAGCCTAAAAATTACACTAAAACAAAACTAAATTTTATAGAGAGATCCCTCTCTGAAGCGGGTAGGGCTAGATCCCAGTTTCCAAAGTGGTTTTGATGTTATCTTATGTGTTTACTCCCTCAAACTCAAAAATAAAGAACGACAACATATTGGCGACCATACTAGGGACATAAAACTCTTTAGATTGAAAAATCATTATTCCCTGGTTTCTAATCAGTATTTCTATAAATTAAACTTATATTTCATTATGAAATACATGATCTGAGGTTGTTATTTTGTAAATATTCGAGTGTGTCATTGATTTGATTTTTATTTGTGTGATGATTTTTAATAGACTTGGCTTCCAAAAGAATTTTCACTAGAGCTCACCCTGATCCAAACCTCGCCGAATTTGTAGATAATCTAGAAAAAATGGTGAGAAAGAGGAGTTTTATAGAGATTCAAGGCAGTAATAGTCCTTTCAATAGATTTAATTCTCTTCCTGAGAATAGTCCTTTGTGTAGGTTTAATTCGCTTCTAGAGAAATTTGAAACTATTCAGGATATAGAGGTTTATTTTCCTTTCCAGCATAATTTGTTTACATCAAAATATGAGGCTTTTGTAGATCAGACTGTCATTGATAAAGCCCTACTACAACCATACATACCTTAAACCCAACTTCCTGAAACAGATCCTGATCTTGAATCTCTACAACAATTTGACAATTACAAGGTCTAGTTTCAGTTTTGGACCAAGCCATTGAAGAAGCTTATATTCAACACTCTGTTGAATTTTTTCCTTTAACAGTTGCAACAACCTCTTTGTCTAGTCAATATTCCCAGTCTGTTCATATACAACCTCCCACTCCTACTCATTCCATAGTCTCAACCTCCTCACTTGTGATATCTCAAACTGTTATTCCTACTATCCCTATAGATATCACAACTACACCTACATCAGATCCATCTTCCAGACCAATTATGGCAGGTAGGCATGAACCTTTGGTATTACCAGGCCAACTAAATGCTATGCCTGGAGATTACCAATATAAAATTATGACCTTTGATAACACTAGTGATTCTACTATTCAGCAGCATGTGGATAGAATCAATGATGTGTTTGGCCTTCAAGAATTATATGAAGCTGATGTTAAAATGAGATTGTTTGCTCAAAGTTTAAGAGGTGATGTCAAAAAATGGTTTAGGATTTTACCTGCAGGAAGTATAGCCAACCTTGATTCATTCCATCAAACTCTCTTGGCTAGATGGGAGATCAAGAAAAATCCACTTCAACACCTAAATGAATATTAAAGATTGAAAAGAAAACCAAATGAAAGTGTGGAAGAATACTGTGAACGGTTTAATACTGTTTACAATGCCATTCCACAAGACATCAAGCCCTCCCTTGGCCTAGATTTAATTGATTTTCCTGATGGTTTTGATGTATAAATGGAATACCAAATTAGAGAAAGAGACCTGGAAATTTTGGAAGAAATGCAAGCAAATGTTATCAAAATTGAAGCTAACATGTTAGCGAAGAAGGCCAAACTGAAATTAGAACGCAGAGTTACCATAAAAGAAGAGCCTTCTACTTTTGTTGTTGATCATAAAATTAATAAATTAGTGAGATTAGTGAATCAAATGATGGAAAGAGTAAACCTGAATGACCAAACTCAAGTGAGAAAGATCCAAAATTCTCCCCAAAATAGAAACCAAAATTTTAGAAGGAATGTTCCCTGAATTAAACAAAGAGAACAAAAGGGACCAGACCAACAGGTTCAGCCCCCTTTTTAGGAAAAATACACAGATGATGAGGGGAATATTATCGAATATTTGGATGATAATAAAATAAATTTGATGGGGATAAACGATGATGAAACAATATTCCTCACTCAAGAGGAGCAAGAACTTTTTCTCCTAGCTCAAACTGAACTAGATTCTGAAGAATCAGATGAATACAAACAAGAGTTCGAAAATGCCATAATGGAAGTCCATAGGTAGTATAACCTTAGGAGAAAAATAATATAGACACTCTCAATACCAAAAAATTAGATAATCCTACTAAAACATCATCTGAAATTGATCCTAGGAAAACCACAGACAATCTTCCTAAGAAAATTGTGGATAATTCCGGCAAGAAAAAAGTAGAAATCCCTGACAAGAAGATAGTTGATAGTGTTTCTAAAACTACTAAAACAGATATCCCAACCACCAATCACCAAAAAGAGCCTATGACAAAACAAATCACAGATCAATCGGAATTTCCCAACTTGATTAAGATTCAAACGTCGTTCAACATTAAGAATGAACTAGCGAAATTGAAAATCCCTATTCCTCTCACAACGTTAATAATAAAAAACATGTACATACCCCAAGTAATGAAAGGTTTAAACAGAAACGAATTCTCTCAGAGCTAGGGTTTATGCGGTTTAGCGTTTGAGACAGTGCTGGAACAACACAGATTCAGACTGGCAGCACTGTTTCGAAAGGGGCAAGTGCTGTCGGACTGGATGGGAGCAGAGGGGTCCAGTGGGACCCCAACTTTTAAGCAGATTGTTATGCAGAAGCAGCAACAGAACTTGAAAGAGGGAGTTAGAATAGATGGAATGAACAGCAAGATGCAGAACAACAGAAAAAACAAGGAGAAGAAACCAATGATACCTGACAAGACAGACAACACCTCAGAAGTCAGGAATAAAGAGAAGCAGAACCGAGAAAACACTAAAGACAAAACAGCCGCAAAGCTTCAACCCTCAGGAAACAAGGAGGAATGACCAGAAGAAGACAAAGAGCCAAAAAGCAATAACGAGGGTCAACCGGAGAAGGAGGGGGAGACCAGCGCGAACCCCAACAAGACCTCTATGAATAATAATGCCTGTAAGCCCAAGAAAAAAGACAACCTTAGGGTAATAATCAATGACCCTGAAATCCAGGCTTACAGAGAGCATATGGCGGAACATGCCATCATTTGTAAATTCATGGGAGTCTGGCCATCTGAAAGGACTCTGTGCCAATGGATAAGACAGCAGTGGAAGCCGAAAGGGGATGTGCAGCTTCATCTGGGTGCTAAAGGATTTTTTACGGTAGTCTTTACAAATCTAGAAGATAAAGACAGAGTATTCGAAGGTGGTCCTTATTTTCTAGCAGCTGCGGGCTTGTATATGAGACCTTGGAAGCCAAACTTTGTCCCAGAAAAGGAATCGTTTACTCAAGTCCCGGTATGGATCAGACTGTTCTCTCTCCCAATAGACTATTGGGGATTGAACGCCTTAAAACAAATTGGTGATAAGCTGGGCACCTTTGTTAAAGCTTCGGAGGCTACTATGCAGAAAAGATACACTTCATACGCTAGAATTTGTGTGGAACTGGATGTCTCCGGCGCACTGCATGAAGGCTTATGGCTCGAGTACAGGGATGAGGAATACTTTCAAGCCTTAGACTATGAGAAAATACCCTTTAGGTGTCGTAAATGCCACGAGCATGGGCATCTGATAAGGGACTGTCCACTGAATAGAAAGGAGGTAGAAGATGAGACAATACAGAACAACAAAGACAAGAACAATTTCACTAAACCAAAGAACAGGCAGAGAGCCAACAGAAGAAGAGCTAACAAAGGCAGTACAGAAAGAAATTACTTCAGCAACCCCTTTGAGATCCTAGATCTTGAGACTGACTCGGAGGACAAGCAAAATATACCTAATGTGGAGGCAGGGCAAGAAGAACAGGAAGAACCAACCAGAAAAGGGACTGAGGAAGGAGAATTTAACAATGAAATCCAAATGCAGGAAAGAACAGCAGAAACGGAAGAAGAAACAGAAATGCTAACCAGTGAAGGGGGGAGTGAGGATCTGGAGCTGGAAGAAACCCTAGCTATGGAAGGAATAGACCTACCAGCGATTGTAGAGAGCTGGAGAGCCGGAGGAATCGAGGCAGCACCGGAGGAAGAAATCAAGAAGGTCAATGAGTTATTCATAGCACGGCAGAAAGCCGAACTAGAAAAACAAAAGAGAAAGTTAGGTATAGTCAAAGGAAGCAGCCCACATTATAAAGAACTCCTGGGAAAAACTTCCGGTTCGAGGCAGAAACGACGTAGAGGCCGCAAAACAAGCGGAGAAGTTCTGCAGGAGCTTGGTGAGATGTTGTTTAACTCAGGTAAGATAAAGATGCTAAGTGATTTCCCGTCCTTCCAACTAACTGTTTAATTATGAAGATTGTCTCATGGAACGCAAGGGGGATTAACAGCCAGGCTAAACAGAGAATTCTGAAGCGGCAGATGCAGAAATACAACCCGGATATGTTGTTCCTACAAGAGACCAAATGTAATAGAGTCAGTATAGATCGCCTACGCAACAAGCTGGGGAGAAACTTTGAAGTCCTAGAGATCGAGAGCCAAGGGCGAGAAGGGGGCATAGCTACATTTTGGGATACAAGGGAGGTCCAGATTCTAACAGCTGAGGCAAGCAAACACTACATAGCACTGGAAGCTCAACCTACAGGTAACTCCAAATCTTTCCTATGCATCAATATATACAGCCCTCAGAAGTTAGAAGATAAGATAAGTTTCCTAGCTTCGTTATCCAAACTCATAGAAAGGCACCCAGACTCTAATTATATATTGGGGGGAGATTTCAACATGATCACCTCCCTCCTGGAGAAAAAAGGAGGCCTCAGAAAACTAAACAGGGATGCGGAGGCTTTCATAAGTTTCATTGAAAATGCCAGAATGGTAGATGTACTCCCTAAGAGTGGTAAATTTACCTGGAACAACAGAAGGGGGGGCGAAAGATTAATAGCATCCAGACTGGATCGTTTCTTAGTCTCGGAAAGCATAATTATGGATGGAACAATAGTTGAATCGAACATCCTCCCAAGTGGAGGGTCGGATCATTGGCCGATCTCATTCACTGTCGAGCTTCAGGGCACCCCCAGGAATAAACCCTTTAGATTCGAAAAGTTCTGGATAGAACACCCCAACTTTCTCTCGATGGTGGAAAAATGGTGGTCAGAACCTTTAGATGAAACGGGCTCCAAAATGTTCAATCTTCAAAAGAAACTAAAAAACATCAAAATAAGGATAAAAGATTGGAATAAAACAGTGTTTGGAAACATCTTTCAGGAGAAAATCATCCTCGAAAACAAGCTGGAACAAATTCAAAAGGATGGTGCGGCAAGATGCAGAAATGAGGAGACCTCTGAGCAAGAAAAAGAGCTCACTCAACAATGGCATAACAGATGCAAGCAGGAAGAATCCTTATGGAGGCAGAAGTCAAGAATTCAATGGTTGAAGGAAGGGGAGCAAAATACTAAGTTCTTCCATAGATCAGCCATGGATTATAGAAGTGCCAACAAAATCTTAGAATTAAAAAACAGTGAGGGAGAACTCCTTAAAAATCATAACGAGATATCTGCTTCCTTATCGGATCACTTCAGCTTTATAGCGCAAGAACCGGGGATCAACAGAGAGGAAGCCATCAAAGAAATCACTAATGCCATCCCTAAATCCATTACAGAGGATCAGAATTGGGCCCTAAGAAGAGAAATTACTTTGGAAGAAGTGGAGGAGGCAGTACGGAGTATGCCCAGCGACAAAGCACCAGGACCGGATGGATTCACCATCAACTTCTATAAAGCCTGTTGGCACATTGTTAAGCAAGAAATATGGGAAGTCGTGGAAGATTCAAGACGTTCCAAAACTATCCTAAAATCTCTAAATTCAACCTTCATTGCTCTCATACCCAAAGTTGAAGAAGCAAACAAACCGGAGAAATTCAGGCCCATAGCCCTTTGTAATGTTATCTACAAAATCATCTCCAAGGTCATAGCCAACAGGCTGAAGTCGATCCTCCCAGGCATAATATCGCAGGAGCAATCTGGCTACGTTGAAGGAAGGCAAATTCTAGATAATATTTTGTTGGCACAGGAGATGATTCATTCACTTCATTCGCGGAAAGAAGTCGGAATGCTTATGCAATTAGATCTATCTAAAGCTTATGACAAAGTAAGCTGGACTTACCTGGAAGCAGTTTTAGAAGCATTTGGTTTCAGTAGGCAATGGATAAAATGGGTTTTAGCCCTCATAAAATCTCCTAGACTCTCTATCCTTGTGAATGGCGCCCCCTCAGCCCCCTTTAGCCCCTCAAGAGGCATCAGACAGGGTGATCCCCTTTCCCCTTTCTTGTTTGTCATTCTAATGGAAGGCCTAAGTAGATTAATAGCCAAGAAAAAAGCAGAGGGTCAAATTAGAGGTCTGCAACCTATTAGGTCAATTCCAGCCACAACTCATCAACAGTTTGTGGATGATACCATGTTACATGGTGTTCCAACAGTAAAAGAAGCATTAGCTTACAGGGACATTCTCAATTTGTTCAGCAGAGCCTCGGGCATGGAGATCAATTTCTCCAAGTCTACAATTTTCTTCTTCAATACTCATCAGGCTATCCAGTCTCATCTGTCTCGGCTTCTGGGATTTAAAATTGGAACCTTGCCTTCGAGATATCTTGGAGCCCCTCTCACTCTCAAACCATGGCAAAAGGTTCATTGGGAGAAAGTTTTGGCCAGTATGGAGAGGAAATGCAAACATTGGACAAACAGAGCTCTAAATTTCGCAGGCAGACTCATACTAACCAAAGCTGTCTTGCAGGCCATCCCTCAATATCTGTTATCAATTCTTCCTGCTCCAAAAGGAATCTTAAATCAAATGAGAATAATCCAACGATCCTTTTTATGGAGTGGAAATAGTGACAAGAAAAAATGGTCTCTGGTTGCTTGGCAGAAATTATGTAAACCTAAGGATAGGGGGGGACTAAATCTGGTTGATCCCTCAGTGGTAAATAGAATCTGTGGTGCCAAAATCTGGTGGAAATGGATCACTGATACAAGCCTACCTTGGGCCAATCATTGGAAGGAAAAGTATATGCCGAATTGTAACATTCTAGACCTTATCAGAACACAGGACGCTCCTGACGGCTCGCCAATATGGAATCATGCTAAAAACAACAGAAGCATAGTTCAGGAACACAGTTTCTGGGAGATACGAAATGGAACTCAAGCTCTTTTCTGGGAGGATGCATGGCAGCAATCCCCTAAACTGGAATCCCCACAGCTTTTACCCCTGAAGCAAAATAATCAAAATGAGGGCAAATTCAGAGTCAATCAATACTGGAACCCAATCAGTAGAGACCCGGAATGGAGGGAGTGGACAGTTTTCAACTCAAGCAATAACGAAAACACTCAGGAAATTATTCAAGTTTTAAATCAGAAAATCCTCAAAAGGAAAATTCGGATTGCCGGAGAGAATGATAAGTTGAGATGGGGTCCGAATGGCAACGGAGATTTCTCCCTGAAAGAAGCCAGGAGTATAATAGAGAAGGAAGAGCAGCCTGAAATAGTGCCCTGGTCCGACAAGGTATGGGACAGCCTTCACTGGCCGAAGATCAGAACCTTCTTATGGCTTCTTATGCAAAAGAAAACACTGACATGGGAAAACCTACTAAAAAAAGGATTCAGGGGACCTTCAAGGTGCCCAATGTGCACGGAAGCAGCGGAAACTATGAATCACCTTTTCAATTCTTGTGAGTGGGCTAACCAGCTTTGGCACTGGATGGAAGGATTGCTAGGCGCATCCGATCGTGACAGAGATTCCATTCAAGGAACTATCATTAACTGGAGGAAAAACTTTTCTCGCATTCGAAGAGTTGAGAGCATATGGAAATGTGTCCCAGGTTTCATTTTATGGACGATATGGAAGGAGCGCAATCGAAGGATATTTCAAGAGGAAATCAGAAACATAGAATTTGCCAAAGATTCAATCTTAATTAACATCCAACAGCTCATTCAGACAAAATGCAAAGAAGTACCGAATGAAAAACCGTCGGCTCAGGACTTACGTATCCTGAAGAGCTTTCATTTGGAGGCATCCAGCAATCAACCGAATGTGGGAAACAGGTCACAACCTTCCTCGCAAACCCTCAGATGGCAATGCCCGCCGGAGGGAGGCCTAAAATTGAATTTTGACGGGGCATCGAGGGGCAACCCAGGCACAGCAGGTATCGGAGGCGTAATTCGCAATCAGGCCGGAGAAATTTTACATATCTACTGTAGGGCGCTTGGTGAAAGCACAAACAATGAAATGGAGTTTGCTGCGCTCGAACAAGGTCTGAGAATTCTAAGGACAATTCGACAAGGCAATGTAATAGTTGAAGGGGATTCCTCTTTGGCAATCACGACGGCCAAACGCATACAAGCAGGGACCAGGGCCAGTAAAGCCACCAAACATTGGAGGTTGGCTAAGGTCACTGAGAACATAGCGGAGCTGATAGCAGGAATGAGAGGCTTGGTGTTCCAAACAGTCAGAAGGAAAGCGAACGGGTTGGCAGACCACTTGGCAAACCATGGTGTAGACAACCAGGACAAAATATGGGACAGCTGTTGGCAGGAGGTGGACTGCCCAATTCTCAAAGCGACATGCGCACAGTTGGCAGAGAAGGACTTAATCGAAGCCGATCAAGCCTAGCCGTTGACGGTTTTGGGTCACGGTACCAGAGGTTTGAAGATACCGGCAACGTTAGCAATAATATCCACGGGAGTTGGATGATAGGACATTTTTGGCGGTGGAAATCTTGGCGGTGGCAGGCCAGCCAGACGAATGATCATAACAGATCGCGCCACAGAGCACACCGCATCAGCAGTATAGGAAATGAGACACCTGGGACGGTTCCGTATGGGAAAGCATCAGCAACATTTATGATGATTTCGAGAGGAGCGGGTTGGCCCGAGTCATGGCACAAGGAGGCCAGACATGCTGGTAATCGGGATAAATCAAACACCACAATTCACCATATCAACAGCTCAGAAGTACAGGACACATGGCATAACTCAACATGGATTAAGATCAGCCACATTCAAGTTCATTCGGCTTGGAGCGGCTCGGCCTGTGCGAACCTCAACCGAATTTATTACAACAGTACTCCCACTACCAGCTGGATTAAGACAGGCTTCATGAGGAACTACAAGGGAATGCACTATAAATCAGAGAGTAGATACCCTGTTTTCTCCATAGTGTTTCAAAATATAGTTGAGCACGCCTCCCTCATCGGCAACTGCATCAGCTGGGACGAGCATAGAGAGTTAGCTATGGATGCGGGGAGCTGTCGTTGCGCTGCTGCGAATCAGGACCTACAAGATGCGAAGAGAGGGTATGAGACCAGAACGGCAAGCAAGAACAAACGCAAAGTAGCCGAGCTGGAAGCCAAGGCTAAACAAGAGGAAGCTGGGCGCACGGAGGAGGATGTTGCGGAAGAGGTTGACTGGATGAAGGACCCGGGCACTCCTTCGAAGAGAGCTACGCAGTTTGTCAGAACTAAAGCAGAGAGTTGGCGCATCAAGACTCTCATTGCTAAAGCCCTGGAGTCGATCGAGAAAGAAAAGCAGCAAGTCGTGAATGAGGTGAACCTGACGGAGGCACAAATGGCCAAAATCATCGATTACAACAGTTCGTTGGACCGCAGAATCACAACGGTGCATGAGGCCGTTGAAACAGTCAACAAAAAGCTTACTTTGCTTATCAGGATCCTGAGGGACACCGTGAACCCAGCTCCCATGAATCAGCAGCAGACCACAACAGAAGTGCAGGAGAACGAGCCAATCGAAGCCCTGCAAGCCAAAGTGGACAAACATGTTCGGGAGGTTGGCCTGGATACAATCAGTCGCATGGGCAAGTTCATCTAGTGTCGTCCCCTTCACTGTTTTCCTCTTCTCTTTCCATGCTTCGGCCTTTGTTTCTTAATGTTGTTGTCATGTATTGTCAAGTTTTGATAGTGTTGGGTAATTAGGCATCAGCTCCTAGCTCGGGCCACCCTGCGCGGTGTGCGCTGTGCAGTTTCTTTTTGAACTCTCTGAGCAGTTGATGCGTTTTGGTTTCTAGTCTGTCAGTGCTTCTCGATCTGCTTCTGCAGATTTTTTGTACTATATTTTGTGCTATAATATAAACATCTGACTTACACAAAAAAAGAAAGGTTTAAACATGGGGGGAAACGCTGACTCTATAAATCTGAATGATGACCAACCTGAACTCTTATTTGGACCGGAAGTTGAAGGCAAACCATAGGAAGGGGGTGTTCCTCCATTCTATGTTAGCCTAAATATTCTTGATAAAATCCTCCATAATGTTATGTTAGATTCAGGAGCTTCCCACAACTTAATGCCTAAAGCTGTTATGGAGAAATTAGGACTTGAAATTACCATACCTTATAAAGACTTATACTCCTTTGATTCTAGTAAAGTAAGATTTCTAGGTCTCAACAAAGACCTGTGTGTTACTTTAGGACAAATACAAACTAAAAGTTTGGTAATGGATATAGTGGTTGCAGATATCGCCCGTAAGTATGGCATGTTGTTGTCACACTCATGGGGAGAAAAATTACAAGGAACCCTATAGATGGATATGACCTTTGCCACCATACCAGTTTTTGGGCAGCAATAAGATTATATAGGGAAACCTTGATGAAATTCATGGTGAGTAGCTAAGAGAAACCTCACAAATATCCTTTTTATTCTGTTCACTCAGATTTGGATTCTTTCATTCTTTACAATGATGGAGACAACAACACTCAAGTGATCAATGTTGAAACTGAAATTTCTAAAAAGGACCCAACCCAAACATAATAACAGAACTGAATATTCCTGCTGAACCTCTTTGGAAAATGCGTTTTGAGGGTTCTTGTAGTAAATATGGTTCTGGGGTAGGGATTTGGGTGGTTAACACAGGAAATAATCATGTTGAAGGTCACTCATACATGCTTAATTTTCAATGTACCAATAATATAACATAGTATGAAGCCCTTATTTTAGGATTGCAGTTGGTAAAAAATTTAGGTGCCAAAAGAATCTCCATTCAAGGGGATGTTGAATTAATTCTCAAACAAATTAAAGGAGAGTATTCAACCAAACATCCTAGGTTGAGAGCATACAAAAATGTTGTGCTTGACCTTCTAGAGATTTTTATTGAATATGGCCTTTTTGCAATTCCTAGAGAACAAAATATCATTCTAAACAGTCTGGATTTTTCAGCCAGCCCTTTTAAAATGCCTTATCCTAATCAAGAATATGTGTTGGAGGTGAAACATCGGCCAACTGTACCTAATAACATGAGGTATTGGCATCTGTTTGGAAATGACAAATAGATTGAAAGTTTTCTGCAATCCAAAGATGAATTTCAAGACGATAGTATTGATTTGGAATCTCAACTAGATACTCAAATTGTTGTACACTCTAATATAGAAAGGCAATTAGATAATTTAGATGTAAATACACCCATAGATAAAGTTGTAAATAAATTAGAATTTCTTGAAATAGACCCTGAAAAAGAAGAGTTTGAAACACTCTAGTTAAAAGATAATGTTTTTCCTAGAGATCTAGTTCCATTAGAAGAATTATTTGATTTCAATGATGTGGCTAAAAAGCCTAAGATTGAGACCTCAAGAACAATAGTTCAAGATTGTAATTTAGGTACTGAAAAAGACCCCAAAATCATAAAATTGCCTAAATCAATCCTAGTTGCTGAAAAACAAAAATATATTGCTTTATTCAAGGAATTTAGTGATGTTTTTTCCTGGAGCTATGAAGATATTAAAACATATGATACATAGATTATACAACACAAAATTCGAATTAGAGAAGATCATAAAATCTTTAAACAAAAGCTTCGCAAAATAAATCTGGTTTTGATGCCTTTAATTGAGAAGGAAATCAAAAGAATGCATGACTCTAAAATCATAGTTCCTCTTAGGTACTCTAAATGGGTTTCAAATATTGTGCCAACTAGGAAGAAAACAGGTGAAATCAGATTGTGCATAGATTTTAGGAACCTAAACAAAGTTTCCTTAAAGGACAACTATCCCTTACCTAAAATGGATCATATTCTGCAAAAGGTAGTTGGATCTTCTAGGATTTCTTTATTAGATGGTTTCTCAGGTTATAATCAGGTCTTAGTTCATCCAAAGGATCAGGATAAAACAACCTTTACTACTCCATGGGATACCTTCATGTATGTGAAGATGCCTTTTGGATTAATGAATACTGGAGCCACATTTCAAAGAGCAATGGATATTTCTTTTGCTGATGAAATTGGCAGATTTATTGTGATACATCCTGATGACATAACTATATATTCTAAAACTGATGAAGAACATTTGATGCATTTGAGAAGAGTATTTTAGAAGTGTAAATTATTTTGGATTTCATTAAATCATAAGAAACCAGTGTTTGGCCATGAAGAGGGAAAACTTCTTGGTCATATCATATCTAAGGAAGGTATAAAAATTGACCCTAAAAGGATTGAAGCTATTGTGAAAATCAATCATCCAATAAACATTAAAGAACTTCAATCATTTATTGGTAGAATAAACTTCCTCAAAATATTTATCCATAACCTTGCAGAACTTCTAGAAAACATTGCAAACATGCTAAAATGAGATTCTGAAACTAGGTGGAACATTGAAGCTAGGAAATCATTTGATCAAGTTAAACAAACATTAACAAAGGCTACAGTCCTTATTAGTCTGGATTTTACTAAATATTTTATAATTTTTTCGTTTGCTTCTGAACATATTGTTGCAACTATCCTTTTGCAGAAAAACAATGAAGGATTTAAACAACATATTGCTTTATTTAGCAAGGCCTTGAGGGATGTTGCACTCAAGTATAATATAATGGAGAAAAAGGCTTTTGCATTGATAAAAGAAATTAAAGATTTCATAGTATATATCCTTCGTTCTCATATAATTGCTTATGTACCAAATCATGTAGTTAAAGATATTTTGACACAGAATGGACCAGATGACAAAAGAGGTAAATGGATTGCCATCATTCTATAATGTGATATGGAAATCAAGCCAACCAAGCTGATCAAAGGACAAGGATTAGCCAAATTGATGGATGAATCTAATTTTAATGCTTTAGATATCAAATTTGTAGCTGAATTGGATGATCAAGAGGAACATGTGACTCCACAACTAGATGAGGATTTCATGACCTCACCCTGGTATGTAGACCTTGTTATGTTTTATTTAATTTAAATTCTCCTCCTGGCCTAACAAATACAAAGGCTAGATTTCTGAATCTATAAGCAGTTAAATTTTGCATCATAGAAAATGTTTTATATTGGAAAGATGTTGGTGTTATTCTACTAAAGTTTCTATTGAGAGATGACGCATAAAGAAAAATGGAGGAATTCCATGAGGGTGACTGTGGTGGCCATTTGTATTGGAAAACCACTGCCAATAAGATCCTTAGAGTTGTTTTTTACTGGCCTACACTTTTCCCAGATGTTCATAAGAAGGTAACCTCTTTCCACAAGTGTCAAATCTTTGAGGGAAAAAGAAAGCTTTTTCCTCTACCTTTGAAGCCCATATCTGTTGAAAGTCCTTTCCAATAGTGGGGATTGGATTTCATTGGAGAAATCTATCCTCCATACTCTACTCAACATAAATGGATCCTTACTGCTACTGACTATTTCACCAAATGGATTCAGGCCACTCCTTATAGATTAGCCACAGATGTTGTTATCATAAAATTCTTAGAAACCAATATCCTGTCTATATTTGGTTGTCCAAACAATCTTATTACAGAAAATGCTGCAGCCTTTAGGTCTAAGAAAACGATAGATTTCTGCAATAAATATCATATCACAATGGGACATTCAACTGCTTATCACCCACAGGGCGATGAGTTGGCTAAATCTTCAAATAAAATTCTGGTAAATATTATCAAGAATCTGTTAGTAGACAACAAAAAGTCATGGAACAACAGGCTGATAAATGCACTTTGGGCTAATAGGCTCACCACAAAGAAATCAATTGTTATGTCACCATACCAATTGGTTTATGGAATGGATGTTGTTTTTCCATCCTCTTTGGGAGTTCCAATCATGAAGTTAATTCAGGAATTGTAGGTTGAACCAAATGACATTCAAAGGAGAATTGATCAGATAATCCAGTTGCAGCAATCCAAGGAAGAAGTTTATAATAAGGCTCAGGTCATCCATGAGAATATCAAGAAAGTTTTTGATAGAAGGACAAAAGCAGATGATTTCACCTTGGGTGATAAAGTTTTAAAGTGGGATTCTAGAAGAGAAGACAAAGGGAAGCATGGAAAATTTGACAATTTATGGATGGGACCTTATGTCATTTATGCTTTCAGAGGGCATAATGCATTCTTTATCAGCAATTAGATGGGATAGAATTACCTAGTGGACCTGTCAATGGCAGGGTGCTAAAACACTATTTCTCAGAGCAATAGAAGTTTTCCTAGAATTTGTCATTATAAATATCATTGTCTTTATTATTTGGATTGGGTGACCTATTAACATAAGTTGAAGCTAGCAGAGAAGGCCCTAAGTTTCTATTGATGTGTTACCATAAGTACTGCAACAAAGAAATTAGAGATGGATATTCCTCAAATAGAACACTCAAGGCTACTGATCACATGTTCTTGGCACCTCATAGGGAGCGTGCCATTCCTGAGGGAGCCACTGTTAGGGTCCTATAATTTATAGGATCTCAAGCTCATTGAATATTGTATCTTAGGAATCTTATTTTGTAAATACTTGTCAATTTTCCAGTGATTTCCAAATAAAAGAAAATTAAAAAATTAAAAGAGGGTATAAATAAGAAAAAGTGAAAAACAAAAAAAGATTAAAAAAGAAGAAAAGATTGAACCCCACCAAAAGAAAGAAAAGGCAAAAAGGAATAATACTGAAAGTGTTGCATGCCACTACTCATATATAGTTTACTTCATTACAGAAAAATAAAAGGTTGTGTGCAGCTTGTTTAAAATGCCAAAATCACTAGCTTTTAGTTTGATCATACAATGTAATCATGATTAAACTCCTTTAAATTTCTGTAAATTAGACTAGGGAATAAGACTTACCCAACAGTTTAATTTGGGTAAATCATTAATTAAAAAAAAACATTGATCCAACTGTTTAATCTAGATCAATAGGAGAAATAAGGTATAGGTTAGATAGTTCTTTTTTTTTTTTTCTGTATAAAAGAAAATAATGTGGGTCTGCTAGTCTAAGTGCACCCTAGAGTGAAAAATAAAAAATGATAGTTTAGCTAAGGGTAGGTAGATAACATCATTTGTAAATATTTTCCTATATCATTTTTATCCAAAGTTTGATCATAGGCTAAAGAGGAAAATATGTGCACTATGAGAATAAAATCTTTCATATGTTTTATATTCCCTTTATCCTAAGTCGGGAATGCAAAAATGTAAAAGCGTAGGTGGACAAAGTCATTTTTGTCACTTATGGTTAAAATGCATTTCGGTTAGCAGCAACGGGATTTTTTCCCGCACTTCATCCACGACCCTTATCCGTTTCGGTCCCCCCCCATCATCCTTTCTTTACCCCCAGGGGGGTCCGAAAATTTGTTTCACTCCCGGGCCCCATCCCTTACGTGTCACCCTCTCGTGATTTCACACCCCCCCCCACCAAAACCATAAACCTCCTTGCTACCCCCTCTGGAAACCACCTTTCCCTCATCCACTCTACCATGCCCCACCACGATTCCTCCATCATTCTCCATTCACCATTGTGCATAACCGTTAAGCCAATTAAATTCTTTCCTGAAAAAAATGACCATTCTCCATTAAATTTGGGTTCTTCCAAGTAACTGTTAGAAAAATAATAGTCCCGCGCCATTCTCAACGAGACTATTCTTAGTGTTTAAAGCCTCTCAACCTATCATTCTCATCTCTTTTCACTCCTGTTTTTTCTATTATTTCTAGTTCTGCGGAGTGATCTCCCTCAGAGCAATTCTTCGGCCAGATCACAACATAAAACTGACAGTTCCCTTTCCTTTTCACTTGACAGTTTGTTATTCTACTGTGCTTGTTAAGCTCCTCTACAATTCATCCTGTTCTCAGATTTTTACAGTCATGCCTCCAAAGACTAAGACTCAAGATAAGCCTATTAATCCTTTAATTCCCCCTTCTATAGATTTAGATCATATACCTTTAGCTAATAGGGATTACAAGATAAATGAAGCCCAATGTGACTATGATTTTCTTGAGTTATATTGTTGGCTGGAAGATAAACACATAGAAAAAACCGATGAAATTGGGCTCTAGGAGTCCAACCTCCCCCATTATATTTTCCCCTTGACATTCCAAGCCCCAGAATTTACCAGAAGATGTCAAGCTTGCTATGTCCCTGCCCAAAGAGCCATCATTGCCCCTACAGGTGACATTCTCTTCACAATTACAACCCAATCCATTGACCAAATGATGCTGGCCCCCACTGTGGAAAATGTTGCTCCTTTCTCCCTAGAAGCCCTCACCCAGCTTTATCAAAAGCTAGATTTTTCCACCAGAGCCAAAATCTTTGAGATTTTCTTGCTAGAGAATGCCCAATTACCAAAAAGAAATCCTCCATATCCTTCCTCCATCTTCCCTGATCAGGCCAAGCAAATTATATCCATGATTTCCTACATTTTAGGCTATTATTATGATCAGTGGGTAGATGATCCCATTTTAGGATTCCTCTCCATATTTTCCACAGATAGCAAACCTTCCTTGGTGTTCAATTTCAGTCAATTCTTGGTTGACAATATTCATGAATAGTTCATAAAATTTCCTACAGAACCGGTGTTCAATTTGTTGGCATTATGTTTCTGGTATGGCTATATGTTACAGATGTTGTACTTGATGGCAACCCCCATGGCAAGGCTCTCAATATATTGAAAATTAAGAAGTACGCAGGAGATCAGTTCAGAAAGTGCGTACCCGCAGGTACACCGTGAAGGGACCGCGGCCTGATACGCAGATAAGCCGTCCAGGAGGAGCGTACCCCAGTGCACACATTTCAAGGCAAAGAAAAGCACACGTGGGGTTTCTTATGTTTAACTAGCCGACGGTATTTGTGTTTCTATGGTTTTGGCTCGTGGTATTGATCCATGTTTTTAGGAGGACCTTGCCTATATAAAGCAAAGGAGATCACTTGGCTATGCATCTTTTGCAATTGAACATCTTAAGATCTGAAATATTGGGTTATGGTCTTAAAAGCTTGATCTATATGAAGTTGAAAGTGAATCTGTGAAGGGTGATCTCTCGAGCGCACGATCAGATCTGGGCATCTGAGCATCTATGCTACTTTGGTGGACTGCCTATTCGGCCCTAATCAGAAGTACGCAGGTGTTTAACAGGAGAGGGGCATGGGTACGCAGAGCAGAAACAGAAGATCTGCGTGGATACGCAGAGCAGAAACAGAAGATATGCGTTTGTACGCAGAGCAGAAACAGAAGATCTGCGTGGGTACGCAGAGCAGAAACAGGAGACCTACGTGGGTACGCAGAGCGACGAAGGTTCAGGTGCGTACGCACAGTAACTGTACGCGGCGCGATAGTATCTTTGGGCGCGTACCTGCAGCAATAATACGCAGCGTAATAGTGTCTTTGGGTGCGTACCTGCAGTAACAGTAAGCAGCGCGGTTGAAGAAACAGTGCGTGGACACGCAGTGCGACAGAAGGGCCTCTGCGGGTATACGTAGGAGAGCAGAGGGTGAAGTGCTTACGCACGCAGACCAGAGAAAGAAGAATTGTGTATCTGTCTTAAGACATTTTGTTTGGTTGTATTTTTCTTTTGATAAGGTGTTCTGGGTTTGGTTCTATTATTGTTGATCTGGTTACTACAGTTGTCTGGGTGATTTTCTTATACTTGATGATCATTTGATGCTTATGGATCCAGTTTGAAAATTTATAGTGGTCCTTGTAAAAAAAGAAGTAGGGGGTTGTAGCTCCCTTCCAGGAGAGACTGGAAAACGAGAGAGAGAGAGTTGTAGCTCTCTGCAGGTTGCAGCCTGCGTACTGGTAAAGGACTGCACCAGTACAAAACCATTGTAAAAGGAGTTTCTAATTTGAAAGAAGATAGAGACATATTGCAGCAGGTGGTTTTCACCCACATTGGGTTTCCACCTTACATCTTGTGTTCTTTGGTGTGACTATCTGTTTTCTTTGTTCATGCTCATTATTTTATAGTACTGACATGCAAAAATAATTCAAAGAACAAATAAGGAAGATTTATTAAAAGAGTTAGATAATACTGATTCACCCCCCCTCTCAGTATTATTTCCAACAATTGGTATCAGAGCAGGTCCTTCAGAGAAGCTTGATCGCTTGAATGTAGATCGTTCATCATGAGCAACTACGAGAGAGAAGCATCAATCAGGCCACCGGTTTTTGATGGGACAAACTTCAATTATTGGAAGGTAAGAGTTACTGCCTATCTTCAATCTCTTGGTACAGAAGTTTGGGACATTGTAGAGATAGGCTACGCTTTTCCTTCAGCTACTCCTACAGATGTAGCCGAGAAAAAGAAGTATGAAACAAATGCGAAAGCAGTCAGTACCCTATTAGGATGTATATCCCAAACAGAATTCATGAAGGTAATGCACTATAAATCCGCAAAAGAGATATGGGACAAAATTGTCACGAGCTATGAAGGAGATGAACAGGTAAAGCGTGTTAAACTTCAAACTCTCATAATTCAGTATGAGACTCTCAAGATGTATAATGATGAAAGTGTGGCTAACTATTTTCTTCGGGTAGATGAGATTGTTAATTGTATGAAAAATTTGGGTGAAGAAATAAAAGAGGCTATTGTGGTTGAAAAGGTTCTAAGATCATTGTCCCCCAAGTTTGAATCTAAAGTATCTGCAATAGAAGAAAAGGAAAATCTACGAATTCTTACTATGTCTCAGCTACATGGAATTCTAACTGCTTATGAAATGAGAAAGGGAGGTCCATCAGACAGAAGAGAAGCTGCTTTCAAGGCATCATGCAAAGGAGATTATTATGAAGCAAGCCACGTCCCAGAAGAAGAGGAAGAAGAATCAAATTTTGTCAGAAATCTTCAAAGGGGTTCTGGAAGGTTCAGAGGTAAGTAACCTTTTAAATGCTTTGCTTGTGGAAGAGTAGGTCATTATGCTGCAAAATATCCTTATAAGGATAAAGGAAAGGAACCTGCTAGATGGAACAAGAAACAGAATGCAAATAAGAAAAGCTACTACACTCATGAAGATAGTGATGGTCTATCAAACAGTGATGAAGATGAATGAGGTAATGAATATAAGTTGTTAATGGCATTTGAAGATGATGATTATATGGATGCTATAGATGTGGATAACCTTTATGATGAAATTACTAGACTCAAGAGATGTATAGAAGAAAAGAATATGATCATTGATACTCTACAATTTCAAATTGATGAAAAGGAAAAACATCTTGAAAAATTAGAAGGTGAAATTGTTGGTCTTAGAAAAGAGATTGAGAAAACAAAAACTATTAATCTTAAGTTTGTCAAAGGATCTGAAACTTTGGATGAGATTATCAATGTGCAGCGGTCTCCACTAAACAAGACAGGTCTGGGCTATAATGGAGAAACTTGTCAAGCATCCACCTCAAAAAGTTATCTTGATGGAGCAAGAAGAAATGAGCAAAAGCACAAGGAAGATTATCAGGTAAAGCAGGGAAGAATTACAAACAGAAACTATCAGGGGCAATCCATCTTAAGGGTGAACAAAAGCTACAACCAGCCAGAGGTAAAATCTTCTCAATTTGGTTCAAGAATAGATGACAATAGAAATTACAATCAATTGGCTGGTAGATTCGATAACCGCAGAAGTTTCTTCAATGGACAATGCTTTTCTTGCCATAACTTTGGTCACAAAGCAGCTCAATGTGTTGCATATAAAACGATCATGACTAGGGAAGCTCAAAAACAAAGAAGTATGACCGGGATTACAAAAAGGACCTATAACAACTTTTCGGTTCTTGAAAATGAAGTTGAATGTTCTATTTGCAATAACTTTGGTCATGAAGACTCTGAATGCAGGAGCAGGTTTCAGCAGAAAAAGGAACAAGACTCAAGCACCAAAACATGGAGAATAAAGGAACCACAAACAGAAAGATGTGGGATAGAATTTTATGCAGAGGGACAGGAAAATCTATGGTACATTGACAGTGGATGTTCGAAGCATATGACAGGTGATAAAGAAAAACTTGAGTCATATTCTGCTCTAGAAAAAGGAAAGAAAGTCTCTTTTGGAAATGATACTCCTGCAACTATAAAAGGAAAAGGCATTGCTCAGTTAAAAGAAAAGGTCAAGGCTAGAAATGTTTTGTATGTTGATGGATCGAAGCATAATCTTCTAAGTGTCAGCCAGATGTGTGATCAAAGAACCGAGGTTATATTCAGATCAAATGGATGTCTTGTTCGTGATCTTGATACAGGTAAAACAGTGATCAAAGGCAAAAGAACTCCAAATAATCTGTACATATTTGAAGAAGGACAACAACAATGCTATCTGAGCAAGGATGATGAGCACTGGTTATGGCATCGGAGGTTGGGACATCTAAGCTTTTCACAAATAAGGAAAGCATGCAAATATCAGGCAGTTCGCGATCTTCCAGATATCAAAATTCCTGACAACACCATATGCAAATCATGTCAGTTTGGAAAACAAACCAGAACTAACTTTCCAGAGAAAGAAGGATCAGCTAGCATGCCTCTTGAGCTAGTACATACAGATACATGTGGTCCTTTCAGGAAAAGAACACCTCGAGGAGAAGAATAATTGATATTATTCATTGACGATTTCTCCAGGTTTGTCTGGTTAGGACTTATGAAGCACAAAGATGAAGCATTCGAAAAATTCAAATCCTTCAAAGCCTTGGTTGAAAATGAATCAGGTCACAAAATTAACTGCCTCAGATCCGACAGAGGTGGGGAATTTACTTCAAATGAATTTTTCGATTTATGTGAAGAACATGGGATAAGAAGAGAATTCTCTACAGCAAGAACTCCTCAGCAAAATGGAGTTGTGGAAAGAATGAACAGAACAGTCCAACAAATGGCTCGTGCTATGCTTGATGAGTCAGGAACTCCCGCAACTTTCTGGGGTGAAGCTGCACATGCTGCGGTTGTTATTCTCAACAAAACAAACGTCCGGGTGAACAGCACTCAAAATCCTCATGAGATCTGGAGTGGTAGGACTCCTTCGGTAAAGCACTTCAAAATCTTTGGGAGCAAATGCTATATCAAGAATACTGATGAGCAACTTGGCAAACTGGAACCTAGAGCAGATGAAGGCATTCTTCTTGGTTACTCTCCACATAGAAAAGCATACAAATGCTACAATAAAAGACTTGGCAGAATTGTTGACAGCATTGATGTAGTGGTTGATGAGAAGGGATACATTCCTAGGCAAGTACATCATGAAGACATCGAAGAAGATGAAGGCTACCCCCAACGACAGAATGATGAAGAAGAAGAACCTCAAGAAGAACCAGAGGAGCAAACAAGAATAGAAGAAAAGACTCCATCCAGATATGTCCAGAAGAATCATCCAGAATCTCAGATTATGGGGCAGAAAGAAGCAGGTGTACAAACAAGAAGAACAGTTGCAGAAGCTTCAAGCTATTTGGCATTACTCTCCTCTACTGAACCACAAAATGTGAAAGAGGCATGCAAAGATGAATGTTGGGTGAAAGCAATGGATGAAGAACTTGAGCAGATCGAAAAGAACAACACTTGGGAGCTGGTTCCTAGACCAAAGGATAAGAATGTTATCGGAACAAAATGGGTCTTCAAAAATAAATTGAATGAAAATGGAGAAGTAATTAGAAACAAAGCCAGACTTGTTTGTAAAGGGTATGCGCAGCAAGAAGGAATAGACTTTGAAGAAACCTTTGCTCCTGTTGCAAGACTTGAGGCCATCCGAATGTTCCTTGCTCTCTCAAGTTTTCAAAACTTCAAAGTATTTCAAATGGACGTGAAATCAGCCTTTCTGAATGGAGACTTGGAAGAAGAAGTATACATTGAACAGCCAGATGGGTTCATTCTTGGAAATGATCCAAATCTTGTATGCAGATTGAAAAAGGCTCTCTATGGTCTCAAACAAGCTCCAAGGGCTTGGTACTACCGTTTGGACAAATATCTTCATCAACAAGGCTTTTCAAAAGGATCAGCAGATAGCAATCTTTATATAAAAGTTGAAAATGACAAATTGCTAATACTTGTTGTGTATGTAGATGACATTATTTTTGGCAGCAATGAAGAAGCTATGAGTCAAAGCTTTGCCTTGGTCATGCAGAAAGAATTTGAAATGTCCTTGCTAGGAGAACTGACATATTTCCTTGGTTTGCAAATCCAACAAAAAGAAGGAGGAATCTTTTTATCTCAAACCAAGTATCTCAAACAGATTTTGAAGAAATATGGTATGGAAGATGCAAAACCAGTATGTACACCCATGGTCACAGGATGTAGCCTCAGTGCAAATGATGAATCTGCAGCAGTACATCAACCAACCTACAGATCTATGATTGGAAGTTTACTTTATTTGACAGGTACCCGACCGGACATCATGCATGCAGTTGGAATAGTTGGAAGATTTCAGGCAAATCCGAAGGAGACTCATCTTCAGGCAGTGAAGAGAATTTTCAAATATCTTCAAGGGACTCAAAATTATGGCTTATGGTATCCTAGAGATACAGATCTTACACTTCATGCTTATACAGATGCAGATTGGGCCGGAAGCGTGGATGACAGGAAAAGCACAAGTGGTGGTGCGTTCTTTATGGGTTCCAGACTTGGTATCTTGGTTCAGCAAGAAATAGAGTTCGATTGCCTTGTCTACAGCTGAAGCGGAATATGTTGTTGCTGCATCTTGTTTCACCCAACTCCTTTGGATGATGCAGACTTTGCAGGATTTTCAAATCACTTGTACTCCACCTATCCCCATCTTATGTGATAACACAAGCGCAATCAGCATCTCAAAGAATCCCGATATGCATTCAAAAACCAAGCACATACCAATCAAGTATCATTTTCTCCGGGAACAAGTGCTTGAACAGAAGGTCAAGTTGGAGTATGTTCCTTCTAAGGAACAAGTTGCTGATATACTCACCAAACCATTGCCCAGGGACACTTTTGAATACCTCAGGCAAAAGCTGGGGGTTGTTGATGCATCATCTTATTGTTGAACCTCTTCTGATTGATGGTACAGGTTCAGGGGGAGCATATAATGCATTGTTGGCATTATGGAGGATGTGCAGAAGGAGATCTTGGAAGTAGCTGCAATATGTCTCTATCTCTTTCATGGTGGATTATGGTTCTTCGCTGCAGATTTGGTTCATATTCAGGGGGAGCATGTTCTTAGGGGGAGCATAACCCTTTGCCCTTGATGTCAAAGGGGGAGAATGAAGCTGAAGTTTGTGAGGTTGCCATCAAGTCCAAAGGGGGAGATTGTTGGCATTATGTTTCTGGTATGGCTATATGTTACAGATGTTGTACTTGATGGCAACCCCCATGGCAAGGCTCTCAATATATTGAAAATTAAGAAGTAAGCAGGAGATCAGTTCAGAAAGTGCGTACCCGCAGGTACACCGTGAAGGGACCGCGGCTTGATACGCAGATAAGCCGTCCCGGAGGAGCGTACCCCAGTGCACACATTTCAAGGCAAAGAAAAGCACACGTGGGGTTTCTTATGTTTAACTACCCGACGTTATTTGTGTTTCTATGGTTTTGGCTCGTGGTATTGATCCATGTTTTTAGGAGGACCTTGCCTATATAAAGCAAAGGAGATCACTTGGCTATGCATCTTTTGCAATTGAACATCTTAAGATCTGAAATATTGGGTTATGGTCTTAAAAGCTTGATCTATATGAAGTTGAAAGTGAATCTGTGAAGGGTCATCTCTCGAGCGCACGATCAGATCTGGGCATCTGAGCATCTGTGCTACTTTGGTGGACTGCCTATTCGGCCATAATCAGAAGTACGCAGGTGTTTAACAGGAGAGCGGCGTGGGTACGCAGAGCAGAAATAGAAGATATGCGTGGATACGCAGAGCAGAAACAGAAGATCTGCGTGGGTACGCAGAGCAGAAACAGAAGATCTGCGTGGGTACGCAGAGCGACGAAGGTTCAAGTGCGTACGCACAGTAACTGTACGCAGCGCGATAGTATCTTTGGGTGTGTACCTGCAGCAATAATACGCGGCGTAATAGTGTCTCTGGGTGAGTACCTGCAGTAACAGTAAGCAGCGCGGTTGAAGAAACAGTGCGTGGACACGCAGTGCGGCAGAAGGGCCTCTGCGGGTATACATAGGAGAGTAGAGGTTGAAGTGCATACGCACGCAGACCAGAGAAAGAAGAACTGCGTATCTGTCTTAAGACATTTTGTTTGGTTGTATTTTTCTGTTGATAAGGTGTTCTGGGTTTGGTTCTATTATTGTTGATCTGGTTACTACAGTTGTCTGGGTGATTTTCTTATACTTGATGATCATTTGATGCTTTTGGATCCAGTTTGAAAATTTATAGTGGTCCTTGTAAGAAAAGAAGTAGGGGGTTGTAGCTCCCTTCCAGGAGAGACTGGAAAACGAGAGAGAGAGTTGTAGCTCTCTGCAGGTTGCAGCCTGCGTACTGGTAAAGGACTGCACCAGTACAAAACCATTGTAAAATGAGTTTCTAATTTGAAAGAAGATAGAGACATATTGCAGCAGGTGGTTTTCACCCACATTGGGTTTCCACCTTACATCTTGTGTTCTTTGGTGTGACTATCTGTTTTCTTTGTTCATGCTCATTATTTTATGGTACTGACATGCAAAAATAATTCAAAGAACAAATAAGGAAGATTTATTAAAAGAGTTAGATAATACTGATTCACCCCCCCTCTCAGTATTATTTCCAACACAATTACACCTCTATTTTTATTTATATGTTCCTCTATTATTAGGCAGACAAATTCAATTTTGCATTGCAGAAGCTTGATGATGTAGGGAACCAGCAACTAGTAATCTTTTGGACCTCATTGGTCATGAGAGAACAACAAGAATTCACTTATAAGTAGTTCATTGAATATTTTGTTCATCCAGCCATGAACATTCTGAATAGTGCAGTACAACCTAGGATTAGTGAGGAAATCAAGAGAATTCTGCACCTAACAGATCAGGCAAAGACTAGGGATTGGTATTTATACCAAAATTACACAGAAATTAGGGTGTATGGATGTGAATTGGCACCCTATAAACTCCACAAATACCTTCCAATGAGGATTTTTTCCCTAGAGTACATCATACAGATGCTGAATGCGAATGACATCCACTTTGTAGTGGAAAAGAAGAAGTCACAGTTCAAAATAAAGACACAGGTGGGCCCGTTTGTGTGCAACACAAGGAAAACAGGTGAAGAGGCAGATAGAATGCTTAAAGAAATGAAGTTCAGTCTAAGATTTACATGGTCTTATGACCCCTGTGGCATTATTTCAAAGCTCAGAGTGGAGAACAAAAACACTCCTTACATTCATACTTCAAGGCCAGAAATAGAGCAGTATGCCAATCAACTGGAGTGGACAGAAAATACCTTACAGGAAGTTGAAGAACAACTTGTTTCTACTTCTAGTTTGTAGACTCCCATTCCTCAGGAAAAATTAAGAAAAATATAGAGGAAGGATCATCATCGACAACTGGGAGTGAAGCTAAAGAATTCAGGATCAGCTACAGGAAGAGAGAAAAGTTAACTCCTAGAGTAGAATTGGACAAAGAAACTGAAGAGCAAGCTACCATCATCATCACAGATTCACCACCTACAACTAGCAAATTCACAACATCTCCTATTGGACCTTCATCTTCACAAGGTCACAAGGAAACTGAGCTAGAATCACAAAATGTCCAAATAGAAAAAGAGAAGACAATTTTTGACAGGTACAGGGAGATTAAGCTCAGAAATGAGATTTTAAAAAATAACACATAGAACCAATTTTGGAAGTAGACCTCTAGCTGACAGAGTAGGTTGTTGTCAATATTTGATATAGAGCATGGCAAAATGCAGATGGCCTTTCTTAAGGCCCAGATTCCACAACCAAAATCAGAAGCAGACTACAAGAGCACCACTTTTGATTTCATCACAAAGGACATACATCCCATTGATCAAATGGAGATGCACAAGCAAAATGGTGAAATGATATCCTCCACTTTGACTAACACTACTATGTCACTTTCTAAATTGTAGGTTTCTTTTGCAACTGTCCAGTCACAGTTGAAAATAGTGCTAGTGTCCTCCTTGGCAAAGGATAATAGGATCGAGTCTTTGGAAGATTTGGTACTAAAAATAGGATATGATCCCAAAGATGTCAATGCTGCTGAAGATATTATTAAAAAGAAGAACTTGGACATTGCAACCTTAAGAAAGTAGCTCAAGCTACCAGCCACAGAGGATCCAATGACCAAGGACATTGAAGAAGGTGAAGCAAAAAAAACTGATATGATGAAACTGATCATAGAATAGAATATACAGATTAGGTAGATGTAGGTAGAGATGGAGAAAATGATAAAGGAGAAGGAAGATAGTCTGAAGATGGAGATTGTCCCCTTAGATGCCATACCTATTTCTCAGCTTCCATCAACAGGGGCAACCACTGCAGCCACTTATTCCATTGAAAATATGAGTGTTGAACAAGTAACAAAGACACTAGAGAACATGTCACTCCAGTTAAAGGAGATTGAGACTTTGTAGGGCCAACTCAAAGCTCTAGAAGTGCAAAAGGCCAAAGCAGAAGCATCTCGGGTTACTGAAATGAAAAAATACCAACGCCTATTGGAGAAGTTGCAAAAGGTAGAGAGAGACACTTCAATTGGTTAGACCTTGGCCCAAGCCAAGGAAACCAATTAGATGAATATACTGGACTCTATGAATGAGATTTGGCCTTCTATCCAAATTATATTTGAGCAAAAAGAGCTAATAGAAAAGGCTACAGAAACCTATTGTGTAGGGAAGAGAAAAGATGGGAGAGATGCCCACAAAAGCCTCTAATATAATCAAGTTTTTAAAATCAAAGTCCAAGTATGAGATTGAAGAAGTAGGGATCAGTGATAGAACTACCACCATTCCAGAAGTCAAGAAAGTCTCGAGAAAGAGAAATCTCATTGATCAATTGGAAGAAAGATGTGAAACATTGGAGCTACAAGTAAACATGTTTACTAACAGAATTGAAGCTTTCATCCAAAAAGAACTGCCAAGCATTTATGTGATAAATGAAAAATTGATCACTCAAGAAGACCATGTCCTGAAGATGAAATAAATGGCTAGAAGAAGCATTAATGTCAGTGGAATTGAGGGCAGTATGACAACAAAGGCATTTTTGAAAACCATGGCAAATGATTTCTATGTACAAAATGAAGCAAAACACATTTTTACTGTCAAGCCAACCTTCACCAAATACACAGAGGTAGATGGAATCTGCTGCAGGGTAAACAAATTGACAATACTAAATGAAAGCAGATGGGAAGAATTGGTCGATTTACTGGATTGAAGGATAATTTAGGAGCATTAAAAAAAGTTTCCAACACAACAACCAACATGACGGTCTATTCAGTAACGCAACATAGTTTTGGGTCGACTCAGCAACCGAAACCATCAAAACAGGGCCACCTTTCTTTTCAACAACCTACGTGGCCTATTCTTCTGCCAGGATTAGATGATATTGTTTGTAATCAGGCTAATAATACATTGTCGGTTTGACAATGATTTTGTAAAGCATTTTTGTAATTTTCATTATAAATACTTCATTGTTTGAAGTATTAAGGGTTGATTTCCAAATTTAATTTTTTCTGCATATTGTATATTTTCAAGTACTGGAGCATCAATAATACAAGGATCTTTCACAGGATTCATGTGGTGTACCAAATGGTGATGTGTCTCTTCTGTTTATCTGTTTAAACATTGTTTTTCTTTCTCTGTTATTCTAAATTTCTGAATTAATCAACATAAACTGTGATAAATAGGATTTGTTACTTAGAGCACCCTATTTTGGCTGATGCTAATTTTAATGTTTTCCACTGAAGTTAAATCAAGGAATTCTTAATTGCTCCTTGGTTTCTATTGAACCTTATGTTAGCCTCCTATTGCAATAAGTGTTCATATTTCATGATTGACAGTTGAAAGTGCCAAATATGTCATCTTTTCATGCTGCAAGGTTCCATATTTCCAGAAAGAGGCCAAAGAAGAGGCCATGAAAGTGTGCCAGTCTAAATGCCACTGCTGTATTCCAAATTTTTATGAGTTAATCCATTTTGATGAGTTCTTTCAACTAAGGGAAGTCCAAACAACTTAATCTTGGCTTCCCTAGGTTTCAATTTCTTGTTGTAGAATATAGAGAATGAATATCTGTCCAAACAGCTTAATCTTGGCAGATTTGTAGATAGGTAGAGAAACAAGGGTGCTCAACAGCTTAATCTGAGCCCCTGGATGATATAAGGGTATGTTTAGATAGGAGGATAGTCAAAAGAAAAAGGATAATCAGGGTCTGCAAGTCTAAGTGCACCCTTCCTGAAGTAACAAAAAATGTTAGGTGTATTAAGCTGGGTAGGTAGCCTGGGGTTGCAGAAGCAAGATCATTTTCAGTTTTGGCCTTGACAAAGAAAGCTCATCTCGTCAGTGGCAGAAGTACCAATACTGTGTTATGATGGCAAAGTTTGGAATCATGTCTAATTCCCCTTCACTCCCCCTAAAAGTCTCTTACTAACATCCCCCTAAAGGACCTTGGGATATGCCCAACAAGTCCTAGTTTTACTTCATTTTTGTGAAACATCAAGTTAAATGTTGGCCTTCCTCAAAGAAAAGAAGCCACATTTCTTATGTAAAATCAGTCCCCCACTCTCATTTACCCCTATGTCTAAGTTTTACTTTTTGAAACTTAGCCTTCTGCTCTACTTTCACCTCATAAACTCATATTAACTCCTAACTCTACTATATAGCTCCCTAACTACTTTCCCATCCCTATTGCTACTAAAACTATATAAAACCCAAAAATAATAATATCCCCACCCCTTGGCACTATAGCCATATATTCCAAAAGTTTGGGGAAATATTAAGTCCATTTGGGACTTATATTTAACCCTTCCGCGTTTGCCCCTTGGAATCAGTTAACCTCTGGTTGAATTGATAGCCATTTGTTCCCCCCCCCCCCTCATGAACCATTTTCTATGTCACTCCGCCTTCATATTTCATGATAGATCGGTTCAAATCATACCCATGCTGTATAAAACCCATAAAAACCCACATTAATAAAGTTTCTCCCCCGCCGTATCAAAACACATAATAAAATGTGCGCGGGCCCCGTCCCTAACCATCCACCGCCTTATCCGTCCCGTCGGCCGTTAGATCTGGCCCATCCAAGATCTACGGTGGGCGGGTCTTTTCCTGTCCCGATATGCCGAGGGTTAACGTCTGGGGGATGGGCGGTTTCCCTACCATACCCCCGCCACATGTCAGCCTCCCGGTGTGTTCGGAGGCCCCTTCCCCAACACCACCTACGCGAAAAAGCGGTGCAGGAGGAAACTGGATACCGCCTCTGCCGAATGACGTCAGCGCCATGTCTTCGTGATGTCATCAACCTGCATCGGCCTCCTGCCACCGTGTCCTATGCCACGTCATTGCCATATTGCTGCCATCGTACTGCCACGTCATCACCCCTACCATACCTCCACTTCACCCGGCCGTACTGCTGACATCACCTTGCCACGTCACCGCCGTACTGGGACCCACCGCTGACGTCATCGCCGAAAAGGGCACGAAGCACGAAATGTGTAGCAACGGATGCCTGGAATGAAAAACCGAGGTAGTTTTTGATGCGCGATTAGCGCAATTGTGCATCGCTAAGGGAAATAGGCCAAAATGGAAGCCCTCTCATGGCTCGGCTACCAGCATGCCCGAAATTCACAAATGGATAGGAATTTCTTCACATAGGTTCGGAAAAGGGGCAAAGACAGTTCTAAAGGCAATAGAGGGCCGAACAACAACCATAAAATGTCGATGGGACAGTTTAAAGCATTCAAAAGACATTAAAGAGCCCAGGTTCAGTGAAAGTGTATCAGAGGAAGCGGCGAAGACTATCAGTTAGTAAGAATGATTTTATGAAAGTTTACCTTATTGTAGAAATAAAAGATGATAAGTTTAATTTGATGATAAATTTTAAAAATATTTTCCTATTTAACAGATAAGAGATCATTTCTTTTTAAAGTTTAAATTTAATTTGATTATAAATTTTAGAAATATTTTGAAACTAGATAAATTAGAAATTAATTATTTTGATTTTATTTTATCTATCAAATTTAAATTCAAAATAAAAATAAATTTAATTACTAAATAAAAATGAATTTAATTAATATCTATGGGGTATAGAATAGACGTTGATGGGTGTACTATTAACTCATTATGTGGTGTGAAGGTCATCGGTTCGAAACTTTGTGGAAAAAAACCCAATTATGTTAAGGGCTAGTGTGGCCCCAGCCAGTGCGATCCCCGGGTAATTTTGATGGTATAGATGATCCTGGGTCACAGTTTCTCAGAACACAGGTCAAACCTGATGTAATTGCTGATAAAATTATACTAATTGACAAACAAGAAATTATTAATTTAATTTAATTATAAGATAAATTATTACTTCATAGTATTCATCTGATTTACATTCAAAATAAAAATAACTTTATTTCATTGAATTCAATGCTCCTTTGATTATATTATATAATTAAATAGATTTATGAATCAATGTTGCATGACTCGTACTCGTATAAGACTCGTCTCACTATTGACTCGTCGACTCATATAAGACTTGGGAATGCCCCATATAAGACTCGTCAAAATACAAAAAAAATCAAAATATTGTAAATTTTAAGCACAAAAAAGGAAACTGATGACAATTCCAATCCCTATAAGTTATAAAAACCACAATATATGCAATAATTCATAACATCATCTCATATCTATAAAAGAACAACATAACATATTTGATTTTTGTAAGCAAAACATTTAGATATTGATAAGAAAATGACTCGTGATATCTATAAAAAATGTCAGCAAGTTCAAAATTCAAATACATGTCATAAATGATAAATGATTGTCTCATAACAATATTGAGTCTCATCACTCATGGATGACAACGCCTACAATAAGCCCTCGTGGAGCTAGTGCTAACATCGAAAGGCTGAAGCAACTGTGAGGGAGGTGTATTTGAAGTCTCCATTTGAAATGGAAAACTATAGAGATCCTCAGTCTCTTCATCAAGCCAACTCAAATTAGGGGACTCCTCCTCCACAACCCAATCAAACTCTAAAACAATAGTATCCAATAAATTTGGATCTGTATCCTTTGGTTGCACTTTTTTGTGAGAATTTGAAGGTTGTAGTAGATGAAAACCAATCATAGAAATTAGCCAAACACTCAAATGAAAAGTGAATGACAAATGGAAGGGAGAGAGGTGCTTATAAAGCATTTTCTTGCCTCCAATTTCCTTTCCCTCCACTTCACTTCCAAAAAAGAAAAGAAAAATAAAAATCAACAAAAAAAAAAAAAAAAATTGTCTTTTGAGGGTCGACGAGTCTTATAAGGTCTGACGCAGGTCTTATGGAAAACCTGCAAGTCTTATATGGGTAGCCATATTTAATAAAATACCCGTCGAGTCCGGGTCTTAAGCGTGAGTTCTATGCGAGTGACTCAAGTCGCTATAGAACCCGCTAAGGCCCGTGGGTACTCGCGTGTCTTATGCAGGTGGTGCTTCGCTAGTTTGAATGACCCTTTCCAACCACCATGTCTAAGAGAGGGATATATGTTTCTTAAGCTTTTTATGAAGAGATGCACATATTATGGGGAAGATGGTTAGTATGTTCATTTAATTGAATAGATGGATGAATGACCCTTACCAACCACCAGGTCTGAGAGAGGGATATATGTTTTTTAAGCTTTTTATGAAGAGATGCACATATTATGGGGAAGATGGTTATTCTATCCATTCTCGGGAGATTGTACATTTGTTTATCAGGTGTAAGTTGTATACTTTGGTTGAATTTAATAAACTCTTTTAAATTTATTATATAATTTGTAAAGATTTGTTATTATATCCAGAATTTATAAGAATTACTTAAATTTAAATGGTAGTTTAAGAGAATGATTCTTAAAGATATAGTTGGAAATTCAATATATTTTTTCATATCATGTAAGCCAATTAAATTTAAATATCAACCAACTTCTAAATCTATAATATTATCAAATGGATAATATTATTTTAAATAAATAGTTAATTTGGTATTTTCAATATAATGATTAGTACACAAACACTTCTTTCCCAAGATGATTAATCTAACTTATTAAAAAATGAACTAACAATCAAATATCTATTAAAATATAATTTTCCCATAAAGTTAATTTTCGCATTTTTTAACTTCAAAAAATTTAATCATACTAAGGATAAGTTTAAGAAGATTAATAACTCTTACGCTTTAAGAAGATTAATAGCTCTTCTGCAGTATAGTCTCTTCCTCTATCACTATAGCTATTTAATTGATTAAAAGTTGTACAATGAAAGCATAATCTCAACTTTGTACTATGAAAGCATAATCTCTTGGTACAAAGTTCTCCACACATTGAAAGATTTATGCACAAAGCTCTAGGCACAAACTTCAATCATAGTTTAATTGACATGAAGTTTTTGGAGGGTATGCTTTTGGCATTTGCGAATAGACTTAGAGATATTGTGTGCCGTAATAGTGTAAAAAAAAGATTGTGCCTAAAAAAGGGTTTTCTCCGCGCAACCATTCACTCACGTTTGTGCAATTAAGTTTTTAATAATTTGAATATATAATTTAAAGTTGGATTGACTTACAATTATATTTAATAATTTGAATATAATGTTTTATTTATGTTTTAAAAAAATATAATAAAGAAATGATTTCTCAAGTTAAACATAAGTATAATAAAAGATAAATTAAGATAAACTACTATGTAAAATTCATTACTAGTTTTTAGTGGATAGAAATAATAACCATTATAGAGAGACTTTCATTACTAGTTTTCAGTGAATAGAAATGATAACCATTATAAAGAGACTCTAATTATGGGAAGGTTTTGATTGTGAATTAGCTCATTGTGCCAAGCTCCGCACAAGTATAATAACTATTTCACGTTATCTTGATTTATCCAATGAAATAGGAGTAACGATGGTGGTGTCACATATACGTTTGTGGTTTATTCTTTCAATATAGATCTCATTAAAGGCTTGATCTTCACTTCCATTAGACATGCACTGGAACAGTTGTTAGAGTATGCTCACAACTACATTTATCTTGACTCTGATCTCGTTGTGGTAGACGATCTGTCAAAATTGTGCAACATCAACCTGGGGGGGCGAACTATGGGCACTCCGGAATATTTCCAGGGCAATTTTACCAAGTGTTTCTCGACACCATTTTGGTTAGACAAAGAACTTTCAAAGGAAAATGCAGTTTTGGCTAATTTGTAATATTATGTAATTCCAAGTTTTATCTTCACACTTTTACAACGAGGATAAAAATTGATCAGTGGCTAGTGCATATCTTCCACGACATGGGGAGAAGGCGGTTGCTGAATAAGCACAGAGTTACAATTGCGTTTGAAGCCAGGTAAAATAACAAAACCTTGTGTATCTTTTTTCCTCAAGTTTCGAAGTGGTTTAAAGTAAACTATCATAAGAAAATCGTAACCAGGTGAACTGTGATGAATCAAAATTCACTTACTTCCAAATCCACGGAGAGAACATGGTTTCGCAATGAGGCTCGAATTATGTTTCAGCTCCTAGTGGCAGGGGCTCCTGTCACGAGCTTGCTCTTGCTGCGTCTCTTTGTTCTTCTCTGAATGCCAACTCCTGGTGAACCAGTGGTGAACCTACTTGGAGCTTTCACACTCTGACGGCCTCAACAACGGCTTCCATGCCTTCTAATGGCCTTGGTGTCCCTTCGATCCTTTGGCGAACTTCCTGCAAACTTCGGATGAAGACACAGAGAAAACTACTACCACAACAAACTTTTACAAATGCGCAGAGATACTCAGATTCAGAATGGCTTACTCATTTTATTTCAGAATGGAGGAAAATCTTACAGAATGCTCGAAGCTTTTACAGAGATGGATTCTTTACAGAGATAGACTAATCTCGCATTTACCGGACTTTTCACCGTTCATAATGAACAAGTTACTACCGGAGGCTTCCTGGCGAGGGATAGGCTCTGCCTCAGAATCAGACTTCTCACACATACATAGACTATGAATGACACTTCTAATGGTTCGGCCACTTCAGGTTCTCACCAGTGCCGAGCACACTGATGCGCAGGCTCCCAAACCACCTAAAGACTTTGAGTGATTTCTCGTGTTGCAAGCAGATCAGACTGATCGTCCGCAGATGCAGAGCAGGAGAACACTCGACTCAAACACACATACACACAAAGACTCTAAATGCCGATGCCAACCAAATGAGCCTTACCCTCCTTATATAGGAAGCGAGGGGGGACAAACATTACTGTTGGTCGGAACAAAGAAAAGACTTAAAGCTAAAGGAATCATTGCTTTTCAGCCTTTACCAGAGCGACGTCCGCACAAATATTCGAGTCATTTGAATGGACCGAATAATTGCTTTCGGGTAACGCTAAGATATTGTCTGTAAAGTAGATTCTTGTACCTAAAGCAAATCTGACAGACATCATGACTCTCTACACAGTGGATGCTTTTTGTACTAAAAGCCCACGAGAAAAGACTAATTACATAGTGAATGCTTTGGAACAGCAAAGCTCACGAGAAACTGGCCACAATTAAGCCCTTGTGACTGGTACGAATCAAAATACAGTCAGATCAGGGAATCTGCCTCTTTTGTAAAGTAAATCATCACATGCTTTGGTGTAGATCCGGCGGACTATCATTGGTTTCCCTAGGATAATTTGATGCTGAACTTTGGTTAGGATATACCATTCTAAATGCTCTCTCATATACTCTTGGAGTGAATAATTTATTCTATGAAATGGATCCCACTCCTTGACTGTCATTTCTTTGACCGTCTTATAGATGCTATGAAAACATTCCCCAATATTATTTTCAAAACATTTATCACAGTATTTTCTTTCATAATTTTCATGATATATTGGGTCCATAGCGGTCCTGCTTACTCCATAATCTGTCCACCAATTCTGAAACCATTGACATTGTTGATTTTGTTGGGATGCTTCCAGCGTACTAAACTTCAGCTTTGTATAATGGGTCTCCTCTTTATCATCAACATTTAGGAAGTCCCACCATAACTTCTTGTAGTCTGCAAAATCATAAACGGTGTCAAGAAAAATTACCCTGGGATCATTTCTAGGCCACCTGGCACATGGTTGGACAGGGAATTGCCCTGGTTCATTCCACAAATCTCTTGTCTGGTAGATACAATAGTAGCTTTCATAAATTCCTGTACTACGGCCTCCATGGTACCAAATGCCGGCAATATCATGGAAATTTTGTTCTAGGGCCCGACGAGCAGTCCCAGCATCTGCTTTTGCTTTGTCATATATCATATCATGGATCCATTTTCTGCCCTTAGGGTAGACTTTTCTTTCAGGTATATAGTGTTGAAGGTCGGTGTGAGGCTGCATATTTGCATCAAGGACTTTTGTATTCCTTAGTTGCCATGTGGGTCTCCAGTTATTTTTGTATGTTTCCCAGTCTTGATCATCTGGGATGGTTCTCAAGATTTCTTGCTTTTGTTGTTGGTCCCATTCAGTAATAATCATCATAACATGTGCTTCCTTTTGATCGATGTATTCTTGGCTAAGAAAGTCACGAAGACTGTTATCTTTACCTTTGATATGTTCCACTGAAAAATCAAAATTTGCAAAGAGTGCTTGCCATCTAGCAAACTTTGCTTCTCCAGCTTTTTTGATATCTTTGGATAAAACTCTGTACAGTGTTGAAGCATCTGTTCTAAGAAGAAAAGGTTTGTTTATCAGATAAACTTCAAATTTACTTATACAATTCCACGCTGCCTTTACTTATCTTTCAATGAAAGAATAGTTTTGTTCTGCTGAATTCCAAACCCCTGAAGAAAATTGCACGACTTGTTCTTCTTTTCTAATTCTTTGTTTTAGGATTCCTCCCCATCCAATATTACTGGCATCATATTGAACTATCTTAAAAGCCTGGTCATCAGCGACATACAATATAGGTAAAGATTTTACCTTGGCTTTAATTTCTTGGACTTCCCTGGTGTGGAGATCCGACCATTCAGGGGGATTTTTACCAAGCCTTTTGTTGAGCACCTTCCTGTCGCTGGCACAATCCTGGTAGAAATTGCTGACATAATTTAGGCATCCCAGAAACCTTTGCAACTATGTCTTGTCTTTAAGCACATCTAGGAATGTGTCCGCAAATTCAATGGCATGTTTTTGCAGAGAAATTTGCCTGTTACAAATCGTTTCCCAAGAATTTTATAGAAGTCTGGAACACTTCTATTTTCTTTTTGCTCAGTACAAGTCCATTTCTTTGAACTAATTTCATGAAAGTATTTACATGTTTAAAATGGTCATCAATGTTTTTGGAAAAAATTAAAACATCATCAATATAAACAATCAGCCAATCAAAATATGGCTTGAAGATATCATCCATGACTTTCTGAAACTTTGAGGGAGCATTTTTGAGACCGAATGGCATGACATTCCATTCATAATGCCCTGCCGAAATACTAAAAGCAGTCTTAAATTTATCAGCTTCATCAATGGCAACTTGCCAAAATCCTGCTTTTAAATCGAACTTTGAAAATATCTTGGCACCTGCAATTCTCCTAATCAAATCTCCCTTGTGCGGAATTGGGTAGGTGTCATCTGCCAGAACTGAATTTAGAGGCTTATAATTTATTACAAGTCTAGGAATACCTCTAATCTGTTCAGCTCTTTTATTCACATAGAATCCATAGCAATTCCAGTGGCTATTGGATTCTCTGATTAATTTTCTGTTAAGCAATTGCTGGATTTTTTCTTGGCAAAGTTTTCTATATTCCTTGCTCATTGGGATGGCTCTGCTCTTACAGGGTTTTCCAGTATACCCTTCTTTGTAAGGCAATTTGATAGCATGCTACTTTCTGTGCCAGAAAGCATTTGGTTCTTCTGAACAGCATGTTTCCTCCAATTTTTCTTTCAGATCCTGGATTTTTCTTTTGACTTGTGGCAGTTTTAGCTGTTCTTCAATCTTCAGTGTGCCTTTCATATCCTTGAGATCTGACAATAGAGATTCTTCTCTGTCCAATTTTTGCATAGCTTGGACCATTGTTGAAATCCTTGGACTTGAAACATAAGGAAGTTCAATTCTTTTTCTTTTGCCTTTTGATGTGGGCACTGAAATAAAATAGCCAGCTCTTCTTCCTTTCAGCCTAGCTGAGCCATGGGGTGCTACTGCAGCTAAAAAGACATTTCCTAATATACAATCGACAGGGATATCTGCAATGGAAAAATTCATATATACACAGTGGGTATCAAAACATAATGAGGCTCTAGGAATTTCATATTTGAGTTTTTTGTTTCCTAGTCCTACAACTTCCCTTTCAGCTGAAACCCAATATTTGGCTGGAACATTCTTAATGTTAATAATGTTAATATCTGCACCAGAATCTAATAATGCAGTCATGTGAAAGATTTTTCCTTGGATACAAATTTTTACCTTGACATGGTGTTGCTGGTAGGTGATGGTGAACAACCTCATATCTTTGAAACCATAATTTGGGTCTTGCATTCCTTCAGCAACTTGCATTTCTTGATGATATGTTGTAGGATTCCAGGAATCCTCTTCTTTCTCTTCTACATTTATTTTTCCTTTTTGTATTTCTGCAATCTGAGCTTTAATTGCAGAAATTTCGGCTTTGAGGTGGTGAATTTCACCACTTATTTCTCCCAAAGTCAGAGATCTTACTTTCCCTGGCTTTTGATGATGCATTTGGAATTATTTAGTATTTCTTTCGTAAGATGCATCAATAAATAAAGGTTTATTACCTGATTCTTTTGAAGCTTTGGTCTTGAGCTGATCAGTGAATGCTTCAATAAGGCGATTCTTCATGTCTCCTTCCTCCATCGCTCTTATCTGAGATAAGATTTTCAATTCTGCTTCTTCTTCAGTGGATGCCATTAGTACTTTTTCTCTTGGAGGCTTAGTTCTTTCTTCTTCACTGGAGCTGGTATAATATTCAGAATCATCTTCATATAAAATATGACAAGCACATTCCTCTGAATCTGAACATAAACATTCTGATGAATTTGATTCAGAATATTGGCCCATATTGACTTGGAATTCTTCTTCTGATGTGGTACTAAAGAATCAAGAGAAGATGCTTCTAGTTGATGTTGTTGTGTTGTATCTCTGATAGAAAGATTTGGGCATCTTTCTGTAACATGTGCCTTGGATTTGCATCTAAGACAAAAAATGGGTCCTGAGTGTTCTTGCTTGACTTGCTTGGATTTTTGAGCATACACAGCTATTTTCTTTCCTTTATTGAGCTTTGATTCTTCTCCTTGGGGACATCTGGAAGCTGTATGCCCATTCTGGCCACACAACCAACAAGTGATTTTATTCCACTTTTCTTGTTTGGTTGAATGCAAATGTATATCAGAGGGGTTATAATAATGAGTCTTTGGAACATATCTGTAATAACCCTTCTTTTTATATTTCTGATTTTTATCCTTTGTGGGATATCTCCTTTTATCCTTTGGATAATTTCTCTTATTTTTGTAGAAAGTCTCTTTGAATTCTCTTTTGGCTCTTTTTCTGGACTTTCTTTTCTTTACCAAGGGATCATCTATTGTGAGTCCATACTTGCTGCAAATGGAATTTTTGTCTGGCAACCTTGATAGTTTTTCTAGAGACTTGTTAACCTTTGAACTAGTACAAAAACTCACTAGTGCCTTTGTAATATGAGAGTATATCTCACCCCATGTGTATGATTCAAAAGGTAACTAGAAAATCTCTTGCATTTTGATATAATCAACAAATCTAGAAGGTAGAGCAGCAAGATATACCTGTTTCCATAGCAGGTTCTTTGAATCTTTGACCTCATAGATCCGTTGCATCCAATCTCTATGAAAATCATCAAACTGTGACATCTTATGGCACTTGAGGTTCATCAGAATAACCTCATGTTTATTGGCTATCTCTGTCTCACTTCCGCACCAATGTTCCAGAATCATTGATGTCAGTGCGCCAATCATATTGCTAATGACAATGCCATCTAGATTGTGAATAACATCTCCTTTCTCATCCTTGAGAACTTCTGCTTCCATGGTTTCAATGAGTTTAGGAGAAGATTCAGTCTCCCACCACCTGAGGAGAGTACCTGTAAAACATTGAATGATGGTTCTGCAAGCATCTATTTCAGATTTTCCTCTGAGACACATGAGCTTATATTCAGTATACATCAAATCTATCATTTGCCTTATCTGGTCAATGTTCATGTTATCAATGTTCCATTCTTTGTGAGAGTCAGGGAAGAAGGTATGGGCTTCAGGCATTTTCACTTTACCCTCAATATCAGGAGCAAAATATCTAGAAAATCTATGTTCCAAAGGTTCATAGATTGGAAGAATCTGTGTTTCTGGCTCTTTTTGGTCTGTTTATTTTGTTTCTGCTTCTGCCTCTGTTTCCTTAAATAAGGAAGCAATACTGATATGTTTTGATTCATCAGCTCTTGATGAGGAGGCAATTTCCTTGGGAAACAACAGAGGGAATTTCTGGACATTTCTCACAGGATTTTCAATTTTTATATTTCTCTTTACCAAGAAAGAATTTGGAACTGGCTTTTCAATTTTTGACAAATGTATTCTTTCAACTTTTGCTGTTAAGCTAGTAAGGAGGGTCTTAGTTGTACTTATGTGTCCAACTAACTTATCTCCTACTTCTTCTATCTTGCTTATTGATTCTCTGGTATAAGAGCGAGTTATGCTAGAATCAAACTGCATATTATTCAAGCAATTATTTACACTATTTAGTGAAGATTATACAACATCTATCTGCTTTTTTACATCTTTTGTTTTTGCTACATTCATCTCTAGGCCTTTGATAGCAGTATTGGTCCAATTCAATTATTCACTGGCTTTCTGGATTCTTCCATCAATGCCTAAGGCATTGTCATCCTTTTGGACCAGAGGAATGGCTTTCGCTGCATTTGTATTTTCTCCTAAAATAATTCCTTTATAAGGAGGAAATGTAGTAGGAGTTTCTACTTTTGACCCATCAAGTGCAGTCCATCCATGTTTATCGACTGAAGTGTTAGAGCTAGTTCCAGTGAAAACATTTATAGGAGCAACCTTATCTTTCCATGAATAAAAGGATATCCAAGTGTTATTTGCTTCCATATAATGTTTCCAATCAGTTGCCAACTGTCTCTTTTGTTCAGGGGTGTATGCTTGGTCAAACTCTTCTGCCTGGGGATTTGTATACAAATCCCAATTCAGCATATCCTTCATCCATTTGGCACTAATTTCTGACTTCAAACAACAATGCATAAGTGAAAAGAATTTATGCATCTCCATTACTGCAGGCTTCTTACAATCAGAAGGGATTTGTTTAAATCTGCATTCTGGAATCAATTGTGATTGCTCAAGTTTCCCTAGCCCATATCTTGGTTTTGCTGGTCTCATCAAGCAAGTCATCTCAGTGAGCCTAGGATCTCCTTCTTCAACTGTTATCATGAGGACATGGTCTGAATCGGGCTCTGGCTCATGTGGGAAGGGAATGTCAGAGCATTTGGGATTCAGACATGAATTGATAGAAATAGAAGGTGGAGCAATACCAGTTCTTGGATTATGATGCAGATGAACATTTTGTTCGGCCAATGTAAGCAGATTTATGGTTTCTTCACAGTCTGGACATTTTACTTCTAAGGAAGAAAAATTTACAAGCTGAGCTAATTCATATAACTGGTTATGTCTACAGCAAGACAAGGATGAACATGTGGTATCCACAGTGGAAGGATCTCTATAGTACTTTGAAGATTTACAAGCAGCATCAATTCTACGGCGGTCAATGGTTGATCTTCTGGGAAAAGAAATGACTGCACTGGAAGAATTTTCAGTAATATTTGCAGAGGTGATATTCCTAGGTATATGGGGCCTAGAATGGTTTACTACCCAATGTTCTGGAAACTGCAAGTCTTCCCATTTAATTAACAGATGTTCAACCTTTTGGTTTTTGGGATCTGTTTTTACGACACCAGTGGACTTGGAGTCTCTACTGGGAGTATGACGTATAGCTGGCCACAGTGTATTGGTATGTCCGAAACAGGCTTTGGTCTGTATAGCTATATTATTCCTCTTTTTTTTCATATCGAAAGCCATTGTCTGGATTTGCAACTGCAATACCTCTTCATTGGTTTCATCATAGACATACACAGAGAAGTTTGGGAAGCAGTCAAAATAGACTGGACCGTCAGATAGAGGGGCCACGATTCCGCCAATAATAGAATCTGTATACTTATTGTGTGTCATGTCTCTTACAGTAGCAAGCACAAAAATATGTAATCCTTTATGGATTAAAGGATTGATTCCAACCCGAATACACCCTAAATGCAAATAATTTGTCTTCAGCTTCTTTGCTTCTGCTTGTAAGGCTTTGGGATTTAGCAGAGGTATGGTCTGAATACTGTCGGAGTTTTCTTGAACCTGACTAACATATTCTTTAATACTTATTCTAGAAGCAGCAATTAAATGAAAAGGAGCTAAGTCACTATACACATCTGAGGGACTGATGGCAGGCAGTTCCCATCTAGTAGAAGGCTGAGTTTCTTCATAGGTTAGTTCAGCAAAGTTAAGAATTCTACTGGAACTACTAGCAAACATTTCTCTAAGGGGGTTTTCTTCTGCTTGTGAATCTTTCTCTTCAAGCTCTCGGAAAGAAATAGACTTTCTGAATGATTCCATTCTTTTTAAGTGAGTATAGATCTGAGTACCAACCTCAAGAACTAGACGTTACTAGCTCTAATACCAATTTCTAGCAGGGGCTCCTGTCACGAGCTTGCTCTTGTTGCGTCTCTTTGTTCTTCTCTGAATGCCAACTCATGGTGAACCAGTGGTAAACCTATAAAAACATTGTGCATTTTTTCCTACGTTATTGTAACGGTTCAGAGTAAAATGCTACAAGTCAAATCGTAATAAGGTAAACTACGATGAATGGAAATTTGCAAACCTCCCAAGCCACAGAACAAGCCACCTCAGTCCATGATGAGATCAGAGCTACCGCTACCAAATAAACAAAATCCAGAGTGTAACGGGCAACGAGCGCCGAGCTTATCTCAATTACAGGTTCTTTGGACTTGTCGACGTGGTCAGCCGGGCCCCTCTACGCCAAGTTACTGTCTTTTGCCGTCCGTTTACATAAACACAGAGACCCCATCCCCTGCTTGCAATCACTTGACGTCTGTATCCGTATTCCATCCCCTGCTCGCAATCACTTCACATCTGTATCCGTATTCCATAGGGACTCGCCCCAACTGACCAAGCACTATTCGGCGGTAGAGTCATTAAAGTTTGTACAAATGGAATGGCCATACATCACTTCACTAATGCAGTGCCTCCTATTTGAACTTTTGAAATTTAAAATTTGAAATTTGACCGCTGCCAAATCTCTTCATGCATACCAGGAGGTCGGCGTTCTGGAAGTGTTTCTAATTCTTGATGTGGTGTTTGTCTCAATTAGCAAGATTGTTGTTTTAGCGATGTCTGGCTGCTGCAGTGCTTCATAGACCATTTCTGTTTCACCAACTGAACTAGCTAAAAATGGGAAGCGCCATGTGTAAGCCATGTGAAGAGGAAAATAGCTATGACATCTGGAGAGGAAAAGATATCAGCATTCCTTCGATGTGTGTAAGAGCTAGATCTTTGGAGCACTTTTTTCAGGATATCCTTGACCTAAGAGCTTATAATTACCGGAAATCATTATTCCGATGTTGTCTGTTGTAGAGCATTTGAGCTCGTTGGAAATGTTTAATGTCCAACCTGTGGTGTAGTGGGGATTAAGTCAAGCAACTGCACTAATTACCCGGAAAAATAAGCCGCATGCCGCCTATAGAGTTCTTCACGTTTTATTTTATGCAATCACAAAAGGGCCTGTTTTTGCACCACAATGATCTCTGTATTTTTTTTTTCGGTGATTGATTTTATGGTATACAAATTGATTATGTTGTTTTGGTTTTCTTCTTTAGGTGATAATGTTTGGGCGTCTTATGTGCATGTTTTCATGGATTTTTTAAATGATCTTTTAAAATTATTTTTTATTATAGGAATATAATTTATGTGCATGTTTTCTTGGATTTTTAAATGATATTTTTAAATTATTTTTTATTATAGGAATATAGTTTTTTTTAAATGAGCAAAAATTTATATTTTATATTTCTATGGTATTATGAATTTGTATGAATTTTTTAATTACTTTTCGGATATAAAATGTTATGTAAAATGTATTTGAAAGGAATTATATTAGCTATTACACTCATAAATATTTTTTTAAATGGGAGTTTCATTTACTAACTTATTTTTTTATTTTTTTTGTTGGTAATTAAGAATGTACAATGTATTTAAAAAATATTTTATAAATGAAATTTTAATATTATTTGGTACTATTAGTTTTTAAATGTTTATATTTATAAAAATATAATGATTGGTTTAAAATCAGAGATTTAAAGTTTGTTTGGATGGTGTAAACCGTTAAATGAAAAGTTGTTTATCTAATTTTAAGGTTTCAAGTTTGTTTGAAAGGTGTAATACCTGATCTGAAAAGTTATTTATCAAGTTTCTAAAATATAATATTTGTTAAATGTATTTTCTTAAAATATGGATTTTTTTACAAATTTATTAAATAAAAATAGGTTATATTATATGATTTGAATTTTTTTTCAAAAAATTATTATTGGAGTTTTGTTATATAGTTTTAATGAAATTGTATTGTGCAATTTCAATTATTAATTTTACAATTCCAATAATTTTTAAAAATTTTAATTGTATTTTGAATAAAAACAACTAAAAAAAATTAAAAAATGTAATATGAATGTAAATTATCTAATATATGCTAGTTTATCAAGTGAATGTGAGGAATGATATTCTTCTCACATAAATTCAGTTTCCCTAAAAACATAAAGGAACTTTGTTGTAATTGGATCAAACATTATTGTATTAAAAATATAAAAAGAAGGAACAAATAAATTTAAAAAAAAAAGATATCAAAAAGGTTTTTAAAAATATGAAAAATTAAAATAAAATAATTTTGTTTACATATTTCATCTCTTATATATATATATATATATATAAACTTAATCATTTACAAAAGTGTAAGTTAAAATTAAATATTATATTTAATGAATATTGAAAATTTTAGGTTTTTTTAACAAATTATTATCAACCTCTTGTTTTATAATTCTTGGTGAAATTTGCAATTACATATCTCAACTATTGATATTTTCAATTCCAATAACTCTTTTCAGTTTAACGTTTTTAATTCTCAAGAGTAATCATATCATAAGATTTTAATTTGGATAGAGATCAAAATAATTTATTATTTCAACCCTTTAAGCCAGACCCAATGAACTTTCAAGGTTAAATTGATTATATTAAATTTTTCAAAATTAATTTAAACTTTTTCTTTCTCCATTTTAAGAAATATGATGATGTATATCAAATTTTAAAAATAATGGTAAAATTGAAATCAATTTAGTATATCTTCACTATAATAGCAATAAATACATCGAAATTGCCATGTAACCATCTCCCTCCCTTTATCATCACATTTGAGAAGGGATACACTTTTTTTCTTTTTACATTGACTGGATACTTCATAGATGGTTCCATTTTCATGTTTGCAAATGGTCCTTTTGAAACTTTAGATAAACGTCAGGTTCAAACATTATCCATAAGATACACATAAATACATAAGATTATGACACTTGGTTTCATATTCCAAGAGGTCTCTTGGATTTTTCATAAATCTTCATGTTCACTTGTGGCTTTTTTATTTCCACACAAGTAAATATTGCAATTTACATTGTCCCCTAAGGATCATGTTTCCAACATTCACCCCACCATGGACTCACCTTAATCTGAAAGGTGTACATGAGTCCAAGAAGAGAACTAAAATATGAAGGTAAATAATAATCAATGCCTAGATATGATCTCTAAATCTAGTGGTTTAAGGAAGACCACAAACCAAATGGGGTAGAAAAAGTCGAATTCTTCTACTAGTGGTGGTTTAAGGAAGACCACAAACTAGAAAGGTAGTAGAAGTCAAAGTCTTCTATCAATGGTGGTTTAAGGCTAATCACCAAGTCTAGAACTTGGTTTGAAGCAATTCCTAGAACAATTCTTAATTTGGCTAGAAGTTGATGTCTTCTACAAAGTGGAAGTGATTTCTAATAATGGTTTAAAGATAACCACAAATTATTGAAATAATGGTTTGTAGATGACCATAAATTTGTGTATAGTAGTAAGTGGTGGTTTAAGGAGGACCACAAACCAACTAGATGTTTTGGGACGACCACTCACCAAATTGTGTTAATGGAACATGAGTTTGTCTCTAGCTACATCTCAAACTCTGATTCTCGTTGAATCTATCCCTAGGATATAACTACTATCTCTTGTTCTGGCAATGGCTCAAGCTCACTTGATATGACTTTGAAATTGGTAGCCGACTATCAATTCTTCCCTCATTAGATCCAAGGTGAGAGGTAGTGCAAAAGAAAAGTGTGTTATTTGTAGCTTAGATAGAAGTAACTATACATTTGAAGGTCAACCACATCATATGAAACATGTCACTAATGTTGAGAGCTCTTCGAGAAGTTTATATAACTAATCTAGTATTTATGCATGAAAAGTTTCCTTTCTTAGAAGACTATGCCGTGCCATTTTTGTAAATTGAGCCCTCATTGGTCATTTCAATGGTCTTTACCCATCTCCTCAAGCTATATATTATTACACTTTTCTCTTTGAATTAAGGGATGATACAAACCTTCTATTTTGTAATGGTCCATACTTCATGCAACCAAGAAAAATGTAGTTAAATTATTGGACTTTATATTTTGACTTGTAAGTGGATATTCACTTAGAAAATCTTAGGTGGGTTCAACTCTCTCATTTACCCCTTTATTGCTAGAGTGATGATACATTTTTAATTATATATATCAAATAACACACATATTCTTTTAACTCTCAATAAGTATAAAGCATCTAGCTTGTAAATCTCATCCTATAAACTCCATAGCCATTAATCCTTACATCGAACACCTTTCACTCTTAACCACTATATACCCTAGATCCCTATAACCCCTAACCACTAAGATTATATCACCATTTAACCCCTAATATCTTACACCAATCCCATAAGCAATATTAATGCATATAATCCCTAACCTCCATCCACTAAACCCTATAACCCATAACATAAACCCTAATCCTTTGATCTGAATTTGAAACTACTTGTAAATTGTTTGCAAGGTATTCAATTCAGAAATATACATGTTTAAAAGATGTCGACGTCTTGCAGAAAGAAAACAAATGAAATTTTCAGCTGTTCATGACCCATTTAAGCATAGCAGATTTATTTCCTTTTACTATTTAACACACTAAAACGAATTTGTTCTGTAAAATAAATCAACCACAATTGCAAAAGAAGTTGATAAAGCAGTTCACCCCTCTTGGGCTACGTCTGCTAGGTCCAAAGCTCCCAAATGGGCTTGTCCTTGTTTTAATTAAATGCTCAAATTGAATATACAGCTGAATAGAAGCATAAACAGGTGGAATAGATGGTAAAAATGGATTTAGAACACTTGAATCCTTCAGGATTGACTACTGGTTCACCTCTAATGGATACCTGCAACCCTATACAATCTTCACAATACTGGGCCCTAGTCGCTCCTAGAACTTTCACGGCTCCAAAACCTCTACAAATGACCTCAGATGGCTGTAAGACCTGCACCAATGGCTTTAGAAGGTCGAAAATACCCAAAATAAAAAAAAAAATCGTCCAAAACCGCCTTTCCTAGCCAAAGTTATGGCCCATTAATGTTTCTCCACTGTGCCCCTAGAAAAACTCCAGCTAACTGTAGTTGGAGGCCAGATAAGCCGCCAATTTTGGAGCGGCTGCTAAATTTGGCACTCCGCCATTATTCCCACCAACTTGATCTGCAGTTACAATAAATGCGCATGTGACCAAAAATTTCGTTGGCGGTTAACATTGGATTTCGCACCGGGCGGTTAGGTTCTAAGCCCACGGTTCTCTACACATGGTCATATGGTATGGGGGCTGGCCCTTAGGGGCTGGCCCCCTTCGGGCCCCGCCCAACTGAAAAGTCAAACTTTATTAACAATTTTCTCCGCCCATATAACAAATGAAACCTCGGTGGCGCGTTGGTAAGGCGTGTTTGTTGCAGAGTATAGGTCGTGGGTTCAAAACTTCGCACTCCCAAAATTTTAACATGCGCTCCACAGAGATTTGCTGACGTCACCTAGGGCCACGTGGCGGCCTCCGGGCCTGCCATGTGGCAGCCTGTGATTGGTTGCCGAAAAAGAATATTCCTTGGAATATTCCAAGGAATATTCTATGGAATATTCTTTTTTTTTAATTTTTTTTTTTTTAAAATTCAAATTTCCAATGTTACTGAGAAATTCTTCTTTTTGCCATAACTTTCTCATACGGCGACCGTTTTTCGAACTGTTCGTGGCGCCAAAATTAGGAGGACGAGCACTTTCCAGTTGTTCCACTTTGAACCAGTTCTGAGCATTTTAAATTTTGAGTATTTTACGACACTTAGGACATGAGCACCTGATCACGCCTCCCCATTGGGAAGCTTTTGGACCCCAAAAGCCTTCAACTACCTGTTAAAGAGGTGAGGGTAAAGCTCCCTCACTCTGTCCACCTCCATCCACTTTGCCTTGTTCGGTTTGCTGCCTTTGAAACCAACCCGAACATAATCTACACTGCCCCTCCTTGAAGTGCATGTCCTTCTGTCAAGGAATGTATCTTCTTTCAGCTCATCTAAGAATTCTGGCGAGAAATCTTCTATAGATGGCAGCTGAACAACACTTTCATGATCAACAATCAAAGGAGGTTCATACAAATGTAAGTTCTCCACATTGACAACAGAATGCATTTGCATGTAGGAAGGCAAATCTAATTGAAAAGCATTATTTCCAACCTTCTTGAGGATTTTGAATGGACCATAATGAATAGGCTTCAGCTTTTTACCTTCTCCTTGCATCCTTTCCTTACTAATGTACAGCCATACCTCATCCCCTTCTTGAAACTTGTGATCGACTCTATGCTTATCGTGTCTTTCCTTGTACTTGCCTTGACTCTTCTCAAAGCTGTTCTTGAATTTGCTGATGTATTTGTTGAATTCTTTCAATGAATGAACGAGCTTTGTCAATATCACTATGTCCCTCAATGGCAACATCTTTCTCAAGAATGAAATTAAGAGGTGATTTTGGCAAGTAACCAAAACAAGCTTCAAACGGTGAGGTGTTTGTGGAAGAGTGCTTGGCATGATTGTAAGCATGCTGTATGTAGTGCAAATGTTCATCCCACAGCTTGGGATGCTTGCTGCAATATCCTCTCAAGAGGTGCACAATGGTTCTGTTCACAACTTCTGTTTGTCCATCTGTTTGCGGATGGAAAGCAATACTTTTCTTCAACTTTGTGTCCATCATCTCCCATAGGTTGGACCAAAAATTCCCCACAAATCTAGAATCCCTGTCACTAATAATGGAAGTAGGCAAACCAAAGTGAATCCATACATGATGAAAAAATAATTCAGCAGTTTGTTCAGCAGTTATAGTTTTCTTACAAGGCATAAGTATACACATTTTGCTGAAACGATCAACTACTACATATAAATAATCATGTTGCTTTCTAGATTTTGGCAAACCTCCTACAAAATCCATAGAGATGCTTTCCCATGGTCTAGAAGGTACCGGCAAAGGAGTATACAAGCCAAGCTTCCTATTGCTAGGCTTGCTTGTAGCACATAATAAACATCCTCTTATGAACCTTGAAACAGAATCTACCATGCGAGGCCAATAGCAATACCTTTGTAGATGTGCAACTGTTTTGCTCACACCAAAATGGCCAGCAATAAGAGAAGAATGAGCTTCTCTTATGACATTTATTCTCTCCCCCTGTGGCATACACAACTTTCCCAAATGAAACAACAAATTGTTATGCATGTGATAGTCATTTTCCTCTACATGATTCCCTTTACTCAAGTTAGCATACACATCTTTAAAGTCATCATCAGATGCATATTGTTCTATGTAACTATCATGTACAATGGAATCATTCTTAAGTAAAGTAACAGCACCAATAATAGGCCTTGAAAGCATATTAGCAACTTTATCCACAGTACCTTTCTTGTACCTTATTACCAAATGGAACTGTTGCAAGAAGCCCATCCATCTGAAGTGTCATGACTGTTGTAACTTGCATTGTGATTGCAAGCACTGTAAGGGCTGGTGGTCGGTATGTATAACAGTTTCTTTGCCCATCAAATAGTGTTTCCACTTTTTGATGCTTTGCACCAATGCATACAACTCCTTATCATATGTAGGATAATTTACAACAACACCATTAAAAGTTTCAGAATGAAAAGCAATAGGCTTACCATGCTGTAGAAGAACTGCGGCCATGGCATAATCACTAGCATCGGTTTGTATCTCAAATGGTTGTCTCAAATCTGGTAATGCAAGGACCGGAGCTGAACTAATCTTCTCTTTCAAAGATTCGAAAGCTTTTTGCTGCTTGCCTCCCCATTGGAAAGCATGCTTCACACTTGTCACTGCATGCATAGGAGCTGCTATAGAAGAGAAGTTAGAGATGAACTTCCTCCAATATTGAGCTGTACCCAAAAAACTTCTTACCTCTGTTATGGATTTGGGAGTAGGTCAATTCACAATAGCCTCTATTTTAGCAGGATCTATTCTCAAAGCACCTCCTCCTACTATGTGTCCCAGATAAACCAAAGAAGTCTTTCCAAATTCACACTTTGACATTTTAAGAAATAACTGATTCTTCTTCAAAACATCAAGTACTTTCCTAACATGCATGACATGATCTTCTCTAGACTTGCTGAAAATTAACATGTCATCTAAGTAGAGAATAACGAAATCATCAAGAAAAGGACGCAAGACCTCATCCATTACCCGCATGAAAGTTGTAGGTGCATTGCACAAACCAAACGGCATCACAAGCCACTCAAAGTCCTTGTTTGGTTTTAAAGGTTGTCTTCCAAATGTCACTTTCTTCAATTCTTACTTGATGATATCCACTGCGCAAGTCTAGCTTAGTGAAATATCAAGCATCTTTCAGCTGGTCTAGCAAATCATCTATCCTTGGGAGTGGGTAACGATTCTTTACCGTTATCTTGTTCAAGGCCCTGAAATCAACACACATACGCCAAGTGCCATCTTTCTTTGGAATCAATACAATCGGTGACCCACATGGCGAAGTACTTGGCCTTATGAAACCCTTGTCCAACAAGTCCTTGATTTGCTTCTTTATTTCAGCATTCTCCATAATAGACATGCGGTACATGCCTGTGTTTGGAAGAGGAAAATCTGGATGCAAATGGATTTCATGCTGAATCTCCCTCTTAGGAGGCAAACCTGTTGGCTCCTAAAACATCTCATGATATGCATCAACTACATCATACAGTTCTGACTTAAGTTTTGGATCACAATTGTCAAATGACTCATGATTCAAATCAACCTTGGGCTTAATCATAAGAAGAACAAAATTCTTACTTGAATTGACAAGCCTTTTTACCTGTCCTGCATTCACCATCGCTATATTTGTCTTCTTGCGATGAGCTCTAACAATGAACTCCTTGCCATCTTTGAAAAGATGATATTTGTTTTCATGGCGATGAAATATAGCTTTCCTGTCAAACAAGTAAGGACTTCCCAAAACAATTCCTGCTATATCAAAAGGTACCACATCAAGTTCAACTGTGTCAATAAAATGTGCAGTAATTGCAAAGCGCAATGTGCACTTTCTTGAAACTTGTAAATTTGCATCCTTGCAAATCCATCCAAGTGGATATGGCTTCGGATGTGGAACGGTCTCAAGTTTAAGTTGCCTGACCAAGTCCTCTAATATAAGGTTTGCTTGTGACCCACTATCAAAAAGTGTGTCAATTTTAGTATGTTTTGAAATCACCCTCACATGAAACAGTTCAATTCTTTCTTCCTCGTTAGGAGCTTGTACATGGCAGTTTGAGGTACTAGTGCTGGCTTGAGTTTCAATTTCTTTTCCCTTCAAGTTTTTCAAACCCATGGCTGCAATTTTGGTTTCATCACCTGAATCATCCCCTAAATCTTGTGGTGTAGATGTAGTAGCAGCAGTTTTCTGTTTCCCTTTGGATTTGTTAGATTGAGGTCTTTTTTCAGGATGTAATTTCCAACAGTTTTTCTCCTCATGGCTTGATTTAGAACAGTGTTTACAGATCACTTTCTAACTCTCTTGTTTGACAGATGCATTCTTTTTGCCCTTTCCCTTGGAGGTTTTCTCTTTGTTTTTCCCCTTGGGCGCTTGTTTCTACCCTCTTCAAATGTGTTTTCCCCCTTGCCTCTAAATGGGTAGCTTGGACACAAACCTCGTCCAGGCTAGTAGGGTTAAACATCAAGATGGTGTGTCTAAGGTAGCTATGCAAGCCACCAATGTATTTCAGCAAGGTTTCCTGGGTCGGTAAATCTACCCCTAACAAGAGAGCTCTTCTCCTGAATTCTTGGGTGTAGTATTGGACACTCTGACCCTTAAGTTGTCTGAAATTTTTCCAATTCATAATGGCTTTCTGCATGTGAGCAAGAGGATAAAATTGTTTTTTAATGGCTAACAGAAATTCAAACCATGTTAAGGTAACCTTACCAAATTTCTTGATCTCCTCTTTAGTCTTTGCCTCCCACCAGACCAATGCTGCTCCATCCATTCTCAACGAAGCCAACTGAATCTTTGTGGCATCATGCATATTCTGGATCCTCAAGTAAACTTCCAACTGCCTAATCCAGTTGTCAAGCTTTTCTGCATTCACTTCACCATTAAACATAGGTAATTCGAATTTTACATCAAGCTTCAAAAAAGGATTTTTTCCAGAGGATCTATGCTTATGCACAGAAGAAGAAGACGAGGATGAAGAGGAAGAAGGTGACGATGGGGGTGGTGGATCACCATTTCCTCCATGTCCTTTCTTGGAATGATCATCATCCTTCTTACCTCCTGAAGAGCCCTCTCCTTCATGTGGATGTTTGGACCCTTCTCCAGCCAATTTCTCATTTCTTTCTTGGTACAATATCCTCACCATTTCAGTGAGGTCCAAGAAAGCCTTTCTGAAGACTCTTTCTTCTTCTTTTGGATCCATGTCTGCAGGAATTTCTCCTTCATGTGCAGACATTCTTGAAGCTTCTGCTGAGATTCTTGAGGGTGAAATTGAAGGTGGAGGTGATGGCTCTTTGGCCTTCCTTGACTGAGGATTCTCTCATTCTCTAGTCAACTGTCCTTCCCCTCTTTTAAGTTTCAACCTGGTAAGCATCAATACTTGCAAGACATTTAGAAGATTTTTGCACAAAACCCTGCTCTGATACCAACTTGATCTAAATTTGAAACTAATTGTAAACTGTTTGCAAGGTATTCAATTCAGAAATATACATGTTTAAAAGATGTCCATGTCTTGCAGAAAGAAAACAAATGAAAATTTCAGCTGTTCATGACCCATTTAAGCATAGCATATTTATTTCCTTTTACTGTTTAACACACTAAAACGAATTTGTTCTGCAAAATAAATCAACCATAGATGCAAAAGAAGTTGATAAAGCAGTTCACCCCTCCTAGGCTACGTCTGCTGGGTCCAAAGCTCCCAAATGGGCTTGTCCTTGTTTTAATTAAATGCTCAAATTGAATATACAACTGAATAGAAGCATCTACAGGTGGAATATATGGTAAAAATGGATTCAGAACACTTGAATCCTTCAGGATTGACTACTGGTTCACCTCCAATGGATACCTGCAACCCTATACAGTCTTCACAATACTGGGCCCTGGTGGCTCCTAGAACTTTCACAGCTCCAAAACCTTTGCAAATGACCTCAGATGGCTGTAAGACCTGCACCAATGGCTTCAGAAGGTCTAAAATACCCAAAATCAAAAAACAATCGTCCAAAACCGCCTTTCCTAGCCAAAGTTATGGCCAATTAAAGTTTCTCCAGTCTGCCCCTAGAAAAACTCCAGCTAACTGTAGTTGGAGGCCAGATAAGCCCGCCAATTTTGGAGCGGCCGCCAAATTTGGCGCTCCGCCATTATTCCCGCCAACTTGACTGCAGTTACAATAAATGCGCATGTGACCAAAAATTTCGGTTGGCGGTTAACATTGGATTTCGCGCCGGGCGGTTAGGTTCTAAGCCCACGGTTCTCTGCACATGGTCATATGGTATGGGGGCTGGCCCCCTTCGGGCCCCGCCCAACTGAAAAGTCAAACTTTATTAACAATTTTCTCCGCCCATATAACAAATGAAACCCTGGTGGCGCATTGGTAAGGCATGTTTGTTGCAAAGTATAGGTCGCGGGTTCAAAACTTCGCACTCCCAAAATTTTAACATGCACTCCACAGAGATTTGCTGACATCACCCAGGGCCACGTGGCGGCCTCCGGGCCTACCACGTGGCAACCTGTGATTGGTTGTCGAAAATGAATATTCCCTGGAATATTCCAAGGAATATTCTTTTTTTAATTTTTTTTTTTTTTTTTTTTTAAATTCAAATTTCCAATGTTACTGAGAAATTCTTCTTTTTTCCATAACTTTCTCATACGGTGACCGTTTTTCGAACCGTTCATGGTGCCAGAATTAGGAGTATGATCACTTTCAAGTCGTTCCACTTTGAACCAGTTCTAAGCATTTTAAATTTTGAGCATTTTACGACACTTAGGACATGAGCACCTGATCATCCTTATAACTCAAAACTTTATACCCAAGATAGTATAACCCTTAAGCACTGGTGTAAATAACTACAAAAATATTCGATATTTAAGAGGATTAACCCACAACTTTTTGATCCCTTATCTTCCAAAATTTCCAATTTTCTATCAGTAGCAACTAAAAACCTTAGACCACAAAATTCGGTGACCCATATCATATTAAAATATTATCTCTCCCTCTCTCTCTCTCTCTCACACACACACAAGCTATATATTCCAGTATATATAATTGCATGTTATTTACACATTATAATTTGGTATATATACTTAGATTGTCTATTGGCATATTTACATATACCCATCTCGTCTGTGGCATACTTTCATAGTTGGTTGTAACTACTAGCATCCATTTAAATAGCCAATGTTTACCACATTGCCACTAAAACTTCTAAGCTCTATTCTACATTTTTGATACATAATCAAGCAAATTGTGAACCTTATTGTTGCCATAATTTCTTAATTGAATATGTTAGCCTTGACTTATTGCAATAATAATACCTTGGAAATCATGTGATGGAGAGTCATGATGTGTTGGGATGAAACTAAGATTACTTGTATCCTTCTACCCCCTCCTCTCTTTCACATGCACTTGCACATACTCCCATTTCCAACTATCTACTATCTTCCCATGCATCCCTAACATCTTGTACTTAATTTTCCATATTTTAGAAGGCTATAAATATTACAATTTTCATTACCAAAAACTAATAAAAAATTGTAACACATATTTAAAAAATATTAATTTATATAAATTATATATATATATATTTAAAGACCTGTAAATTTTACAATTTTCATTACCATAAATGAATAAAATATGTAACACTACTTTTATAATATTAGCAATATATATTTTAAATTTTCTTTAAGGATGTAAAGGTGACAAGAATGAGGGGATTAATAATTCTTGATATTGGGAGAAAAATAGTATCCAAATTTGCATAGGGATTAGGACAAGTTATTATAACTAGGAAAAGGCTTACTCACCATGTAAGGGATATTGATTACAAAGGAGGAAATTGTCAACTTGTTTTTAAAATTGTTGGAGATTCCATAACCATCATAAAAGCCATGAATACTTTGTGATGTTGAAGAGAAAGAAATTAAAAAATATTATCATTTGGATTAAAAAGGATTCCAACTTCCTTATGTATTCCTCCTATTTCTATGTCAAAAGACACCTCAACTATGTGGCAGACAAGTGGGCTAACAAATCTCCAAACCTTGATATTGGAATACTATTGAAAAATTGGTGTAGAACTACATGTTATATGCCATAGCTCTTAGTTCAAATTGATGGTTTCAAATCACATTTATTCTCTCACGAGTGAGAAGATAGTTCATCATTCCATTTGCATTAGTTTGGGAAATTGAAGGATCCTTTGTATCCCTTAAGCATGTGTTCATTAATTTTAGTTTTGGTTATTAAAGGGTCCCATTATACTATGTGTTTCATCAATAGGGTAATGGAGTGTGTAGGTGTTAGAATTGGGTAGTTGCACATCCTACTTTTGGTGGGGATAACAACCTCGATATGCCTATTAATTCTCTTGGACCTCCCATTAACATTGTCTATGCAAACTTAGGGCTCAATTACATCTGCAAAGATTTGTTCTAAGGGGAATTTTATAGCTTTTGGGGAAAAAACACCAACTTCTACAATTTATGTCTCCATTTGAAGATTCTTCACTCTCCATTCCCTTTCATAAACCTAGAATTTGTCCTTTTGGTTTAGGAACATCCTTTGATTGGTTTGATAATGTTTAGGTGAAGGAGTCTGGCCATATTAGACTAGCTCCTTCCCTTCTCTCAGTCACTTATTTTCATTTGTGGGATCTCTTTATTTTTCAACCCTTCTAGTTTTTCCATCCTTCATTTTATATCTTCTTAATCCTAGAATCACTAGGAAACAATTGGGGAAGGTTACCTCAAAAAACTTGTGGGAAAATGCATAGAACGAGACATTAGTTCATCTTGAGGCTTCTCTAATTTATGGTAACTCTTATTGTTTCTTGTATTCAAATAGTTGTGTCTATGCTTATTTTGATTATTTTTAGAATTCATCCTTAGGTTGAGGAACTACTAAAACTTTTCTTGAAATTTTGTGGAAGTATATAAGTTTATACTCCTTAACCTTGTTCAAGGTCTTTCTTCCTCTAAATATCTCAAAAAGGATTATCTTTAGAAGCCATATTCAAAAGAGTTTCTGCATTAGGGATTGAGGTCATCTATATTGGATAGAAAATCATCCCAACATGGACAAAAATGATATCAATGAATCCAATTTAAGAAGTTTCAAAGAGCTAATTCATTTTAATAAGTAGACTCTTTTGCAAGCCTACTCTAATATCAACGAATTGGCACCATTGTATCATGTTGCACATTGACATTGTGAATTTGTTGATTCAATAGAATCAAAGGATTGATTTATTGGAATTTGATAACTTGGTTATAAAATTAGCATCAAATCACAAGAAAGATGATATGTCATCAACCTCAAATGATCAAGTCAAGCATATTAGGCCACACACTCAATGAGGGAGAGGCTTGCTTCTATAAGGAATATAGGATAAGGTGCACACTTTTAATAACATTATAAGTTATAAAATTATTTTTGATTTGATCTGTCCTTCTTCATTATTCTCTAGAGATACTTCATCCCCAAACTTCACATCTATACAAGATAACAAGAGTGATAAGAGCATAAAATATGAGTTTTTATTATTATCCCTTAATCAAAGGTCTACTAATTATACTTGTTTGCAATCCCATGGTTGGCTTGCATTTAATAGAACATCCATTGCATTGACTTGAGTAGGTATAATAAGAAGAGTCTTTTTTGGATTCGCATGAATAAAGAGCATGCGAGGAAGTGAAATTGAAGGAAACTTTAAAGAGTTAAATATTTGGTAGGAAACCAAGACCATAAGAACAATAGGGTTGAGAGTTGCATTGATATGAGACAATGTTCGAGATTACTAATTAGTGGATTAAATGGCTTATGAGTATTTTTCCTTGGTGCTCTAAGTTTGATCTATGGGCATTTAAATGGTGACCAATTTGTCTAGAAGTTGTAACTTTTTTGAACTAATAATTATCATTGTTTTGAGTGGGTTTTATCATCCTTGGGTTCACACTATAAAATGGTTTTGTCCTATTATGGTTTTATTAGATTTTTCACTTGTTATGTGTAGTGTTCCATAACCCATAGATCTAAAATGTAAATTAATTTTACAAGTATTATAAATATAGTAAATTAGATAAGAGAGACAAGTAAGCTGAGATATGTGAATATACCCTTGTATTATGATAATAAGGGAGGTGTTGGAAACATAGTTTCGATCCATTTTGAGGAACATTTTTGGTTAGCTTTGGTTATGCACCAAAGATTGCATGAGGACTTGCAAAGTGTCTGGTGTGGGGAAGACATTGGGCCTTCATTTTGAGGCCTTTAATATTATCATAAGTGTGATTTTTTCCCTCTCTACTGCCTCTTATAACCTATTATCATTCCCATTTTGTCACAGTCATTTGCATTATGGTCATCACATGCTGATGAGGTTTGATGTTGTTAAATTCAATGCTTTTCCTTTATTTTTAACGAGTTATTAGATCTAGATCTTTCTTTTTCTAATGTGAGTGCCAAATCATGTAACCTAGTAAAGATCTAGTAACCCAAATTGTTAGTTGTCATATCTATGCACCCCTCGGGTGAAATATGCCACATGGTTTTTGTTGTTAGGTGGATCAATATGGATTAGTGTTGGTGGATCGAGATGGCTCCTAGGTTAGACAAGGAAGGCACCAACTCACAATCAATGCTCTAACCAAATGTAAGGTGGAAATGAATACAACACAGTAACAATTGAATACTTAATCAACTTCGAGGTTTTAGCAAGTGGCATGGATATTTTCATGCATGCCATGTCATGAAAATATCCTATGCAAACATATAAGTAGTTACCATGTCAAAGAGAGTTGTGTTTGTCAATGGTATTATGCTCTAATCTTCTTTTCGGATGTAAACAATGAACAAGTTAAAATCCTCCCAAGCTATTCATAGTTTAATACAACTTGCCCTATATTATATAACCTCTATAAAAAGTAAAGGTAGATCCGGATTGGTCAAGGAAGCAATCAATTTATGTATTGCATAGTTGTTCAAATTCTCCAGTATGAAGGCCATATGATGGTGTATATTGTAGTTTGATGATGGAGCATATGTGGATCTGTGTTGAGTCTCTACATACTATCTTTATAATTGTAATGTGAACATGTGTATTCCTCTTTTAATATAAATGATGCTATTCTAAGTTATATCTCATAGAAAATTACTTATACTATAGTTTTCCTTTGTAGTACAAGTCAATAGGTAGGACCATCTGCCTGGTTTTCTGTGCAAATACATTTATTTCTTAGTTAGATTAGCTAATTAGAAAATTTTGTATTTGTAATTATGTTCTACAAATCAATATTTTTATTCGGTGTCATTGTTAGTTCTTTAACTTTCATGTCCTTCATTGAAAAAGTGTGGATTCCCTATAGATGTTAGGCACTAAAGGTTGAAAAACGGAATTTATTTTTAAAGATCTGCAAAATTACTTTATGCATTTAATGCAAACAATGTTTTGTGTTCGGATCTTGTAAAGTGCTCTTATCAACATAATTCTAGTTATCCAACAAAAGTTTAGCATTTTATTTTCTTCCTGATTGAATTTTATCTTATAATTGTAAATCGTGGATCCCCTACAAAAGTTAGGAACTCAAAGTTGAAGACCATAAGTGCTTCTTAAGGAATCATAGAACCATTTAATATCTCTGATGCTAAACAATAGAATATGGTTGGAGTATACAAAATTCTCTTGAAAACATAATCCTAGTGATCTAATAAACTTTTGTAGCCCTTTAATTTTTATTCTTTTGAATCTAATTGTAAGTAGGCTATCAAGCTCTGAGACGGATCAAATCTCTTGATGTCTAAATCTCTTTTAGAGTGCAATATAAATTTTTTTATTGTTTATATTGCATTTTTTAATGTGTAGATGGATTAAATTCTTGAAAATCTCTTTGAGCACTTGGATTGTGTAGAATACACAACCTAAACTTACAATTGCAATAAATGTTTTCTAGATTGCAAATGACTAAAAAATATACCTAAAAAGATACTGAAATGATAATGTGGTCCCGTTTTGCTGTCCGGAAAACACATCCGATCTGCGTGGTCTCATTCTGCTGTCTGAAAAACACATCTGATCTGCGTGGTCCTGTTCTGTTGTTCTGTCATGATCTCCGATCTGTCGTTCTGCCGCGATCTTCTACTACACCTCGCCAACCCAAATCACATCTTCCTACAGGTTCTGCTCATGTGCACTAATAGGTTTAATAATTATGATCTGCACTCACTATTAAGGTGAGATCTGGTTAGTCACTGGAATTTGAAAATTTTGAGTGAATAAGTTTGTTTGCACATTTTGGGTTTTAGATCTAATCTTTTACGGTCAGATCTAGATCTAGGCAGCTAGGTCCTAGATCTAATCTCTTGCCGCTAGATCTAGATCTAATCTTATCTTCTGCCTTATTTCTCTACAACTGGGTTCTACGGGCAAGTAAAATATGGCTCCCAGCTTCGCGAAAATAGGTGCTGGCTCATCTACTTCTGGAGGGCAAGCTCCTGCCCATATTGTCAATGAAGCTCCATCTCCCATTGTCCAGGTGGTCTAGGCCTCACTCGATGAGGCTTTGAAGTTTTCTAAAAATGCCCTACTTTTCTGGTTCAATGGTTTTTGGCCGCGGCTGACAGCTCTCCACAATTGGATCTCGGAGGTATGGAAGCCTGTAATTTCTGATGAAATTAATATCTACCCTTGTGCTAGGGGTTTCTTTATAATAGATTTTGAAAATCCTAAAAGCAGACAATGTATTCTAGATTCTGGCCCTTGGTTTTGGGAAAAATCAGACCTATTCATGAAGTCATGGAACCCATCATTCGATCCCTCTACAACAGTCATAACCTCAGCACCAGTTTGGGTGAGATTGCCAAGCCTACCCTTACATCTCTGGAATCTCTCCTCGCTAAAAGCCATTGGAAATTCAATTGGGAAATTTACTGCAGGTGCCCAGAAACAGAGGAATATGCTACAACCACCTATGCACGCATCTGTGTGGAAATGGACTTCAGCACCGGATTCCCAGCTGAAATAAACCTAACAAGTAAAGACTATGTGTGGAACCAGAAACTCGATTATGAAAGTGTCCTCTTAGATGTCGATCCGGCTTTGAGACAAGCCATCTCCAAAAGCCTCCTAGAAAAATTCTTCTAGAAAAAACCATCACAGATCTACATGGTGGGAAGGAGTACAAAAAGAACACTACACTGTCATCAAAGAAGAATGCTCTAGAGAAAACTTTGAATCACAAGAAATCGGGCAGGAAAGAAACAGCTCTCAAGACAAGCAAGGAGAAAGCCCCGCCCAACAAATCAACAGTTATGAGGATTCGAATACCACAGAAAATAAATCTTCATTTAACAGCAAAGTAGATCTCCTAGACCAAACTTCTTCTCCGACTATCTTCAAAAGGACGAACACAATAGATCGCGAAGCTAAGACACCAATGTCCCAAGAACCAGAAGAGATGAAGGAGATGCAAGATAAAGGAAGTTGGAAGACCGTAGAGAAAAAAAAGAAAGCTACAACACCAATCTCGCCAAGAAAGATGAGGAGCCAGATAATTAAAAACTAAGAAAATTATAGGTCCGATAGACCAATTTGGTCTCAATGGACGTTAACCACCACCACCATCATCATCATCAAGAATAGTTGAATTAATTAAAACCCAATTTTTTTTAATGCATGTCTTAATTTTATAATAAGAATTGAAATAATTACACATTTTTTTTTTTTTTTTTTGCTTTATGCGTGTATATATATATATATAGTTCACCTATATTAAAATATTTTTAAAAATATTAAAATTATATATATAATTTTAAAAGTTGATATACATTATGTTATTCCACATTAATATCTAACTAATTTATGGTTAAGAGTGAGATATTTTTTTTATATCTTTTAGATTAACATGTCAACAACAATAGCAATATGATCATTGATATTTTATGATGCTTTTGTTTAAAATTAATTAGCTAGATATATTCATTTTTGTTTTAACAAAAAAAAATCCAATAAACATAATGAAAGTCCAATAATTGATATTTTATAAGGCTTTTAATTAAAATTAATCATATATATATATATATATATATATATATATATATAAGAGACATTGTTTTTTATTTAAAAACTATTTCATTTTTATTTTAAAAGGGACATGTTAACTCAAAGTTGAGCAGGAAAAGGATTGCACATCTTGATCAAACTAAAAGGTAAAAATGTATTTTCAAAAACAGTAATATCTTTTTAAAATATTGAAAATTTGTTTTTTACTGAAAAAATAATATTACTTTTAAATAAATAAATTTCGAAAATATATATATATATATATATATATATATATATTTTAAATATTTTTTTAAAATAATAATTCATAACCATTAAATTTTAAATAATATTACTATTAATCGTTATTTAATTTTTGAATAAAAATTCTAATCCTTAAAAATAAATGAAAATTTCCCTGATTTAAGAGCCATCATTGAGCGAAAACATTTTGAGTGTGGTTTCACTGATATCGCAATGAGGAAGGTGATAAGAAATATAATTTTTTATATAAAATGTTTGATGATGACACCCCGGCCTCGGCCTCCGCCTCCGTCATAATTCCAAGTACATCACCTGCCACTTTGAATTTAATTGCATGCCTCGAGCTTCCCTTTAGACGGCGCGACGACAATCACTATGTCAGACATAAGACCGTATTGCTTCCGGTTGCAAAAGTTTTCCGACAACAATTCCGATGACGGATGCCAACGTCTGTCTATATAAACGAAGAACGAGAGGTGGGACCAACTAGCCACGTAAGTAGATTGTGAAATCTGCAATCGGGTTAAGGGTGGCTGGCAACGAGTCCATTGTACAGAGAGTGTTGAGCTTTCCGTACTGTGAAAGCTTCGCAGAAGGTAAAATGAGGCATTTTTCATGTCTGGTATTTTAGTGCAGATTCCATTGACAAGTGGAACTTTGACTAAGCCAAAGTATGTTCGACCATTATGCATTGTTTCTATTACACGGAGATCAGGCCTTGTGGCGTATGAAGACCCTACACCGATACATTAAGGTTCGGGATCCAACTAATATTTAAATACTTACACCATGAATTAATAACAAGTATAGTTCAATGGCATGACACTACAAGCATCACTCGACAACTAAGTTGGTAGTTGGCGCATATTGTGTTAATGAAGGTCCCAAGTTAGATTGGCGCCAATCACCGGTCTAATTTTTTTTTATATATTTTTTGGTTATGGAATTCATTTTGTCAATTTGATGACATGCATTGTGTAGCAGTGGCATCGAAAAAATACCATTTTCTAGAAGGTACCAGAAAGGGGCAATTTGTAGAATATTTAATTTAGTATATAATTTATTATGGTTTTATGAGTTTTTGGAAGGATTATTTGTCGAGATTGAGTTCCGGGAGAAGTTGAATTATTAAGAATCTGAGATAGATCTAACCAGAGGTATGTGATGTTCTTTTACTGTTTATTTCATGACCAAAACCTCTTGAGCATGAGGATCTATGAGCAGGATGCAATGGTTTTTGATACATGGTGAAAACAAGTTCCTAGAAGGGATTTGAGTGACCAAATTGATGAACTAGTGGAGCTGATCTGATTATGTGTGACAACAATAGTATTTGCAAGTTGCAATGATAGTGATTGTAGAAGTGGCATTATTTGCAGTGATAGTGATTGTGACAACAACTGTGTTTATAGGTTGTAGTGACAATATGTGCAAGTTAAGATGATGGTACAGGTTGTGATGATGAAAATATATTATAGATTATGACATTACTTATAGTTCAGTGATATATGATGACAGTGGATCTAGTTTGAAAATAAGATGGAATAGAGGTCCAAAACGAAGTTGAAGAAGGAGGTCGGTGCATCCACAAAGTTTGGAGCTTCAATCAAGTTGGAGCCTAGAGTAGGTTAGAGCATACTCATTCTCGAAGTTGGAGTCTCACATTAGGTTGGAGATTAGAGCAGGTTGGAGCTTACCCATTCTTGAGGTTGGAGCCTCAATTAGGTTGTGGCCTATAACAAGAAGTTTCTTGCATCTTTCAAGGTTGGTGCCTCAATCAGATTGTAGCCTACCACAAGTGGCAGCTTGCATTTATTGAGGGTAGTTGCTTCCAGCAGGTCGGGTCCTGCAAATTGATGTAAATGAATTGAAGATAAAGAAGAAGAAGATTGGTGGTTTTCTCCCATAGGGGTTTCCACCTAAAAATTTGTCTCTCTTTATGATGTGATGACTTCTTGATATGTTATTGATATGATGATTCATTATTATAATTGATGATAAATTTCTTATGGTGCATTCCTATATGGTTGCATGATTATGAAAAGTTGTGAAATGGTAAAATTGATCTCACACTGATTCACACCCCTCCTCACATTGTGACCTTTGGGCCAACATGACTTACCATAGTATTGAAGGCGTTTAGATGCTCTATCACAGAGTATCCATCCTTCATCCTCAAGTTATATATCTTCTTTTATGGGAACAATTTGTTGATCACAAACTTAAATTGATACAAAGCACCTAACTTGTCCCAAAAATCATTTGTTATAGATTCTTCTAAAACATTCAACAATGTTGAATCTAAGAGACATAATTGTATTTTTCTCTTTGCCTTTTGATCCAAATTGGTCTAATCTTATGTTGACATCTCTGTTGGTGGAGTAACTAGATCAACAATGATCCACTAATCTTTGTCCACCAAAAAATCTTCCACTTTGAGCTTCCATATCTCAAAACTTTGCCCATTGAATTTCTTAATGTTTATCATTAAACTACTTGCCATTTCATTTTCACCACAAAAAACACTTCCAAATATATCCCACTGTAACAAGGTCTACCACAGGCTCAAGCTAAACCCCTTAGACACAAAGGCATCGCCTGGAAGCCAACACTATTCTGATACCAAATGTGGGTTTTAATCCTATACAACTAATTGCTACAAATAGATACTTAACAAAAACAAAAAAGATAATACTTCCTACAAGTTGTTTATACTTGGTTGCACCCTCAAATTGATTCCCTTCTTTTGAAGTGAGTTTTAGATTATGTTCCATTGGAGTGGATAAAGGATTTCATTAAGTCGTCTGAAACATGTTCAACAGTTCTCCAAAGTACTTATTTTGGGAGAGGAATATGTACTTTGGATGTTGAGTCATTTTCTAGCTTGTATGCACAATGGAAGAAAACCTCCCAATCCAATTACAATTGCTAGTATTAGAATGCCTATATATGAATCAGATAGATGCTTTGAATCTCGAATTGATAAAATCATAAATTATATGCATCCCAACACCTCGCTTCAGAATAAATGGGTAAGAATTAGGAGAAAGTTAAGACTACATTTGATCAAGAATCCAAGCCTAGAGAATTTGAGCCAAGAACCATGGTTCTATTATGGGACAAAAGGAAGGATAAACCCAAAATGCATAAAAGTTTGATACGTTCTAGATAGGACCTTACAAATCAATTGGCTCTACGAGTGTTAATGCATACTACCTTGAAACCTTTGAAGGAGAGCCCACCCCACTACTGGTGAATGGCTAGCTCCTGAAGGAGTACTTTTCTAGTATTACCTTATGCATTTGTGTTTAGGTAGTTGCATAGAAATTATGTGTTGCATTATTGTGTATGCATCCTACTTATTCATTACTCATGTTGATGTCTTTGCATACTATATTATATTTCATTTATCTAACCTTTTATTTTTCAATATGAATTTTCGTATATGTTATATAAATGTAAGGGTGATGATTAGCACCTTGTACACATGCTAGTGATCAAGTTTATTTGAGTGTGCAAGTAACAGGTCCGCGAGCCCAAAGATTGTTGGGGTTCTCATGAACTTCATGTTCAAGCATATGGGTCATGCAATTTATAGTGAGCACATGTCCTTAAGTTAGAGACAGATGTTACCCACAAAAAGTGGGCAACCCCATAAGAGAAAAAAATTCTCCTACTTTGGGTATTCGTCCAAGAAACAACCCTATATTTGATCAGTATGTGATGATATGCCACATTTCTCCACCATTTTCACTATTCAGACACATGTCACCATTTGACTTTCCTCTTGAAGGAAGGTGGGTTTCCACTTGGCGGGCACATTAACTATTTTGAAATCATGTGCTTTTACTTAATGTTTTGGGCATTCTAACATGGATAAAGGGGTTATTTTCTTACCCTAGTCTAGTAAGACCTCCTCAAAGGCCTTAGAGTTATAGGAGCTTCACTACTTGGGAAAATTGGATTGAAGTAGCATTTTCGTAACCTTTTCATACTTACTACTCTTGAATATTCCCCTAATTTCACATCCATCCTTCAAGTTTGCTATCATTGGTTCATTGGGACTGGCACCTTCATATATTCATCCTTGAGTCAAGGCCGGAAAAATTTTCCTTAGAAGTTGATGCAACTAAAAGAAAGGTAAAAGCATAAAGTGGCCACAATGAAAGACAAAGAGAAGTTAAAATGGAAAATATGGTTGGGACATTAATTTGAATGTGAGAAAAATCCTAGCATGAGCTCTACCCCCCTCATTAGCCATCACTTAGTTCCTAAACACTTGATGTTCCATAATATAATAATGAACCTTGCATGTACCGACCCTGATGAGGGAGAAGTTGACTCATCATTAAAAGGGTAAATAAGTTGTATATCATTAAACACATGCTTGGAAACCTGATTTGTGATTCTCATCAAAGCATTATCAAAAAGAACTAGAAGCCACACCATAGGAGTGAAAAAATAAAGCTGAGGAAAAGGGGAATTCATGCCTCCACAATTTCTCCCTCAATACATCTATACACTCATAATGATGAACCTTCATCAGCTGGTCCCATGACCATGGAATCTTTCCATCAAGCATTTCCACTCCATTGAAACACAATCACAAAAAATATATGATTTAAAGGGTTGACCTTAGACATGTCACCTCCCCTTAGGGGATGGAGGCACTTAATAGTGTTGACCACCTAGCCATCCCTAAAAAGGCAGTGAACACTTTTACGGGACTTCATCTAGTTGGATATTTGAAGACGATCCCAATTTGAAGTCACATTATCCCATTAACAATAAAGTATGGTCTGTTGAAAAGTGTAACTAAGTTCAGTATTCATAATGACATGTAATTATGATTTTATGTAATGAGATGCAAAGAAGAAAAATAAAATTATTGTATTGACTTGCTTCATGGGTTGCATGAGAAAGATATTTTATTCTTGAGTCAAGACTCCCATTGAGAGTCTTTAAGATTTATTTGTCATCTAGTCACAATATGTTAGAGTCATTGTCATGTAATGAAGTCATGTTACACTTTGTAAAAGGTCAATCTTGTCTATGTAAAGTATCCTCCAAGAACTTGTCACTTATTGATCCGGATTTAAACAGGAACGCAACAAATTACAAATATAACCATAAATACAGAGATGCAGCAGAAATAATACTTCATTTCATTAATGTAAAATATTGAAATATGCCTAGTAACATAAATGGAAATAAACTAGCTTGGGCGATGGTAGCTTATCCCTGAGAAGAGATGTGGCAGCTACATGCCTCTGAACTGCCTTAAAATGAGGCTCAAGGGCCTTTTTATTATTGAACAATAAGAGAAAACCCTAAACAACCAAAACCCTAACCTGAGGAGATGTAACACCAAGAGTTTATGGGCCCCGTTGGGGTTAGTTGGACAGCCAACTTCCCAGGGTCGTGACTTGGTCATATTATCTCTGTTTGACGCGCATGATACCCCGTTGGAAAGATATCTCTGAGGACTATGACGGAAAAGACAATTTTATGAAAAAATTGTTGGCGGTAGATTTCCAAAAAAACATTGTTTAGGGCCTCAAAACGGCTCCAGAAATTTAGGACCCGAAAAACTGCTAAAAATAGTAAATTGTGCTATAATTAAAGAAACTGAAAAACTGAAAGAAACAATGGTAGGGGTCCAAGTGGAATTGGTAGGTGGCCACCAATATCCACCTGGATCATTTCTCCCCCCTTAAGAAGCAATGGTCCCCATTTCATTGAGTTCCTCCATGAGATGAGGAAACTTCTGCTGAACTTGGTCCCCAATGAGCCACTTGCCTTGGTGAAGGAGTTAGCCTACTTTGACAACTTGATACAGTTGGATCTTCTACTGGCGAGTGTGCTTGATCTATGTGTCCATGATCTGATCAGTTGCAGCTTGTTCCATGCAATATGGATTTAACTCTGTTGGTGTGAGCTATTCTACAATATCAGATGTGTATAGTAATGGTGGAAAGTATGGCCGAAGGCGATCCACATTGAACACTGGATGCAAGCCAAGGAATGGGGGAATGCTGAGCTCAAATTCATTGTCTCCCATAGCCTTGGTAATGGTGTCAGGACCAAATGGGAGCAGTCTGAGTTTCCGATAGGCTTCAGTAAGGTGTTCCTTTTGCAAATGCAACAAGACTTTGTCGCCCACTTGAAACTTGTGTGGCACTCGATGTTGATCATGTCACTGCTTGTACTTGGCATTTGATTTCTCCAAAATTTCGTGGACCTGCTAGTGGATATGTTGGATGTCCTCAATGAAGCTATTTTCCTTATTTGTTTCGGACTAGACATGAGCTGAATCTGCTTAAATAGTTGCAAATGGCATGGCCACATCAATGGGACATAGTGGCTGGAATCCCAAGCCCACCTGAAAAGGGTTGTGGCTAGTCGAGCTGTGGAGAGCCCGGTTATAGCTGTGCTGAACATAGGGGAGGTTCTCATCCCATGTGCGTGGATGCTTTGAGTTGTACATGCACATAATGTGTATGATCATCTTGTTGACAACCTCTGTCTGGCCATTAGTTTGGGGATGGAAAGATGCAGACTTAGAGAGTTTGGTGTCCAACATCGACCAGAGACTGGAAAAAAATGGATTGAGGAACCTTTTGTCTCGATCTGAGATGATATAATGTGAGATCCCAAAATGTACCCACACTCGTTCACAGAAGAGTTTAGCAGTGGCTTATGTTGTGGTATTCTTCTTGCACGTCGCCATAATGGCCATCTTCGAGAACCTGTCGAAGACCACAAAAACATGGTCATTTCTGTGCTTAGTAGAAGGAAGGCCCAACATGTAATCCATCGAGATGGATTCCCAGGGTCGACTAGAGGTAGGCAGCGGAGTATAGAGGCCTTGCTTCTTGATGGTCAGTTTGGCAATGGCGTAGGCAGTGCAGGATCTTATGTACTTCCCGACATTCTGTTGAAGATTCAGCCAATAGAAATACCTCTGTTGTAATGCCACTATTTTCTCGACCCCAAAATGCCCAACAGCCTGACTGTAGTGTGCTTCCCAAATCACCTTTGCACGCTTGCTTGAAGGAACACAAAGGTGACCTGGGTGGCATAACAGGGCATCCTGGAGGTGAAAATCTAGAACATGCTGACACTCCAAAAGTGTCTGGAATGTATGGCCGAATTCTGGGTCGCTTTTGTAGAGAAGTGACCAATTAAAAGTCTCGTGCCGACAAGAGTTGAGCACAGTGGTTAACTCCACGATCGATGGTTGACTGAGGCAATCTGCAACATTATTGGTTCTTCCCTTCTTATACTTGATATTCAAATGGAACTATTGGAGGTATGTGGACCACTTCTGATGGCGATCATTCTGCAACTTCCCTTGCATCTGTATGAACTACAGGGGCTGGTGGTCTATGTGGATGACCATTTCCTCCCCCAAAATGTAATGCTTGCATTGTCGAAAGGCCTCCACAATGGAATACATCTCTTTTTCATAAGTGGGATACTTCCGGACTGTCTGAAAGTGTCTCACTATGATATGCCAATGGATACCCGTGTTGAGTAAGGCTGCCCCAATAGCATAGTCATAAGCATCTGTCTCGATCTCAAATGGTTGTTTCAAGTCTGGTAATGCGAGCACTGGTGCCGAGTAGAGGTGATGTTTAAAATCTTTGAATGCTTTATGTTGAGATTCAAACCAAAATAAATTTTCTTTCACTCCTCCCTTGGTGACTTGACTCAAGGGTCAAGTGATTTGAGAAAATCCCAACACGAACCTGTGGTAGAAATTGGAAAGACCCAGAAAGTTGCGGAGCTCTGTCAGAGTGGTTGGAGATGTCCAATCCCGAATGACTTGGATCTTGCCTGGATCCACATGCACCCCCGTTAATCAATAATGTATCCCAGATATTGAACTTGGGTCATGCCAAAAGTGCATTTCTCCAAATTGGCACATAGCTTGTGTTGCCGCAGTATTTGGAGAACCTGTCAGATGTGGTGGAGGTGCTCTTCCCAACTCTGGCTGAAGATCAAGATGTCATCCAAGTATACCACTATAAATGAGTTGGTGAATGGTCACAAGATGTCATCCATCAGCCCCATGAATGTTATAGGAGCATTAGTCAACCCGAAAGGCATAACCAACCATTCGAAAAGGCCCTCCTTGTATTTGAAGGAAGTCTTCCACACATTGGAGGGTTTGATTGGTACCTGGTGATATCCTGACTTCAAGTCAATCTTGCTGAAATATTTTTCCCCCTTCAGTTGGTCTAGAAGGTCATCAATCTGTGTGATTGGGTACCTATTCTAGACAGTGATCTTGTTCAGTGCCCGATAGTCAATACAGAGTCTCCAAGTCCCATCCTTCTTCTGTACCAACACGATCAGGCTCCCATAGGGTGATGAACTCAGCCGGATGTGACCTTTTTGCAGCAGTTCCTAAATCTGCCTCTTGATTTCGTCATTCTCCAAAGCGGAGCACCTATAGATTGGTCCATTGGGCAGCGGTGCACCTGGGGTCAAATCGATGGAGTGCTTAACCTAGCAGTGTAGAGGAACCCCTGCGGGGGAGGTGAAGATGTCTTCATACTCCTTCACGACCTTGTCCATCTGTATTTGTCGTGCAGAGGGGCCCTGTCTGGAGGTTGTGGCCACCATGTTCTTCTTTCCTTGAGGGCGTATCATCAGGAAAACGAATTTCCCAGTTTTGGAAATGAGCCTACTACATTGTTTTGCAGTAACCAAAGAGATGGCGGTAGGCGGTGCTACCTCCGGTATCTTGTACAACTTATTTCCAAAAGTAACAATAACAGCACGAGGCATTGATTCATACACAACATGTCGCTTCCACAAATATGGTTGGCCTAATAATACATCACAAACATCAAGGGGAGAAATATCACATAATACCTCATCCGTGAAGAGCTTGATGTTGAATGGAAGGTGACTCTGTTGGCTCACGCAAAGGTCACGTCCTTGGTGAAGCCACCCGATGGTGTACAATTGAGGATATGTTGTGGTCGGTAAGCCTAGCCGCTTCACAACCTCTGCCGAAATTAGGTTCTTTTGGATCTCGAAGTCAACAATGAACTATAGCAGGGAACCCTTTACCCACATCTGGGAGTGGAAGAGGCACTCCTCCTCCTCTGGATCTTTGGGTTCCTCCTTCTGGATCTTCGTGGTGGCAAGAGCGGCATTAGGCTCCGCATCGATAATCTGCTTCCCTTTGTCATTCCCCTTGTCAGGTTATGACTTGGAGTCAGAACATACATCTGATTCTGAAGCCTTTAGCTCAGCTACTAGTGATTGCTTGGCCCGACACTCACTTGTATTGTGAGTGCAGCTCTTATGGAACTCACACCACTTTCTTGTGTCCTTCTTCAGCTTCGTGGTGTTGTTCTGTGCTTGCAGATTTGGCGGGTTGTTCTGGGTCACCACACCTTGGATTTGTCCTCTGTTTTGTGGTTTGGGGGCACCTTTCCCTTGCTTTGGATTCGTAACTCAAAAGTATTACTTCTTTTGTTTAAACTTTTTCTCAATCTTGACAGCATATCGGTACGCCATGCTGAGTGAGGAGATGTCCCGGAACTCCATCTCGTCCTATATGTACCTGTGTAGGCAGCTGCGGTATTTGAGTACCAAATGGTGCTTAGTATCCTTGATAACCAAATTTATGCAAAGGGTATGAAAAATATTGTTAAACTCCGGCACGTCTTGGTCCCTTCCCTACCGTAGTGTGTTGGGTGTGGAGCCTGATTATCTTCTATATTCAAAGGTATTGCCGCATTGGACCCCAGTTCGTAATGGGGCGGCAATGCCACCCATAAAATATTCGCTGTAGAAGGGGTCTAGGGGGCGTGACTGCGACCTTTGGGAGCCCCCCCGATGGGGGGATCGGGGGCAGTGCCCCCAAAGCTAAAAATAGATATAAAATTGCCTTGTAAAATGTTGTAATTTCATAGTCAATATGGGTCTTTCATTAGGTGGAGATCTGACGATAGAAGTTATGTTTAATTTAGGCTTTTTTGCCCTAGAAGGAAACCCTTCGCTATATATGAGGGAATTGTATTGGGTCTATGTATATCTTTATTCTGAATGAGGAAGAGAGAGGAGATTAAGAGCGAAGAGGGAATTACAGTGGATCTGTTGTAGGTTGTATCTCTTCAGTTTGTTGGATAATATAAAAGGAAGGACTGGTTGTTTCTCCATGGACATAGCCCAAACTAGGTGAACCATGTATATCTGTGTCTCTCTTGTTTTATGCGTTTTCTGTGTTTATATTTTTGCAATATTTTATGTGTTCCATTGCTTTGTAATTTATATTTTTCTAACAACTGGTATCAAAGACAAAGGTCTATTTAGCTGATAAAATCGCAAGAGAGACGGGTTCCTGGTTTGAGTGGGAGCAATGGTGGAAGATGGAGGTTTAGGGTTGGAAAATTTAATGGCCAAAACTACCAGCTATGGAAGATGTAGATGGGAGATTATCTATATCAGAGAGATCTATACCAACCTTGAGCAGAAAGGCAAGGAAGCTGACGAGTATGAAAAACACAAAATGGGATATTTTCGACAAAAAGGTCCTTGGAACAATATGGCTATGCCTAGCGGCGTCAGTAGCATTTAATATTTCAAAGGAAACGACAACAAAGGGTTTAATGTCGACATTGGAAAAACTATATGAAAAACCCTCAACCTCAAATAAGGTATTTCATATGAAGCATTTATTCAATATGAAAATGTCAGAAGGTGGATCTATTGTTGATCATTTAAATGAATTTAATATAGTTACTAGTCAGTTTAGTTCTGTAGGGGTAACTTTTGATGTTGAAGTTAGTGCTCTATTATTTCTATGCTCATTGCCAGAAAGTTAGAATGGTTTATTAATGGCCATTAGTAACTCTGTCTCTAGATCTAGTACTTTAAAGTTTGATGATTTTGTCGGTGCAATCCTTAGCGAGGAAATGTGATGGAAAAGCTTCGGTGAGACATCAGGTAATGCTTTGACTGCAGAGACTAGGGGAAGAAAATGGAAAGAGGAAAGAGCCCTGGATATCGCAATAAGTCAAGAAAAGGAAGATCTAATTCCAGATTGGGGATAGTGTGCTGGAAATGTGGGAAGAAAGGACACCTGAAGAAAGACTACAAGTCTCGAAAGGGAAAAGAAGGAGATGTGCAATAAGAAAATAATCATGAAGCGGATGTAACAGGTGATGTGTTGCAAGATGCTTTGATTCTTTCTTTAGAAAATATTATTGATGCTTGGGTGGTAGATCCAGGGGCCTCATTCAATGCCACACCTGATAGGAAACATTTTCATGATTATGTTCCAAGATATTTTGGATAGGTTCGATTGGGTGATGATAAGCCCAATAAAATCATTGGAATGGGTACAATTTTCATAAAACACCAGAATGGAAATCAATGGCTATTGAAGGAGGTAAGGCATGTTCCAGATCTGAAGAAAAATCTTATTTCAACATGGCAGTTGGGAGGTGAAGGATGTGTGACTACTTTTATAGATAAAACCTGGAAGGTCACTAAAGGAGCCCTGGTAATAGAAAAAGGAGAAAAGGTTGGTACATTGTATTTATGCAATGGTATTTCTAATTATGTTAATTCTTTAACCTCTACAGGAGAAGATACAACATTGTGGCATCATAGGCTCAGGCACATGAGTGAGAAGGGGATGTAGATTCTTCACTCAAAAAATTTGTTGCCAGGTTTAAAACATGTTGATTTAAAATTATGTGAGAATTGTGTTTATGGAAAACAAAAGAGAGTCATGTTCCTCAGAGTTGGGAAATAAAAGGAACGAAAAATTAGAGCTTGTGCATACAGATGTATGGGGACCTGTTCAGGTATCATCTCTTGGTGGCTCTTGTTATTATGTTACTTTTATTGATGATGCAACTAGAAAAACCTATATTTATTGTATTCGAAATAAATCTGATTGTATTTGATACTTTCAAGAAATGGAAAGCTCTGGTTGAAAATGAGACAGGAAAAAGTTTGAAGTGTCTCAGATCAAACAATGGAGGTGAATATTGTAGCAAAGAGTTTGATAGGTATTGTTCAGAGAATGGAATTTGTACAGAGAATATAGTTCCAAGAACACCACAAGAAAATGGTGTGTCAAAAAGTATGAACGGGACAATCATGGAACATGCAAGGTGCATGAGATTGCATGCAGGATTTCCTTTACAATTTTGGGCAGATGTTGTAGATATTGTTGTTTATCTAATAAACAGAGGGCCTTCAATTTCCTTGGATGGTGGTATTCCAAAGGAGGCATGGACAGGTAAAAAGGTAAACTACTCTTTTTTAAAGACTTTTGGTTGTGAAGCCTTTGTCCACATTAATAAAGAAAATAGAACAAAGCTTGAGGAAAAATCAAAGAAATGTACCTTTATTGGATATGGTGTTAATGATTTTGGTTATCAATTTTATGATTATGAAAAACACAAAATCGTTAGGAGCAGAGATTTCATATTCAATGAAAATGTTTTGTATAAGGATCAACTGCAAGAAAAGAAACGGAAAAAAGAAGACAGAGAATACACAGTGCTTGACAAGATCACAGAAAAAGTGATGGTGCCTGAAAATCATAATGATCAACATCCAGAAAAAAAACCACAACAGTGACAAGCACCTCAAACACTTGAAAGTGGTGTTAGAAGATCTACTAGGATAAGTAGACCCCTTGAATGATACTCTCCTTCATTATATTATGTATTGTTGACTGATTCTGGTGAACCAGAATGTTATGAAGAAGCAGTACAGGTAGAAACCAGGAAGATGTGGGAGCAAGCCATGAAAGAAGAGATGGAATCCTTAGCACATAACCAGACTTGGGACTTAGTTAGGTTGTCTGCAGGTAAAACAACATTGCAGAATAAATGGGTTTACAAGTTGAAGGAAGAAGATGGAGGTAGAAAAAGGTATAAAGCTAGACTTGTGGTGAAAGGGTTTGCACAGAAAAAGGGTATAGACTTTGATGAGATATTTTCTCCTGTTGTTAAAATGACTTCAATCAGAACTATTTTAAGTCTAGTAGCAGCTGAATATTTTCATCTTGAGCAGTTAGATGTAAAGACAACCTTTCTCCATGGGGATTTGGAGGAAGAGATATATATGCAACAACCACAAGGATATGAGGTAAAAGGGAAAGAAAAACTAGTGTGTAGGTTGAAGAAGAGCTTGTATGGCTTAAAAAAGGCTCCAAGGCAGTGGTATCTAAAATTTGACAGGTTTATGTCTGAACAATACTAGATGTCACTTTGATAATTGTATTTATCCCAAAAGGCAAAATGATGGCAGCTATATTATATTGTTATTTTATGTAGATGACATGCTTGTTTCAGGTTCTAACATGCAGGAAATAAATGTGCTCAAAAGAAAATTGGTGAACTCATTTGCAATGAAGGATTTGGGTGCTGCAAAAAAAATCCTTGGTATGAGAATAACTAGAGACAGGAAGAATCACAAATTAACATTGTCTCAAAGTGAGTACATAGAAAAGGTGTTGAAAAGGTTTAATATGCAGAATACAAAACCAGTTAGTATACCTTTGGCTAGCAATTTCAAATTAACTAAGGAGGAGTGTCCCAAGACTTAGGAAGAAATGGCTCATATGTCTAAAATTCCATATGCATCAGCAGTTGGAAGCTTAATGTATGCAATGGCCTACACAAGGCCTGATATTGCACATGTAGTGGGAGTTGTAAGCAGGTACATGAACAATCCAGGAAAAGGACATTGGATGGTGGTGAAGTGGATTCGCAGGTATTTGAGAGGTACCACAAATCAAGCATTATGCTTTGGTGGTTCAAACATTGCTCTACAGGAATATGTTGATGCAGATATGACAGGTGATAGAGATAACAGGAGGAGCACAATAGGGTATGTGTTTACTGTAGGTGGAACAACTATCAGCTAGGTCTCAAAACTACAAAGTGTTGTTGCACTCTCAACAACAGAAGCAGAGGATGTTGCTGCTACAGAGGCTAGTAAAGAAATGATTTGGTTACAAAGGTTTCTGAATGAATTGGGTAAGAAGCAGGAGTTGGGCAAGTTATATAGTGACAGCCAGAGTTCCATACATCTTGCAAATAACTCTGCATTTCATTCCAAGACTAAACATATACAACTCAAGTACCATTTCATACGGTCAGCGTTGGAAGATGGACAGTTGAAGCTGGAAAAGATGCACACTAGCCAAAATCCTACAGATATGTTAACAAAAGTTGTAACCAGGGAGAAACTGAGAATATTCTTAGTTTCAATTGGCATTCAAGTATGATGAAGAAGATGAGAAACAATGAGGTCCAAAGTGGAGGCATTGTCTAGCAAATGAAGTAGCAGTGGAGTTGCTATAATCAGTCTCCAAGTGGGATATTGTTGGGTGTGGAGCCTGATTATCTTCTGTATTCAAAGGTATCACCGCATTGGACCCCATTTCGTAATGGGGCAGCAACACCACCCATAAAATATTCACTGCAGGGGGGGTCTAGTGGGGGACGCTGCGACCTTTGAGAGCCCCCCTCTGGCGGGGGGATAGGGAGCAGCGCCCTCAAAGCTAAAAATAGATGTAAAATTTCCTTGTAAAATGTTGTAATTTCATAGTCAATCTGGGCCATTCATTAGGTGAAGATCTGATGGTAGAAGTTATGTTTCATTTAGGGGTTTTTTCCCTAGAAGGAAACCCCTCGCTATATATGAGGGAATTGTATTGCGTCTATGTATATCTGTATTCTGAATGAGGAAGAGAGAGGAGATTGAGAGCGAAGAGGGAATTACAACAAATCTATTGTAGGTTGTATCTCTTCAGTTTGCTGGATAATATAAAAGGAAGGACTAGCTGTTTCTCCGTGGATGTAGCCCAAACTGGATGAACCACGTATATCTGTGTCTCTCTTGTTTTATGTGTTTTCTGTGTTTATATTTCTACAATATTTTATGTGTTCCATTGCTCTATAATATATAATTTTCTAACACATCATGGTCCACTTTATGTATTTATCTTCATAGCTTTCAACAAGGTAGTACTACTCCTTTGATGGCATCCTGGAATGAATTCCAAGTGGATGTGGCTGAAAACAGTGATTTCATACTTTCATCCTTCTACTCGTAGTAGGTTTCCCACCAGTCCTTGACGTGGGGGGCGGCTTTGAGAAGAGTGAAATTAATTTTTCCTGTCAGGAAAAATCATGAATAGAAAAATACCCTTCTAGCAAATTTAACCATTTATCTACAGTGTCTGCATCTATCTAACCCTCAAATGTTGGAATGTTAAAGTTAATTTGTACCTTAAAGGGTGTGGCACTTCCAGAGTAGCTGCTAGAAGTAAATGTGTCGCCCATGGGTAGCCGCTAAAGGATCTGGGCAAATTTGTCCATCATCGCGTTCCTTTGTCGCTCGAGGGCCTCTTCGATCAAGATTTTGATAGGATCTCATGCCCCCTCATCTTTCTTTTCATTCGCCATGGGAGGAATTTGGGATTTGCGAGGCTGGTCTTACAAAGGTTCGACCAGTTGAAGCCCTAACTCCTTATATCCTGACCTTGTTGGGGACATGCAAAGAAAAATAGAGAAAGAGAAGACCACTCTGATAACACTGATCTAGATTTAAACATGAACGCAACAAATTGCAGATATAACCATAAATATAGAGATGCAACAGAAATAATACTTCATTTCATTAATGTAAAATACTGAAATATGCCTAGTAATAGAAATGGAAATAAACTAGCTCGGGTGATGGTAGCTTATCCCTGAGAAGAGATCTGGCAGCTACATGCCTCTAAACTGCCTTACAATGAGACTCAAGGGCCTTTTTATTATTGAACAATAAGAGAAAACTATAAACAACCAAAACCCTAACCTGAGGAGATGTAACACCAAGCGTTTATGGGCCCATTTGGGGTTAGTTGGACATCCAACTTCCCAGGGTCATGACTTGGTCATATTATCTCTGTTTGATGTGCATGATACCCCATTGGAAAGATCTCTCTGAGGACTATGATGAAAAAGATGATTTTATGAAAAAATCCGTGGTGGTAGATTGCCAAAAAAACGTCATTGAGGGCCTCAAAATGGCTCTATAATTTTAGGACCCAAAAAACTAATAAAAATAGTAAATTATGCTATAATTAAGGAAATCAAAAAACTGAAAGAAACAATGGTGGGGGTCCAAGTGGAATTGGCGGGTGGCCACCAATATCCACCTGGATCAATTATCCTCTTCAATTCGGCCTACAAATGATGGAAGAACATGTTGGAAGAAGTCGACCTAACCTCTACGAATAATGTCGACCTAGAGGACATGTGTGGAGGTGTATATATAACCATACTTGGCCTCACTTAGAGGCAAGAAACTCAACTTGAATTTGATTAAGAAGAGGTACAAAGAAGGGATGAAGAAGGAGTGTGAAGAAGGGAATACAAAGAGAAGTGTGAAGATAGGATAAGAGGGATTCTTCTGGGCATAGTGAAGGAGGTTTCTTCTGGATCAATGAAAAGAAGATTCTTCCGGGGCAACAAAGAAGGGTTCTTATGGATCAACAAAGGAGGGATTCTTTTGGGGCAGAAAATAAGGGTTCTTCTGGATCGGGGAAGGTGCTATTATTCTGGGGCAGCAAAGAAGGTATTCTTCTAGGCAAGCAAAGAAAATTCTCTTCTAGGGTAGTTGTTATGGGTGATCGAGATAGAGATCTAGAGACCAATATTCTCTAGAGGAAGCTAGTGAGATCATAGAGACTGAGTTTCTTTAGTGGAAGTTGAGAAGAATCACTATGAAGGATAGAGACTAATTTTCTCTAGAAGGAGCCAAGGAGAGTAGTTCGAGATCAAGGAGGAACCTTGTCAAAAACCTTGATGCTTTGTCTCTTCCCTTTCTCAAGTTTCTCTAGAAGGAGCCAAGGAGAGCAGTTCGAGATCAAGGAGAAACTTAAGGAAGGGAAGAGACAGAGCATCAAGGTTTTTGACAAGGTTCTTGGGAGGATACTAGAGTCAAGGGTCTATTTCATGGTCTTGGTACTCGTTAATTGAATATCTAGAAGAATAATTTTTATCGGGTTTTCCTCTCAAGAGGTGATAGGCTTTCGCCTTGGCTTACAAGCCTACATATTTTGTCACTTGTATTTTATTGTGCATATCGATAATTGTCTTGATGAAAATAACACAATAATAACATAACGAAGAAAAGAATATAAGATAAGAAGTAAAAGTATATCATAAACAATTATCAAGCAGAGAAATATTTTAACTATTCATGCCCTAGATTTCTCAACATGGTATAAGAGCTTAGGTGCTGAAGTCAAGAAGGGGCATTCAATAAAGTAGACACATGAGAATTGAGCTTCAAAATAAGGATTGTACAAATACAATGGCTACCAATGGCAAGATCTTCAAAACCCTAGATAGAAGAAATCTACATCAACAAGAGTCTTGAAACTATCTTCAAGAAGGAAGCAGCAAGAATGACCGAAACCCTAGAAGCACTTTACAGATCATACATCACCAAAGAAGTGGAAGCTCTTCAAATCTAAGGAAGATTAGATCGAAAAGAAAACTTCTCTCTATTGAAGCAAGAATCTAATTTGAAAAGGATCATGCTAAAGAAGGTAGTCTTCCCTCACCAAAGTAAGAACCTTATTAAAGTGGTCATCCGAAGTAACAAGTTCATTATCAAGTTGAATATTCTATCTTCACAAGTAAGTACATTTTTCTTATAATATATTCTAGTAAAAATAACTTCATGTTTCAAGGATAACCATAAGCTGGTTGATATATAGAACTTCCTTGTATGGAAGAGAAGGATAAACATAGTCCTCGAAGTAAATGAATTCATTGATCATGTCCATGGAAAGGTCTCCAAGCCATCCGAAGAACAAGCATGTTGGAAATACTGAGAATAGGGGTGAATTAATATTTCTTTTCAATTGTTATTTTTACCAATTAGATCACTTATAATTAAAACATAAAATGAACAATAAGAATAAATACTTTTATTAATCTCTTCTTTACAATAAATTCAATACAATAATGTGTAGGGCTCCAACCTATAGTTTTCCAATCATCGACTTAGAGTTCCCAAGGCTCCAAACTTTTCACTTTGAGGCACCAACCTATATGGCTCCAACCATATCTCTGGTACAGGCTCCAACTTGGTCTTCTTGAGGACTTGTATCCTCTAGGGCTCCAATCCTATCTTCCAAGGTGCCAACCTTGTCTCTATGAGGCTCCTACCTGTAGGGCTCCAACCCTCGGCTTCAGTTTGTAAAGATAAGTTTGATGATTATTCATGGCTCCCAATATCTTCTTCAACGAGCCCTATCTATCTTCAGTAATTCCTCCTCCAAATCACGTCATCAATGAAAACCTTGTCTTCTTAGAAGGTGTCACCACTTCTCTTCATATTACCCAAAAACAAAGATCTCAAAAGTTACTCCATGAGGGCTTCAACAAAGGATCATGTCTCAAATAGCATCTCCAAGATGAGCTTCTATAAGTTTTCCAAATATCTTCAAGTATCCTTCAAGGTGTCTTCAATAGGTAACTCCAAAAGGGTCTACACCAAGCAATTCTTCAAGTGTTTTACAATGTTTTCAGCAAATGTTTGCACAATGGTTCTCCAAATGCTGTATCAAGGGTCTTCTAATACTACTCCAGAATTGCCTTCACAATCTTCTCTAGGATGATACTCCAAGGTCCGCCTAAGAGTATCTTAAAAACAATTCCAAGCAATACTTTAGAATGCTCCACTGTCAAGGGTTCAAGTGAGAGTGGTATTCCCTGTCCAAAGATCAAAGCTCTTCTTTTTCCTATGCTCCAAGCTCTTCTTTATTCATTGTCCAGGGTCCAAGATTGCTTCACAAAGTGACCCCAATCTAATTTCAAATACCTTCTTCAATAAGGCCTAAGATTGCTTCAATAAAATAAAGATTGCTTCATTGTAGATCTTTAATAAGGACAACTTCAATAAAGATCTTCTTCAATTATGAACCCTTCTTCGATCTCAATGATGTATCATTACCACATAATTATCCCTATCACAAAGTTCTGCATGCCTTAACTCATTGTTTTGAAGTTGACTTCACTGACCCGAGGTTAAATGATGATCATAGGTTCGAAATTCAGTGTTCATTACAGGTCTAAGATCAAGCTTTTTCCACAAGACCGAGATCAAGTTTCATCACAGATCGGAGGGTATCTTATCATAGGTCTGAAGCCTATTATGTTGTTTAGAGGCTTCTTAACACAATTTTGAGTTTCTATTTCAATGATCTAAGGCACACAATTTCTTGACAAGTCTGAATAATAACTCCTCCAAAAAATCTGAGGTACAGTCCTAGCTCCACCGGTGATTGTCTTGAGTTTATCATAGGTACAGGTTCACTGAGCTCCATAGGTGACTACAACAGAGTTTATCACAGGTTTGTTATCACAATTTCACCGAACCTCAAGCCTTCCACAGGACTAAAACTTTGATCCTTTAACAGTTCAACAATTCGACCCTATCACAGTTAGAATGTTCCTCCATATTTCATCCTATAAGTTCACGAGATGTGAACTAATATTCGTCTCTGAGATTTGTGTTCTTCACCGAGATGCTTTAACTGAATGAGTTTGGTCTCCAATTTATATACAAGTTCGATCTATAATGAAGGGTCATGTCACATGAGAGGAGGCCGACATGAGGTGAGGTTGTATGTCGGCTTGCATCAAAAAGAATTATATTTCATCTTGTAAAATAGTTTTCTTCCAACCTATGGGGAGTTAGGTGGAGTGTAAAAGCTTGTAGGAAAGAGCTCAAAGCCCTTTATGAAACTATGCTAATGCCACCTTAGAATGAGATCATTTTACATCAAGAAGGAATATATTCGTGCACTGATATCAATATTCCATTTAGGCACCCTTTAGAATTTTATATCTAGGATAGGGTAGGAGGTTGTCCATTAGGATAGGCATCAACCAAAGGAGACTAGGGAGTCATCAAATTATAAAGAAAATTATTATAAAATTCCCTAGGGTTTCCTTCATGAATTGACCTCATATTGACTTAAGTGATGAGGATGGGGCACATTATGCATCACACAAGAATATTTTCCATCACAGAGAATGCCACATTGACATCAATGACAACCTTGACCAACATTCTCTGCCTTTGTCATTGACGAAAATATTCTTTCCCTTCAACCAATTTCTCCCCCTCTGACATCAATGGAAAATAGGGTGCCCAAGAACTCCCTTATCAAGCTACTTCTTGATATGCTGCTTGCATTGTGTTTTCTTCATCAATGAGTTGTCCATGATATGTATGTTTCTCCTTCTTGTCATCATGTTGCTCTCCCTATCTTCATCAAGGATAGCTCCCACTAACAATATGCTGGTCTTCATGTCACAGAGATGCTTCCACTATCATGGTGTTTGACCTATACTCTCCCTAACAGTGTGCATGATCTACCCTTAAATTGTTCAGAAATTATGTCCATAAGATCTTTGTCAGCTACTCTCCCTAACAATGATGTCTTCTCTCAGTTTTGGATACATTAGATGTGGCAACGGTTTTTCCTTGGAAATTTTAGCAGTGTGTTTGTGACATTCATGTCATTTGAAAGCATTGTAATGAACCACAATAGATGAAGATTATGAACTATTGAATATTAATTTGTGGCCATACTTGGCAACAATCATTTCTTCCTTTAACACCTAGAAGCCCAACTTCTCTCTATATAGTGTTGCCTCAGATAATAAATCCCTTCAGGAGAATAGAATGTTCTTGCAGTCTAGACATTTCAGACATTATATATTCACCAAGATCCATTGATGCTCAAGCGTAATGATCTTTGTAATATTTTTGAGATGATCTTCTTCATCAATGCCACTTCCATCCAGCATTTCAACATCATTGCACTCATATGAAATGGTGAAAGGTTGTGCCTCACTGTTGCTATTTTCTAAGTGACTAGCATCAACCTGAGCTATATTTGACTGCACAACATTTTCCTTTCTATAGTCCTTTTGATGAGACATCTTTTACTTGTGTTCTTTTAAAAGTCTCTGCAAGGTATCTCCATTAGCAAATTTTGATATCAAATCTATGACTATCTTTAAAATTATTTCCACTGATTGACAACTTTTTTTAATGCTTCAATTATGTTATATCATGCCAACTACTCTTGCTTGCGTAGTGAACAAAAAAAAATCAAGCTCCATTCTTAGATGTATCTGCTTGTTTGAACGTTGCCTCTATTTGTGTCCATAATTTACCTGTTCTCACATCATATCCCTGAGTCTAGAATTTCAAGTTCTACTCTGAAGCAATAACAACAACATAGTTATTTGCCCTATTTCTCTAGCATTAGATGGCCTTCTCTGCTGCTCCAATTTCTTTTGATCAGTTATTATTTTATTAGAAGTAAAACAATTTGATTAACAACATGCATTGTTGTCTTGAGCATTCAAAGCATTTTCAAAATGTACTTCCTTTGGTACAACCTACTTTCTTCTCCAGACTGGTAGTTTACTTAGTAATTCTTCATCCTTGATTTGTTTGGATACCCACTTCATTTTGCAGTCTTGAGCTATATGACCGGCATTATGGCATTTTAAGCATTTTTTTTTACATGAATGAATGAGAATACTTTTTATTTGAAGGCACTTTTCTTTCTACAAATTTGTTGTTGGGGAGCTTATTGGTGTTTTTGTAGACATTCCTTTTATATGCCCTGCAATCTTTCGCCATGTGTCCAAAATTTGTACACAAGTAGCAATAACCAAAAAATATGGTATGATACCCGAAATTGAGGATGGCCAATGTGGATTTTTGAAAATGTTGTCCCTCAAAGTGCTTTGATGATATTTACTGCTACTTGCAGCAACAATGTTTCCTCTTGGAGAAAAGGATCTACCAATGTCATCTTAACTTCTTTCATTGCTTCTGCTGGAGCTAGGGGGATTCACATCACTTTGAAGCTTCTCTACATCATTTTTCTTTGAATTTTTGAGTTTTGTATCAACTTTTATAGGATAATCACTTACATACCCAAGGATTGATTTCTCAAATGGTGATTTTTGATGACTGAGGATGTCATCCAAAACTCGAGAACTCTTCAAATTCTTGTTCAACAAACAATTTTATTTTTTTACTAAGACAATCTTTTCTTCCATCTTTTCACAGTATTCATTTTTCCTTGCTAGTTGATTCTCTATTTCTTCCTTAATTCTTGTTGCTTCATTTGTTTCTACTTTAAGATAGATGATATCTGATTTTATTCTAAAGATTTCTTCATCTCTTTCTTTTAGTTGACATGCCATGAATTTTCTTTCCTTTCTTGCTTCGTCAACTTGTCCTTTTAGGAGGAATAATTTTTCCATCTCAAATTCATCTTCTTGCTTCTATTTATTTGCTTCTTTTAGTTGAGGTTTTAGGGAAAATACTTCTTCCTTATATTCACCAATTTCTACTTTAGATTGGTTCAATTTTTCAAACTTCTGTTTAAGATGATCTGCCAAATTGTCTTCCTTCCTTTTCAATTTATCCAATTTATTCGTCATGGATATGACTTCTTCATGATGTATCATCTTGTTCTGTTACAATTATTCCTTAAGCTTGTTGAATTCCTCATCCCTTTCTTGTATTTGGTGCCTCAATAGGTCAAATTCCTTCCTTGTCTTGTCAAGGCTATGGTCACCATCTTGTAATTTCTTCTTAAGCTCTTCATTTTCCTTTTTCAAACTACTAATCTCTTCTAGGGCAGCTACAAGCTTCGCCATGAGATCTTCTTCGAAGTCATCTTTATTTTCTTCATCTTCTAGGTCTTCCTTGGCCTTGATGTCTTCACTCTTGTTTTCAGCTTCCTTAATGGGTTCTAGATTTCCTTCTTGCTTTCCATCATCTTCTTGACTAGAAATCATGGTCAATGCTCCTTTTGAGTGAAGATATTGAAGTTTGCCCCACATACCTTTTTCCAATGAACATTTCTCCACTTTGGTCTTTATAGCACCTGGTAACCCATTCAAGATTTCCTTCATCGATTTTGTATTATATTCCTTGGATTCTCCTGCCATCATGATTTTATTAATCACTGATTCTCAAACTTCAATGCTTTGAGCAATAAAGAAATTCCTCATTCTCATCTTCCATACATCAAAGTTTCCATTGAACAATGGAACTTTCCGAATTTGATTGTCTTGAATCAGTTTTCATGGATGAGGAAGGACATCTTTAAAAGGATTGGAGGCTTTATTCCTTGGATTTTCCATTTGTGTTCGAAGGATCAACCTTCAAGTTGTTATGCTTTGAGTGAATGTACTGGCTCAGATTCCAATTGTTGGAAATACTGAGGGGGGGGGGGTATATCAGTATTTCTTTTCAATTGTTATTTTTACTAGTTAGATCACTTATAATTAGAACACAAAATGAACAATAAGAATAAATATTTTTATTAATCTCTTATTTACAATAAATTCAATACAATAATGTGTAGGGCTCCAACCCTAGATTAAGACACCAATCTTAAATCTCCCAGGCTCCAACCTCTAGTTTTCCAAGCACCAACTTGGACTTCCCAAGGCTCCAACCTTGTCACTTTGAGGCACAAACCTCTAGGGCTCCAACCCTATCTCTGGTAGAGGCTCCAACCCTATCTTCCAAGCCACCAACCTTGTCTCTATGAGGCTCCTACATCTAGGGATCCAATCCTCAGCTTCAATTCATCAAGATAAGTTTGATGATTATTCACGACTCCCAATATCTTCTTCAACGAGCCATGTCTATCTTTAGTAATGCATCCTCCAAATCACTTCATCAATGGCAACATTGTCTTCTTAGAAGATTTAACCACTTCTCTTCATATTACCCAAAACAAATTTCTCCAAAATGACTCCATGAGGGCTTCAGCAAAGCATCATGTCTCCAATAGTATCTACAAGACCATATTTTATAAGTTTTCCAAATGTCTTCAAGTATCCTTCAAGGTGTCTTCAATAGGAAACTCTAAAAGGGCCGACGCCAAGAAATTCTTCAAGTGTTTTATAATGTTTTCAACAAATGTTTGCACAATGGTTCTCCAAAATCTATATCAAGGGTCTTCTAATACTGTTCTAGAATTGGCTTCACAATCTGCTCTAAGATAATACTCCAAGGTCTGTTGAAGAGTATCCTAAAAACAATTCCAAACAATACTTTAGAATGCTCCATTGTCAAGGCTCCAAGTGAGAGAGATATTCCCTATCCAAAGCTCCAAGATCTTCTGTGTCCTATGCTCCAAGCTCTTCTCTATTCACTGTCCAGGGTCCAAGACTTCTTCAAATAGTGACCCCAATCTACTTCCAAAGACCTACTTCAATAAGGCCTGAGATTGCTTCAGTAAAATAAAGACTCCTTCACTATAGTTATTTAATAAGGAAAACTTCAATAAATATCTTCTTCAAATGTTAAACCTTCTTCAATCTCAATGATGTAACATTACCATAGAAGTATCCCTATCACATAGTTTTTCATACCTTAATTCACCATTTTGAAGTTGACTTCACTGACTTGAGGCTATATCATGATCACAGGTTTGAAATTAAGTGTTAACTACAGGTCTAAGATCAAGCTTTTTCCACAGGACCGAGATCAGGTTTCATCACAGATCAGAGGGTATCTTATCATAGTTTTGAAGCGTTTTATGATATTTAGAGGCTTCTTAACAGAAGTCTAAGTTGTTATTTCACTGATTTGAGGCACATAATTCCTCCACAAGTTTGAATGATAACTCCTCCAAAAACTTTGAGGTACATTCCTAGCTCCATCGGTGACTGTCTTGAGTTTATCATAGGTACAGGTTCACCGAGCTCCACAAGTGACTACAACAAAGTTTATCGTAGGTTTGTGATTGTAGGAATTTACAGGGTAAGTTCCTCAGATAGAACACCAAAGGACACCTCTCACAAACAGATCACAGATCAATACACCAGTATTCTTGACGTGGTTAAAACCCTCAAAGAGGAAAATAGTCCATGGCCTGAGCCAACACGACCACTTCAAGAAATTTATTAATGTAAAGGAAAGAAAATTTACATAAGCTTCTCTCACGAGTGGTTACCTTACAAATGACCCTCCATGCTCTTTAAATAGAGATCATGGACCAATCAGGTGTTAAGCCACGGATCAAGTGTCGGTAATACTGAGGAGAGAATTAACCATGGGATCACTTCATGTCTATAACATATTGTGATCATCAGATTGTAAGTTATAAAAGTACATAGTAAAGCAACACACTTTATGTAACTCTACACTAGAACAAGTTATACTTAACTATTTCCTATGTGTTGGAATATCCTAACAGCCCCCCTTAAGAACAACTTGGGATATGATTTAAGGATGTATAAATATGACACAATAGGAGAAGGAAGGAGGCATTAGATCCTATCCCCCCTTAGTGACAACTTCCTGAACTCCAACCATAAATCGAAGTTTAGTAAACTTCGCCTCTATGAGAGCCTTTTTAAAGATGTTTGCAACTTGATCATCGGTTGAACAATATTGCACTTCAAGAACATGGTCATGAATGAGCTTTCTAATGAAGTGCATGTGTAGTTCAGTGTTTTTGCTGTGCTGATGTTGGAATGGATCTTTGCATAGTTGAATGGCACTTTGATTATCACACCAAAGTGTAGTTGAATTTTGTTGTTGAAAGCCAAACTCTAACAGGATTTGACGAAGCCACGGGGCTTCCTTACTAGCTTCTACGTCACCACGATACTCTGCTTTTGCTGAAGAAAGAGAAATGGAACTTTGTTTCTTGCAAGCCCATGTAATAGCTCTAGAACCAAGAGTGAAGACATACCTATAGTAGACTTTCGATCATCAGGTTCACCAGCCCAATCAGAATCAATGAAACCAACCAATAGAGGAGATGCTTTTGCATTGTAATGAATCCCAAAATGAACTGTACCTCGAACATAACGAAGTATTCTTTTAGCTGTTTTCTAATGACTTTCATGTGGGTTTTGCATAAACTGAGCAATAAGTCCAACAAAAAAGGAAAGGTCAGGACGGGTATGGGTCAGATACAAAAGTTTTCCTACAAGCTGAAGGTATAAGGTAGCATCAACTTCATGGGAAGTACAAGTGACTAAAATTTTTGCTCGAGACTGAAAGGTAGAAGGGGTCGGCGTACAGTCTTCCATGTGAAAGTGGTGTAGAAGATCATTGATCCAAAATCTTTTGGTTATAGATGTGTTAAAGAATTACATGCATAAATTGTAGCTTAACATAGAAAACTTAATGTGCACATGAGAGAAGAGGAGAAACACATAAAGCATGAAAGAAGACAACAAGACTTGATAACGGAGTTCATCTAACTTGGACTACGTCTCGGGCCCTGCTCGATCAATGGGGAGGCCTTCATTCATTAAGTGGCATGAGAAAGAAGAGTACAAGCATCAGTTAAAAAAAGGAGTTTTATACCTCCATACTAAACAATGGCTGAAAAATTCAAAACTAGGAGGGAGAAACGGACAGCGCCATTGCGTTCGTGGTGTCGAGAAGTGATGAAACCATATAAAATTTATCAAATTCTGACAAAGTGAAAATTCGGCCCTCCTGCAAAATTCTTCCTCGAACTGCGTGCACTACCTCCTCTACCTAGGTGCACTGACAAAATGCGTTTAAGTATAAAATTGCCTGTAGATTCTTCAAGGAAATCGTTGTAGGGTAGTTGGTTGGGGATCCGATTAATAGGGAGGAGGTCGGGTGATAAACCTCGTCTCCTTTTTTTTACATTACAAACAATTTTTTTTTTTTTTAAATAAATGTTTGGTTGGGTCGGGCCCGCCCACCGTACCTCCATGCTCCATCTCTGAAATTTTTGGTAATGGGTCGTTGGTTTGTTTATTAATGTGGGTTGGGTCTGTGCCCCAAGGGCCGGCCCACCCAACTCCCACTGCATTTATGGTGGTCCTATTCATGAAGTTCCATGGTGTGGAGGGGGGGTGGGGGTTGTGACCCGCCCCTCCATTAACAAATATATACTGTTATGTGTTTGGTTGGGGTGGCGGGGTTGGTGGCCCGCCACCCCTTTTTTTAATATTTTTTTGTTTAAATAAAAACAACTTGCGCATTTTTGAAAATTTTGTTTTGGACCGAAGGAGTCTTTTTAACGAGGCAACAATTTTGCCCGAAATTTGGCCGGAGTTGGCCAGATTCCATCCACCGGAAAAAGTCCAAATTGCACCTTCATTAATCCTGTCGAGCCATCAAAAGTCAACCCAACTTTCACTGCCTCTATCTCCTTCATCTAGACTTAGATTGGAGTGTCATTCGCACCGTTGGAATCAGGGTGACGAGCACTTCGATCTGATGTCAAGTTCATCGCCTTTCCACCACTTTGAATTTTGAGCTTTTTTTCATGCCACTGTGTCTAGAGATCCACCTGGATAAATCCTCCCCATTGAGGAGCTTTTGGACCACCAAAATCTTTATCAGTCAATTGGCAAGTGAGGGAATTGTTCCCTCACTCTTTCTTTTTCAAGCCATTTTTCCTTGCTAGGGTGCATCCCCTTGAAACCAGCTCGAAGGTATTCCACATCGCCCTATCGTGAAGTCCTAGTTCTTTTGTCAAGGATGATGTCTTCAGGTAACTCATCGAGATACTCTGGTGCAAAGTCATCAACTGTAGGAACTGTGCCCACCTCTTCAATGTCCATAATCAATGGTGGCTCATACAGCTTTAAGTTCTCCACATTCACTACAGAGCACATTTGCATATATATCGGAAAATCGAGATAAAAGGCATTGTTTCCAATCTTCTCCGAGAAGGTGAATAGACCATACCAAATTGGTCACAACTTCTTCCCTTCTCCCTTCATCCTGTCCTTGTAGATGTGGAACCACACTTTGTCGCCCACTTGAAATTGATGGTCGACTTGGTGTTTATCATGTTGAGCCTTGTAACAGGCTTGAATTTTCTCTAACTGCTCCTGTACTTCTTGGTGAATCAACTGGATCAGCTGAATTAACTGTTGCACTTTGTCCCTGTCATCACGTCCACTGGAGCTATCTTCCCTTGAAAATACCATATCAAAAGGGTCTTTTGGTAGGTAGCCAAAACATGTCTCAAATGGTGAACGATGCATAGATGAGTGCATTGCTCGGTTGTAGGAATGTTTCACATATGGAAGATGCTCATCCCACAACTTAGGATGTTTCGCACAATAGCCTCACAACAAGTGTACCACGGTGCAGTTGACAACCTCTATCTATCAGTCAGTCTGCAGATGAAATGTCGTGCTTCTTTTCAACTTGGTGTCCATCATCTTCCACAAGCTGGTCTAAAACTCTCCGAGAAAGCGAGAGTCCTGATCTAACACAATCGATGTGGGCAACCCAAAATGGACCCAAACATGCTGAAAGAAAAGATGAGCAGTCTGCTCTACAGTGATTTGCTTTTTACAAGGCATTAAAATACACATCTTACTAAAACGGTCAATGACGACATACAAATAGTTGTGACTTTTTCTAGACAAAGGCAAACCTCCTACAAAATCCATCGACAAACTTTCCCATGGATGACTCAGAATAGGGAGTGGTGTGTAGAGCCCGAGTTTTCTATTAGAGGGCTTTGAAACAGAACACATCACACAACCCTTTATATAGTTAGTCACAATGTTCTTCATATGAGGCCAACAACAAAATATTTGTACATGACACAGTTTTTTCAATACCAAAATGACCAGACACAAGGGAGGTGTGGGCCTCCCGGATTACATGTACCCTTTCTCATGTGGGTATGTATAATTTTCCAAGGTGATACAACAGTTTCCCCTGCATGTGATAGTTGTCCACCTGTGAACCATGGGTTAGTTTTGCGTAAATCTCCTTAACGTCATCATTGTTAGCATATTGTTCAGCATACTTTCAAAAGATAACAAAGCATTATGTAAAATAACATAAGTAGAAATAGGAGGGCGAGATAGCATATCAACCACTTTGTTTCTAGTGCCCTTCTTATACTTTATTACCAGATGAAACTGCTGCAGAAAACTCACCACCTGAAATGAAGAGATTGCTACAACTTGGTCTATGACTGAAGATACTGCAAGGGCTGATGATCCGTATGGATGATGGTCTCCTTGCCGATCAGGTAGTGCTTCCACTTTTTCACACTTTGGACCAAGGCATATAATTCCTTTTCATAAGTGGGATAGTTTATCATAGCCTGAGAGAACTTCTCAGAATGGAAACATATTGGCTTCTTTTGCTGCATCAGTACAACTCCCATGGCATATACGCTTGTATCTGTCTTAATCTCAAATGGTTGTTGGTGTTACAAGAAACTACAGTCCATCCTCTTTCTGTACCTTCTTACGAAACTTCAATGCGATGATCAGAGAGAAAGAGGTTGAATTCTAAGGTGTTGATCTATCTTTTCTATCTTTTTGTGAGATGGTTTCATAACAGTTGGAGATCCAGTAAGGCCAAGACCGGTGTGGTGCTGATATTTTCTTTCAATGTTTCGAAGGACTTTCTTTGCTTTCCTCCCCATTGAAATACTTGCTTTACACTTGTCAATGAGTGTAAAGGTGCTGCAATAATATAGAAATTGGCAATAATCTCCTCCAATACTGTACTGCACCCAAAAAGCTGCGAACCTCGGTTACACTAGTAGGTTTAGGCCAATTTACAATTGCTTCAACTTTAGAAGGATCAATTTTTAACTGACCATGACCAACAATATGACCTAGGTAAACCAAAGAGGTTTTCCCAAACTCATACTATGAAAATTTTACATAGAGTTTTTTGTTTTTCAATACATCAAACACTTTCTTCACATGACATACATGTTCAATCCAGATTTTACTAAAGATAAGAATATCATCTAGATAGACAAGAAGAAATTCATCAATGAAACGACTAAAGAGATCATTCATGACCCTCATGAAAGTGGTTGGAGCATTGCAAAGTCCAAATGGAATCACCATCCATTCGAACAACCCCTGTTTGGTCTTGAAGGCAATTTTCCACACATCCTGCTCTGTAATTCGGACCTGGTGATAACCACTATGCAAATCCAATTTGGTGAAATAGATAGCATTCTTTAATTGATCTAATAAGTCATCAATGCGGGGAAGAGGGTAACAATTTTTCACTGTGATTTTGTTTAGTGCTCGATAATCCACGCACATCCTCCATGTGCCATCTTTCTTCGGCACTAAGACAATCAGTGAGCCACATGGAGAAGTGCTCAGTCTAATGACCCCTTAGTTCAATAGTTCCTGTACCTGATTTTTGATCTCCTCCATCTCAATGGTTGACATCCTATACATGCCAATATTCGGTAAAGGAGTGTTATGCTGCAAATGGATCTCATGTTGGATTTCCCTCTTCGGAGGTAATCCCTTTGGTTCCTAAAACATCTCATCATAGTTATAAATTAATTCACATAATTCCTTTTTATGCACATGTTCACAAACCTGGAAAGCATCAGATAATTCTGCATCTTTTCCCCTTACAACCATAAGCATGCAACCCTTACTGGAATTCACCAACCTCTTCATTTGTCCTGCACTTACAAGGTTGGCATTGATTTTAGTTTGATGAGCCCTTACAATATATTCTACCCCATCTTTTGTGATTTGGTATTTGTTTTCATGACGGAAGAAGATTGCCTTTCTATATAGATATGGACTCCCTAACACCATGCCATAGATATCCAATGGTATCACATCAAGTTTTACCTCATCCACTAACTTAGAAGCGATCACAAATTTAACCTAACATTTCTTAGTTACATCCAGTTTTGATTTATCATGTATCCATCCAAGTGGGTAAGGTTTTGGATGTGGTTTGGTTTCCAAGCCTATCTTCTTCACCAAGGACTCTGAAATTAAGTTTGCTTGGGATCCGATATCAAATAGAGTTTCTACTTTTGTATGATTTATGATAACTCTAATATGAAATAGCTCAATTTATCTTTCGTTCATTAGGAAGAGACTCATCTATTGAACTAGTACCTTCATGTGATTCAGAATTAACATGAGGTGTAGGAACACCTTTTGTTCCTGTTGCTGTGATCAATGCTTCATCTTCAGAATTGGATCCAAGGTCTTGCTACAAAGTTGCCACTGTCTTCTGCTTGACTTTTCCTCCATACTTCTTTGGTCTCTTTTTCGAGTACTGTTTCCAACAATGATCGTCGTCATGACCTTCCTTTTTACAGTGATTGCAATAAGGTATTTCTCCTTCATCTTTCTTGGTCAATGTCATCCTCTTCTCCTTTCCTTTTCCTTTCACTTTGGGTTTTCCATTTGGAGGTTTGAAAGGTGGTTTCTTGAAATGATCATCTCTTTCATTTTTTCCCTTGTTCTCAAGATGGATTGCCTTCACACTGGCGGAGTCAATAGTAGTTGGTTCAAACAATAATAATGAATGTCTAAGGTAACTATGTAATGATCCAATATACTTAGTTACTACTTCAGGTGAGTTAAGTGCAATGTCCAAATTAAGTTCCTGTTTTCTAAATTCCTCTGTAAAGCTGTGAACATCCTGATCTCTGCCTTTCCTTAAGTATTGCCAATCCATTAAGTCTTTTTGTTTGTAACCCAAGGGATAAAATTGTTCCTTTAATGCAGAAATGAAATTAGGCCATGAGGAAAGAAGATTACCCACACTCTTACTACTTCGCAATTTTCTCTCCCACCAGATGAGAGTGGTGCTACTCAACTAAAGAGAGGCCAACTGAATCTTTGCCTCGTCCTCTTTGATCCATTGAATCCTGCAATAGATTTCAATCTGCCTAATCCAGTCATTAAGCTTTTCTGCATTACTTTCACTGTTAAACATGGGAAGCTCAAATTTGACATCTAATTTAAAGAAAGGTTTCTTAGATGCATCCCTTGAATTTCTATGATGATGGTGATGAGAGGAAGAAGAACTTTCAATCGTGGAAGGAGAAGGAGGGGGTTCTTCTCACCATTTCCATGCACTGAACCTTGTTCTTCTAGATTTCTCTCTTCTTCTTTCTCCAACCTTGAAATCAACTGACCAACATTCTCTGCCATTGTATAGAAGGTTTTGTGGAAATTTCGCTCCTCTTCATGACGAGCCTCTTCATCTGCCATGTTTCTCCTTCGATGTGCACGCCCTGCTTCGGGATCGAAAGACTTTAGTTTCCCTTCGCCTCTTCGGAGCCTGTTTCTTGTTAGCATACAAACATGAAATTCACATCTAAAAAAAAAGACCTCCTCCAATACCACTTGATCCAAAATCTTTTGCTTATAGATGTGTTAAAGAATTACATGCATAAATTGTAGCTTAACATAGAAAACTTAATGTGCACATGAGAGAAGAGAAGAAACACATAAAGCATGAAAGAAGACAACAAGACTTTATAACGGAGTTCATTTGACTTGGACTACGTCTCCGGGCCCTACTCAATCAATGGGGAGGCCTTCATTCATTAAGTGGCATAGAAAGAAGAGTACAAGCATCAGTTACAAAAAGGATTTTTATACCTCCATACTGAAATGGCCGAAAATGCAAAACTATGATGGAGAAATAGACAGTGTCATTACGTTCGTGGCGTCAAGAATTCTGACAAAGTGAAAATTCAGCCCTCTCGCAAAATTTTGCCTCGAACTACGTGCACTGCCTCCTCTGCCTGGGTGCACTGACAAATTGCGTTTAAGTATAAAATCACCAGTAGATTCTTCAAGGAAATCATTGTAGGGCAGTTGGTTGGGGATCCGATTAATAGGGAGGAGGTCGGGCGGTCAAACCCCACCTCCTCCTTTTTTTTTTACATTATAAACAATTTTTTCTTTATTTTTAAATAAATGTTTGGTTGGGTCGGGCCCGCCTTGGGTGGCCCACCCACCATACCTCCATGCTCCATCTCCAAAATTTTTGGTAATGGGCCATTGGTTTGTTTATTAATGTGGGTTGGGTTCGTGCCCCAAGGGCCGGCCCACCCAACTCCCACCGCATTTATGGTGGTCCTATTCATGAAGTTCCGTGGTGTGGGGGAGGGGTGGGGTTTGTGGCCTGCCCCTCCATTAACAAATATATATTGTTATGTGTTTGGTTTGGGTGGCGGGATTGGTGCCCGCCACCTCCTTTTTTTAATATTTTTTTTGTTTAAATAAAAACAACTTGCACATTTTTGAAATTTTGTTTTGGACCGAAGGAGTCTTTTTAATGAGGAAAACATTTTTCCCGAAATTTGGCCGGAGTTGGCCGGATTATGTACACTGGAAAAATTCCAAGTTGTGCCTTCATTAATCTTGCCCAGTCATCAAAACTCAACCCAAGTTTCACTGCCTCTATCTCCTTCATCCGGACTCAGATTAGAGTGTCGTTCGCACCATTGGAATTAGGGTGATGAGCACTTCAATCTGATGTCAAGTTCATCGCCTTTCCACCACTTTTAATTTTAAGCTTTTTTCATGCCACAGTGCTTAGAGATCCACCTGGATCAATCACATGCATACTTGGACTAGTAAAGGCAAATATCTTCCTTGGATTGCAAGACTTGAAGACTAAGAAAATAATGTAAGTGTTCTAAGTCTATCATTTCAAACTACTTTTTAAGGCTAGACTTCACATGGTTTATAAGGTTGGGATCACTACCAATAAGGATAATATCATCAACATAAAGAACAAGAATGATAAGAGATTTACCCACTTTCTTGGTGTAGACAGTATTGTCAAAATGACACCTAGAAAATCCAGTATCTAAAAGAAAGCTATCCATTCTGGCATACCAGGCCCGAGCGTCTTGCTTGAGACCATAAAGGGATTTCTTAAGCTGACATACAAGGCTGGAGTCTATTTGTATAAATCCAGGAGGTTATTCCATATAGATTTCTTCATGCAAGTCTCCATGTAAGAAGGCATATTTAACATCCATCAAATGGACTTCCCATTTGAAAGAGGCAGCAAGGGAAAGAACAAGGCGGATAAAGTTCATTTTGGAAACAGGGAAGAAGGTTTTAGTATAGTCAATTCCTTCAACTTGTGAAAAACCCTTAGCAACAAGATGAGCTTTATGTTTATCAACTTTTCCATCTGGTCCAAACTTGGTTCTGTAAACCCATTTGCATCTAACAAGTATTTGTCCCTTTGGAAGAGGAACAAGATCCCATGTATCATTTGCCAATAATGAATGATATTATTCATTCATAGTTGCGTCCCAATATAAATGGACTGAAGCTTCTACAAAGGTGCCACGATCATAATTCATCGAAGCCCTAAAGAAGAGGCCCTATCAAATTAAGAATGTGTGCGACGTTGATCTGTAGGATCATCTGCAAGAGCACCTGTTGCATCTCGAGTAGGGCGGACCCATTTTGGAAGCTAAGGAGCTAAAGGAGGATCCTCCACCGAACTAGGGATAGAGAGAGGTGGCACATCCACCGAACTAGGCTCATAGGCCGATATATTTTTAGAAAACTTTACATCTCTTCTAATGATAACATTTTTGGATTTAGGTGGAAGAAGTCTATATCCTTTGACATCTTCAAAATATAAAAAAAAAATACATTTTTCACTCATATTTTCAAAGGCTTTATGTTTCTCATCAGGAATATAGGTCCATGCTTCACTTCCAAAAACACGAAAGTGACTTGCATCTGATTTAATTGAGTTCCATGCTTCTTCTGAAGTGATATTTTTTCAAACCTTAGTAGGAGTGCGAATTACTATGTAATTTTCATAGTTAAATGCTTCTACCCAAAAATTAAGACTAACCCCTTTAGATTTAAGCATACAATTAGCCATTTCCTTTAAGGTGTGATTCTTCCTTTCAGCTACACCATTTTGTTGTGAAGTATATGGAACAGTATGTTGCAATTGAATTCCATGCTCAATGCAAAAGTTGATGAATTTTGTTTTAACATATTCTCCACCATTGTCAAATCTTAGCTTAAGAATTTGGTGTCCATATTGTTTCTCAACAAAGTTCTTAAAGGCTAAGAACATGTCAAAGACTTCACTCTTGAGCTTTAAGAAGTATACCCAAGTGCGTTTGGAGAAATCATTAATGAAAGTTAATAAATACTTGTAGCCAGAGAATGAAACAACTGGAAGTGGACCACATAAATCACTGTGCATAAGATGTAAAGGGGTTGAGGCGTGCCAAGAGGCACGTTTTTCAAAACTATCCCAATGATTTTTTTCGAGTACACATCCGAAACAAACACCATCTCTGCAAGATACCATAGGAAGACATGTCACCATATTTTTCTTACATAGATTTTGAAGGGAGCGATAGTTTAAGTGACCAAATCGCTCATGCAAAAATTTTCTCACTTCATCATTATGAGCAACAAATACTGAGGGAAGAGTTGATGACCCAAAGTTGTTAAACTTATACAACCTTGTATAATCATCAGCAATGCCAGTAGCTAAAATCTGTCTAGGATCTCTTAGGTCCTTAATTACAACATCATGAGGTGAAAATTCAACGGTTTTACCTTCACCTGAATGAGTTATCTGATATACAGATAGAAGGTTGCAAGATAAGGTAGGAACACATAATACATCATTATATTGACCATTGTCTAGATGAATAGTTCCAGTCCCTACAACACTAAGAGATCTATCATCACCAACATATATATTTTTGATGTTACAATCATTTAAAGAAGAAAACATGGCTTTGTTTTTGGCCTTGTGATAAGAAGCTCTAGAATCAATGAGCCACTCATGAGAATGAGAAGAAGAAGATACATTTAGTGCATAACCCAGCCGGGATGCTTGACAATCACATGCAGAAAGTGTTATTCCTAATGATGAAGTTGAAGTTGAAGAGTGCTCCAAATGGATGTTATGCTTCTTCATTGTTGCTTCCAAGGCTTCCATCTTTTTAAAGCATTTGGATTCTAAGTGGCCATCACGATTACAAAGGTTTCAATGTCTATCAATATTCTTCCCTTTGTTTTTATTTTCCTTATCATTTTGTTGAATTGATTTTTCATTTTGAGACTGAAATTTCTTAGGACCCTTGTTTGGTTTAGGACCATTCTTTTTAGGATGTTGCTTCTTAGGATTCTTTGAATTTGGTTTTTGTTGGGATTGCTAAGGATTTCTTAGAATAGTTTCCAATATTAAGAAGACCAAGATGTAAGAGTTTTTCTTGTTCTCTTATTAAAGAATCACAAAAGGCATCAAAAGAGAGGGACTTGTAGTCTTGTCCTTGAGAAATAAAGGCTTCTCTTGTAGAATGGAAGGTGGAAACAAATACAAAGTAGGTTGGTCCCAACTTAGTAAGAATGGAATAGATAAGGCTACCATCTTCTTTCTTAACCTTAACACCTTACAAGAGAAGCCTAAGGGTCTTGAACTTGGAAAACAAATATTCAATAGAAGAAAAATTATTGGGGTCCAATGTAAGAAACTCATTTTCGAGTTGATGGGCTCTAATTTCATTTTTAATTCCAAAAAAATTATTGAGTTGTTTCATTGCTTCATCAGGGGTATTTAGTTCTGTGATATGGAATCTAAGGTCTGGAGAAATAGACATCCCTATCAACTCACATTCTTGATCTTGCCTATTTTCCCATTTGTCTTGCTTATCTTCATCTTTAGGTTTAGACTCTTGTCCTGAGGCTATGATATAAATACCTTTACTTCTAAGTAAATCCTCCATGTAGGACACCCATTGGTAGTAGTTGGTGCCGTCAAGAATAACTTGGCATGGAATTTCCATTTTAACATAAATTAAAGTTGTAGATGTTGAAAATAAGTGTTCCAATGGAAATATATTGAAAAATTAGGCCGATTAAAAAAAACAGCTCTGAAAATGTCTTTCAGATGAAGAAGTTATGGCTTTTTGAAGAAAAGTTGTTGAAGATGTCGATAAAGTATGTGAATCTGCGAAAGTGAATGATAATGTTATATTTTTAATCCCCCCCCCACCCACCCCCGCTTTCCAAACATAATCTAATTAGATCACTTTTATAAAAAAATTTATGTGACCCACTTTTATAAATAAGTGAAAGTCACTTTTACAATGGTACTTTATGAGCTGCCCACTAAATTATAACTTAAATAAAAGATAAAGAGACTTCAGAATTATAAGTGACTCACTTTTTATAATGGGTGAGATCACTTTTACATAAAGTAACTTTAAAACATAAGTTACATGTGCTTTTTAAAAAAGTAACTCAAAAAAAAGAAAGACTTGAACTCAAGACCTTTATTCTCATAAAGTAACTTTGGACCAAGTGAGCTAGTTTAAAAGGTTAGTAATATTTGGCAAAGAAGAAGGGTTTTTTTTTAGTCATTGAAGCTTTGGAGTGCATGCTTACTTGAGAAAGCCCTTTTTGCATACAAAAAAAAAAAGTCACACAACCCAAAACGAACATACAAAAAAAAACCAACTCTTACGGCTTGAAGTTAGATTTCGCCAGAAACTAAATATTTTCCTCAATGTTTCTGATTTTTTGGGATCACACTAAGGCGCGGCTGAAAAGACCATACGCATGAGAACAATCCTTCCTTTCTATTTCTGATTTGCCCAGATCGTACAGAGTCATGGTGCAAAGAGGATACACAAAAATGAAATGTATGGATCTAGTAATAAAAAACAGAGAGATAAACAAACTGAAATAAATAGAGAGATAAATAACTAAAACTACAAATAAAGACTGTATACCTCTAGATCTTAAAAATGACGTAGCTAGGGCTAACAGAAACCTTTTTGCGTGAAACGAAAAGGGTTCTTCATTGGAACATATGCTCCTAACACAATAGAATAGTCATCTTGGCTTGAAAGTGGTTAGAAATAGTAGATCTAGGAAATGACAGTTGGATACAGTTGCACGGGCTTTGGATTTGGATCACCAACGAATGCGGCCCTCAAATAGCTCTGATCCCATGTAGGAATTTACAGGGTAAGTTCCTCAGATAGAACACCAAAGGACACCATTCAAAAATAGATCATATATCAATACACTAGTATTATTGACATGGTTAAAACCCTCAAAGAGGGAACCAATCCACAGCCTCAACCAACATGGCCACTTCAAGCAATTTATTAATGTAAAAGAAAGAAAATTTATATAAGCTTTTCTCATGAATGGTCACCTTACAAATGACCCTCCATGCTCTTTAAATAGAGATCATGGACCAATTGAGTGTTAAGCCATGGATCAAGTGTTGGTAATACTGAGGTGAGAATGAACCCTCAGATCACTTCGTGTCTAGAACATATCATGACTGTCAGATTGTAGGTTACAAAAGTACATAGTAAAGAAACACACTTTACCTAACTCTATACTAGACCAAGTTATACTTAACTATTTCCTATGCGTCAGAATACCCTAATAATGATCATAGTTTCACCAAACCTCAAGCCTTCCAAGGGATTACAACTTTGATCCTTTAATAGTTCGACAATTCAACCCTATGACAACTAGAATGTTCCTCCAAATTTCGTCCAATAAGTTCACGAAATGTGAACTAATCTTCGTTTTTGAGATATTTTCTCTTCATCGAGATGCTTTGAATAAACAAGTTTGGTCTCCAATTTATATATAATTTCGATCTATAATGAAGGGTCATGTCACATGAGAGGAGGCCGACATGAGGTGAGGTTGTATGTGGGCTTGCATAAAAAATAATTATATTTCATCTTATAAAAGAGTTTTCTTCCAAACTATGGGGAGGTAGGTGGAGTGTAAAATCTTGTAGGAAAGAGCTAAAAGCCCTCTATGAAGTTATGCTAATGCCACCTTAGAATGAGACCATTTTACATAGAGAAGGAATATATTTGTACACTGATATCAATATTCCAATTAGGCACCCTTTAGAATTTTATAACTAGGATAGGGTAGGAGGTTATCCATTAAGATAGGCATCAACCAAAGGAGACTAGGGAGTCATCAAAGTATAAAGACCATTATTATGAAATTCCCTGGGGTTGCCTTCATGAATTGACTTCATATTTGACTTAGGTGATGAGGATGGGGCACATTATGTAAGGTTGTGTTATATTCTTTCCACGACTAGCCCATGTAGTGAACCGGAGGGTCAAAGGGAGGGTGAAGCCCCCCTTATCTCAGGGTTTTGAGGGGGGTGAGTAGGCCCCCTCTATGGGGGCCGGGGCAGTGCCCCGGGAAGAAAATTTGTGGACACTATATTAGGTTGGGCAGACCTACCTATGGTTTTGTGCATGATTTTTTCACATGGTTTTCGGTCCATGGTTTTGGATGCGATGGTTTTTGGTCCATGGTATTGGATGCTTCGGCATGTATAAATATGTATTGTAACATTGAAAGGAACATAATGAAAAATCAAGCTGATATCCCGATTTTGGGATCCAGGGGAAAATCTCTATGTATATGTGTTTTTATGTGTTATACTCTCGCATTGTTTATTTTCTGTGTTTTAGAATTTGTATGCAGGTAATTTCTGTACAGGGTTAAAACCTACATTTTGGTATCAGAGTGATCCAGGTGGATGTTGGTGGCCACCCAGCTATCCCATTTGGACCCCCACAACTGTCTCTTTCAGATTTTTCAGTTTCCTAAATTGTAGCACAGTTTACTATTTTTAGCAGTTTTTCAGGTCCTGAACTTCCGGAGCCATTTTGAGGCCCTAAACGATGTTTTTTTGGGAATCTGGGGCAACATGGCTCCATGGACCGATGTTGCCTCCCAAAGTGGTAGTACTCGGATAGATCTTTCTAACGAGCTATTGTACACGTCAAACGGAGATCGTATGCCAAAGTTACGACCCCGAGAAATTGATGTACCAGTTTACCCAAACGAGGCCCACAATTTGGCGTTTCATCTTCTAGGGTTAGGTTTTGGAATGTGAAGGGTTTTCCATTGTTTGTCAACAATAAATAGGCCCTCGAGCCTCATTGTAACACAGTTCAGAACAGTTCAGAGGCATGTAGCTTCACATCTCTTCTCAGAGATAAGCTACCATCGCCCTAGCTGGTTTATTTCCATTTCTGGTTGTAAGCATATTTCTGTATTTTCCATTAATGAAATGAAGTATTATTTCCGTTGCATCTCTGTATTTATGGTTATCGCATCTTTGTGTATATGGTTATCTCTGTAATTTGTTGCGTTCCTATTTAAATCCGGATCAGTGGTATCAGAGCGGTCTGCCTTTTCTCTGTTTTTCTTTGCATGTCCCCAACGAGGTCGGGATATAAGGAGTTAGGGCTTGAACTGGTCGAACCTTTGCAAGACCAGCCTCAAAAATCCCGACGGCCCCTCCATGGTAGATGAGAAGAAAGACGAGGGGGTAGGAGATCCTATCAAAATCTTGCTCGAAGAAGCACTCGAGCGGCAAAGGAATGCGATGATGGATAGCTTTGCGCAGATCCTTCAGCGGCTACCCAGAGGCGACGCATCGGCTTCCAACAGCTACTCTGGAAACGCCACACCATTTAAGGTACAAGTTAATTTTTAAATCCCCATCTTCGAGGGTCAAATAGACACAGATGCCGTAGATAAATGGTTAAATCTGCTAGATGGGTATTTTTCTGTTCACGAATTTTCAAGTCGGGAAAAGATTGTTTTCGCTCTTCTCAAAGCAGCTCCCCACGTCAAGGACTGGTGGGAAACCTACTCCGAGTAGAAGGATGAAAGTACAGGCTCACTATTTTCAGCCGCACCCACTTGGGATGACTTTCGGGATGCCATCAAGGGAGTAGTACTACCCTGTCGGAAGCTATGAGGACAAATACATCAAATGGACCACACTGCGGTAGGGACGAGACCGGGATGTGCCGGAGTTCACAAACATTTTTCATACCCTTCGCACATAGTTGGGTATCAAAGATTCTGAGCTGCATCTGGTACTCAAATACCGCGGCTACCTACACCGATACATCTAGGAAGAGATGGGGTTCTTGAACATCCCCTCACTCGGCACAGCATACCGATACGCTGTCAAAATCGAGCAAAAGTTCAAACAGAAGAAGCGAGACTTTGGATCTGCAAATCCGAAGCCCAAAGGACAAAGCCAAGGCGGGGTGACCCAAGACAACCCGTCGAAGCCGCAAGAAAAGAACAACACCATGAAGCCGAAGAAGGACATAGGAAAGTGGTGTGAGTTCCACAAGAGTCCCACTCATAACACAAGTGAGTGTCGGACCAAGCAGTCACTGATGGTCGAGTTGAAGGCTTCCGAATCAGATGCATGTTCTGACCCTGAGCCAGAACCCGACAAGGGGAATGGCAAGGGGAAGGAGATCATTGATGCGGATCCCAGTGCCACTGTTGCCACTGCCAAGATCCAGAAAGATGAGCCCGAAAATCCAGAGGAAGGGGAGCGTCTTTTCCACTCACAGATGTGGGTGAAGGGTTCGCCGCTACAATTCATTGTTGACAGTGGTAGCCAAAAGAACCTTGTTTCAGCAGAGGTAGTGAAGCGGTTGGGCCTACCGACTACACCACACCCACATCCATACAGTATTGGGTGGCTTCATGAAGGACGAGATCTAAAAGTTCGTCAGCAATGCCGCCTTCCCTACAGTATCAAACCCTTCACAGACGAGGTATTGTGTGATGTTACACCTCTAGATGTTTGTGATGTATTATTAGGCCAGCCATACTTGTGGAGGCGACATGCTGTGTATGAGTCTAGACCTCGTGCTATCATTATTTCTTTGAATAATTCATTATACAGGATACCGGAGGTAGCCCCACCTACTGCCACATCTTTGATCACTACCAAAAAAGGCAGCAAGCTCATATCACAGACCAGGAAATTCATCTGTCTAGTTCACTCCCAAAGTAAGGGGAAGATCGTTGCTACATCCATGACCCTGCAAAGGGTTCCTCCACGCAGCAGCAACAGCAAAGGGATACGGTCATGACAAAACATAGGAACAACTTCTCCTCACCCACATGGGTACCACACAAGTTTCAGGTGGGAAAAAAGTCTGGTTGCATCTGCAGAGAGAACGCCTTACCAGAACCCATCAGAAGCTTAGACCACTCTGACATGGTCCTTATAACAGTACCAAGGCTGTGGGGAACAATGCTTTGGAGCACATCATTCCTCCATTCCTTTGCTTGCACCAAGTTTTCAATATGGACCATCATCGACCATGCTTCCCACCATTACTGGACACATCAGAGATTGCAGGACAGGTTCAACAGATGGAGGAACTCAACGCAATGGGGACCATTGCTTCCTAAGGGGGGAGGAATGATCCAGGTGGATGTTGGTGGCCACCCACCTATCCCATTTGGACCCCCACAATTGTCTCTTTCAGCTTTTTCAGTTTCCTAAATTGTAGCACAGTTTACTATTTTTAGTAGTTTTTCGGGTCCTGAACTTCTGAAGCCGTTTTGAGGCCCTAAACGACGTTTTTTTTGGAATCTGGGGCAACATGGGTCCATGGACCCATGTTGCCTCCCAAAGTGGTAGTACTCGGATAGATCTTTCTAACAAGCTATTGTACACGTCAAACGGAGATTGTATGCCAAAGTTACGACCCCGGGAAATTGATGTACCAATTTACCCAAACGAGGCCCACAATTTGGCGTTTCATCTTCTAGGGTTAGGTTTTGGAATGTGAAGGGTTTTCCATTGTTTCTCAAAAATAAATAGGCCCTCGAGCCTCATTGTAACACAGTTCAGAACAGTTCAGAGGCATGTAGCCGCACATCTCTTCTCAGAGATAAGCTACCATCGCCCTAGCTGGTTTATTTCCATTTCTGGTTGTAAGCATATTTCTGTATTTTCCATTAATGAAATGAAGTATTATTTCCGTTGCATCTCTGTATTTATGGTTATCACATCTTTGTGTATATGGTTATCTCTGTAATTTGTTGTGTTCCTATTTAAATCCGGATCACAGAGCTATTTTGGCTTCAAGGGGATGCCTTTGTTGCTGAGGCGTTTTTCTCGGGCCTATGGTAGACTTCGTTCAGTGGGAGATCCATGTGATCGATTCTGGTGGTGAAAGAAGATGGTGAGCAGTGGATAGATAGAGATCGAGAAATTTAATGGTCGGAGTTTTGAGTTGTGGAAACTCAAGATGGAGGATCTTTTGGTGGATAAATATCAGTGGATCGTGGTAGATCTGGGTACTAAACCAACAGGAGTGTCTGATGAAGAATGGAAGAAGTTGGATCAGAAGGCAAAGAGCACAATATGATTGTGTGTCTCAGATTCAGTTTTGTTGAATGTATCAAGGGGAGCTATGGCGAAGGCTTTGTGGGACAAGTTAGGGACTTTGTACCAATCTAAGTCTCTGGTGAATAAACTATTCCTATGGAAAAATCTATATAACCTGAGGATGAAAGATGGAGACTCGGTGACAGAGCATCTGAATGCGTTTAATATTGTGGTAAGTCAATTATAGTCTGTTGATATCAAAATTTCAGATGAAGATAAGTGCATTAGTTTGTTGTGTTCTATACTAGATTCATGGGATAGTCTGGTTATTGCAATAGGTAGCAATGCAACTGCCTTGCAGTTTGATGAAATAGTCTCATCCTTCCTGACGGAGGAGATGAGATGGAAAAATATGGAGAGTCAGAATGGTGATGCCTTGTCTGTACGAGGACAGTCCGAGAATAGAAACAAAAATAAGTCATTGAGTGGGAGATCTAAATCTAGAGGGAGATCTAAATCTCTCGAAAAACCTGTAAAGGTGGTGTGCTGGAAATGCAGAAAGGAAGGGCACTACAAAAGGGACTATAAATCTAAAGCTCCTGACAAAGGAAAGGGATCCGATGATGCTCCTTCTGCAGAGGTGAAAAACACCTTAGATAAAGGTGGGGATGTGTACTTGTTGTTGAACAGTAAAAATGGTCTTTTTAACCTCTATTTACCCTACATTAATTATCAATCCAGGTACAATTTTTTTATCTCAAGAGTGTACTTAGTCTGAGGCGGTCACTTGTTCAAGAGTAATGCTTGCAGTATAGTGCTCACAAAAGTAAATGGATGCTGGAAACAAACTCTAATTGTAATGGCAAGAAACTTAAATGCTTTGTAACTAAATCCAAAAACTATAACAATCATCAGTCAAGGATGCAGTAATGATAAATCTTTCATTTGTAAACTGATGTAAATGAAAATCAATCAAAGAAAAGATCTCCAATCTGAGAACTAAACAACATTAGTCAATGTTCGTTACAATTGTAGATCTTTCTATTCACACCAAAGCAAATACTTGAAATGACAATTCAATTAACAGAAAAGGAATAGCAACTAATCTATTAAAAAGATCGAACAACAAGGCTTAATCTACAAGAATGAATTAAGCGACAATATTAACCAAAAGGAATTGAACATCAACCTAAGAAAGGAACAACAAACCAAAACAGAAATTGAACAGCAAATTTAATCAAATGTAAACACACAGTGACTATGGAATCAGTAATCTTATTCTAACATAAGGAGTATTAACCACAGTTATAAAGGAATGGCAATTGCAGTTGTAATGGAACAGTAATCGAATGAACAACAATCACAATTGTAAGTAAACTGTAGCTAAATGAATAGCAATATCAATCTGTAAATGAACAGTAATATTGATCTGTAAATGAACAACAATATCAATTTGTAAATGAATAGCAATATCTGAATTAGACAATGCGATATTGTTTCAGAATGAACAACATAACATTTTCAGTTGCAAATAATAATCTTACTATTCAATTATGAATTCAATATAACAGAGCAAGAAATGTTCAGGAACAGAAGATTACTAAATAAAGCAAGTAAATGAAATCAAACCACACACGACTGTAATCAGAAAATAATGATACAGAAAGCAAGTGATCCACTAGGGCTAGGCCCTTAGCCACCAGGGACGCACTGCTACGGTTACTCCAGGATCGAAATACGGAACAACAATGAAGTTATGTATTAATCATAAAAACAGAGTTACAACTATTGCTCTTTAAAGAGAGTTGTTGATCAAAGTTCAGATTACAGTAGTGAATTCTACAAATCAAGAATAGCATCTCCCCCTTGGGCTAGCAGCACTGTCCCTTTTTATAATGGCCAGGCAGAAATACCACAAATACAGATAGCCTTGAGGTAGCGATCCCTCAGGATCGGGATTTTCCATATCTTTAATCTTCAGTTATCTTTTCGTCCTCTTGCGCTGATACCGCGTTTCTTCTTCCTTTTCCTGGTCCATGCACTCCGATCTTGATTTCCTCGTCTGGATGCGGTTTCCTGTCAAAGGGACAACAGTTGGTCCTGCTTTGTCTTTTCCTCCGAAATGGAGATTTTCCATTTTCTTCACTTTCTGCATAGAAAAAAAAAATAATTAATCATTTTATATCAATCGCAAATCCCCTTAATTCCATCATAATCCTTTATCATATGACCATCTTAGAATGTAAAGAAGTTATGATTTAAAGGAAAAGATAGAGAAATAAGTGGTAACTATATACCTTTTCCAATGCTCAAAACACCCCCCTACTTACCATTTTTCATGCCCTCATGAAAACATTGTAATTGACATGCAAGGGAGTTAGGGAATAGGCTGGAGAAGGATTTTCAGCCAGTGGTCTAAAACCATGATTTCTAGCTAAGACTTAAAAAATATGCCCTGTCTGACCTTCGGGCAATTCATATAAGGCTCTATACCCTGGTGCAGGATACCAGATGATTGGACTTCGAAACCTACAACATAACCAAGACGGGCCTTCTCTCAAGATGAGGTCACGATAGGTAACTAAGCGATCAACAGCCAACTTAAAATTCTCATAATTGAATGGCTTTCTATTTTGGATATTCCTATTGGAAGTCTGGTATCAGAATTTGGTTGCTTCTATGGCAAGGTCTTTGGTGGTTAGGAAGTATTCTACCCCTTGCTAGACAACTGGTGTGTGAATAGGTCCAAATGTCTAGATCACACCCTTTGTTCTCATTAAGATTCTATGCTTATTCCACAGTTGCAATGGGTTTCTAGGTTCACCCCTTACCCATAGATCTAACCTGTTCTCCTGTCTCTGGAAGGTATTGTAGGCTTTAAGCCACTTTGTCTGGTTAACAGCAAAAGAGATAAATGCCTGAAGCTGGATATCACCCACAAAAGGGCTAGGGTTCTTTTCCGTTTCACCATCCAACACAAGATTATGCAAATAAAACTCACATAGAAATCGCTGGACTTTCACCCCATAATGCTTACAGTAGTTTATGAAATCATCAATAGTTTTTATCTCTATAGGCACCCTTGCCTTAACAGCCTTAATTTTCAATTGTAAATACCTTTCCATCAAAAACAAAGCATAGTTTTTGGCAGGTGCCCTACATGCTAGAACATCAGTATACAAAGAACATAAGGTATCCATTTGATTCATAACTGTGTCTAGTCTATTGGTTACCTTTTTAACTTTTTCCTCTGCCCTTCGCCATCCATCGAAGGCCTCGCTCTCTGATGCATTGATGTTCTTTACCTGCTATTGTAACTTCTGATATTTCTCTTGAGGAACAATTTCCTCTGTGAGCTTTTCTATCATTTTTTGGGCCTGTGCCAGATCTTTTTGAAGTTTCACTATCCTCGGGTCATTATCCATCATGACATTTTTGGGCTAGAGATCTACCTGGATCTCCTTATTGCAACATCTGGTTTTTATAGTCTGTGTTTCCTTCTCACGAACTGTCCAGTTGGTCGTGATGCTAGAGGACAATGCCTCTGTCTGGACTTCCTTATCACAGACTGGTGTGTTTTCTGTTTGTGCTTCTGCATTTGTAACAGCCACACGCTGTTCCTTGTAGTCCTGAATAATAACGGGTTTGACTTGAGTCCTCTTGGTCTTCTTCTTATGGGGTTTTGCCTGGGTGGCTACATGCTTTGCTCCAGGGGTTCTTTTTGAGCTTTTCCCCATTTTTAGGACCCTTATTTGTTGTCTAAGTTGTTTAATTACATTAAGCAGTCTCTGCTGTTCCTTTCACAACTTTTTGATTTCATTTGTTTTCTTCGAAGGAACAGCTGTTTCTTTTCTTGGGCTTAGGTTTTTTTCTTTAGGGATTGTATCCTTGCCTTGCCTTGGCCAATTTCCATGTTTTCTGCTTGGAACCCTTCTTCAGTGTTCTTGTCTTGCTGATCAGATTTCTCAGGGGTGGAAACCTTGGGTTGTTCTGTTGTCTCCTGGGCAGCTTCTTCTTCTACTTCTTCTTCATCGTGAATTTCTTCAGGTGTACTCTAACTGTGAGCATATTGTTCCTGAGATTGTCTTTCTTCTTCCTCCTCATCACACATCTCCTTAGATGAACTCCTGCTGTGAGCAGAGTGTTCCTGTTGTCCTCCTCAATATCGGGGTTGAGTGGGCTATAGGGTTGGACATACTCACCCATATTGGCCAAAATTTGGGCCAATTCATCTTCTTGTAGAGGGTTTTGCAATGGGATTTCGCTAGGTTTCTCTGCTTCCTCCCCTTCTTCCTGACCGGATTACTTAGTTTCCTCTTCTGGTTCCTCTTCTTCATTTTCTTCTAATTCTTCTTCATTTTCCCCTCCTTCAAGTTGTGGCGGTTGCTCGTCCTCTGAGTCATGTATTTCTACAGGCTGACTATTGTTTTCTTGGGGATTTCCCAAAATTACTCTGCTTCTCCCCCATCTGACAATCTGTCTTCGTTTCTGCGGTCTGATTGATGTGCTAGCAGTGCATTTTCATTTCGAGGCTGGCAAGGCCAATCCCCCATCTATTGAGAAAATCAATTCTTCCCAACTACTCTGCTGTTGGGCGAGACTGTAACTGACTATCAGCCGAATTAAACCGTGATGACTTACTATTGATTCTACATGATGAGATTTTCTTATACTTTGGGCAGCATCATGCAATAAAAAATTTAAGTATGCGGGAAAATTCACAACACATTTTTGTTTTAATACAACTAACAGTTTGAGATGGCATGGTCTTACCATGTCTTTTCTTCCATCACAAGTGATGTAGCTTTGGACAATTCTGGCCAATTCTGCCCAAGGCTCTCCCAGGGTTGTCGGCAGGACTCCTTTTCCTTTGACAGTAAGGTTCTGTCCTTCGTCCTGGAAGATGGTTATAGTGTCTTGCAGTCTCATCTTTTTCAAGGTCCATACTGGTCCAACGGCTGGCAGTCCCGACACTTCAACAATTATCTCATCTGTTACTGCTATTTGTCTTCCCCTCACCATGGAATGATCTTCCTGTAGATTCTGCAGAAATTCAATTGCCACCGTCTCGTTAGACTGCTGTAGACGGTTAAGGTAGGCAATCCATCCTGCCCTTACTAAGATTTCACGTGCAGCATCAAAGACCATTAACACCTGTGGTTCGCTGCGAATTGATCTGCCTCCCATTTTGTTCAAGCTTAGCACACTATTAAAAAAACACAGAGATGACGATGGAATAACAAGCTGTTCAAATTTTTAACTCACTGTTAAAAAACATAGAAAAAACATAGAAATGGTGTTGGAACAGCAAGCCGTGCATATTGGGAAATACAATACCATTAAACTTGCTATTCTCGAGTTTTGATGGAGTCATAATACCTCCAAATAATGAGTTGACACGTATGCCAGTGAATTATGGAGATCACCCACACCCCCCTGAAATGTGATAGGTCGTCCTCGACTGGCAAATAAAGGAGCAGCATGTTGAACTGCAATCGTACAGTAGAATAAAGGAACAATGTATAGATCCATGACATGTTTACAAAAATGAGTGGATTACTAAAATCGAGGCTTATGATGGAAATCGCTAATAAATATGGAAATGTCGTGATATGATGCGAAAAAATAGAGGATAGGACAGCTAATGTAAAGTAAAAGTTCTTATGCGGTCATTATCCACTTTAACCATTATGATTGATTTATAAATGATTTTCATGTATAAAAGGTTCGAAAGGGTTTATTAACATAATCTCATTTGAAATCAATATAAAGATATAAGAAGAGGGGGTTTATAATGACTATTGGTGTATGAAAAATATGACTTCAATACCATCAGCATAGCTCTATTTCCCACAGGTGTCTATAACCTTGACAGCGTTGCTTATTTCACCCTTGGAAACATAATCCTTTGTGTATGCCTAGGAAAGTGTTGTGCAATGTCAGAATGGAGGCCATTCTGCTAGCTTGGTAACCAGATGAATCACAATGCCATTCACGAGGAAGGAGTGAAAGGTGGGAAGGTCGGCTCGTGATAAGACCTCCTGTTCCAAGGACTTTTTTTATTTTTCTAATATACCTCTTGGATCATATCCCTGGTGTGGTGGCCATAGTGGGAATGCACTTCACTTGCTTCCTTATGATCATGGTAGGCTGACTCTTGATGAGACCCCCTATCCTTCATCTAAAAAATCATGTTAGTAATCATATAGATATATATTTTTTCTTTTTTCTTTTCTTTTATATAGCACTTTCCTATTTATATACAGAGGGTGGCTCAACACTCCTTAAGTGTAGGGATAGTGGAAGAAGTCTGAACATCTCAATAGTGGAAA